>NW_004624830.1:5490250-5600518 GCF_000247695.1 Heterocephalus glaber | reverse complement strand
CTGATTTCATTTTTCCCAGATCCTCTTTTGTTGCCAGTTCAGAGAGTCCAGCTGGTTGAGTATCAGATTGTTCCATCTCATTTCCCTTTGGGGTTGCTGTAGGTGATCTGGAACTCTGTTTTTGAGGTTTGTTTATGTGTTTTCTCATTTCCGGGGGGAGGGGGTGCTTCTGGTGCCCACACGGCTCACCTTCTCTGGCCTAGGCGCTTGGGATGGCAGCAGGGGAGCTTCCTTCCAGGTGCTGGGACCAGCTGAGCTTCTCTGCCCTAGGAGCCTGGGATGGCGGCGGGGGAGCTTCTTTCCAGGTGCTGGGACCCGCTCAGCTTCTCTGCCCTAGGACCAATCCCCAACCTTTTAATACCTTCAAATTTGTGTCACATAATTTAGGCTAACCACTACTCCAGCTAGCCTCAATTTTGAGCTTTGGGGGTTTTTATAACAAAGACTGACACAGAATTTCTCAAAGTAGAAACAATTTTAGTGCAAATCCACTGGGCATATTACACACATCATTTATGAATGGCAAACGGGAGAATACTCAAATTAACCAAGAAAGGACTTTATAGCTCACAGAGTCAGATGTTTTGCTAGAATCCAGGAAACCCTACCATCAGTCCTGCTTCTGAGTTCTTCACCTACCATGAGCTTTCATTCATGCATCTGTTGCAATTCCCATTCATCCCTCCACCCTGAGCAGTGACTCAAGTGGGCTATGACAGAGGGACAACTGGCCTGTGGACAGGAAAACAAGGTGCATTCAGAGGTATGCACCACCATCACCAGGAACTTCTCCCTCCTCGTTTCCATGATTACACACAACACGCCTATCCGCCCCTTTTTGAAGACTTTACAGTATGAAAAGGAAAGGACATTTTATTAATGCCCATTCTATGAAACTTAATTTACTTTAAGATATCTTACAGGTTTATATTCAAGTGAATATGTTTTGTACAACAGCTTGGTCACCTTTGGAAGTGAGAGGATGTTGGATCCTTGTTGCCATCACCCTGATTCTAGCACAACTCTGTGAAAAAAGAGAACTCCACCTTGCCACTAAGTTAATATGGTGCTATTTCAGGGACTACTTTTCTGGTCCTTTGCTGGTCCTTTGATTAATGAACTGATTACAAAACTACTCTAAGTGCTCTAAAAGTAAATAAATATTTCCAAGCATATGCCAGTTTTATAAGAAATATCATCTCATCTCTGCCTTTTAAAATTCCTTCCAGATCCATTCCCTGATTAAAACATCATTGAATTTGCATTTCTGCTCTGACATAGATGCTCCATGTAGTTCTGCCTTGAGCTACATCACATAAATCATCCCTCCCAGTGATCCGTTCAAGTAGAGAGTAGCTCAGATGATGGCTAATACAGTATTCTCTAGAGTCCAATTATCTGGGCTTCACTTGCAGCTCCATCCGTTGGCTCCTGTGTGATCTTGGGGAACTGATTCAAATCTGTGAACCCTTTCGGTCATCGTACATCTGTCACGATGTCATGGCTAGGGCGAGAGCATCAACTCTCATAAGGCATTTGGCATGCAAGCCTGGCGAACAGGAAGAATTCAGTGAGGTTTGTTTTACTAAACTTGTGACATGTACAAATGTTATAAGTACTCACAGTGATGATCCCCAGTTATTCCACATATAAATTTCTTAACCCTCCAGTGGGGGGAGCATAAAGGCCTCTTCACAGGCTCTGGAAGGGAGGACCCACCACACGGCAGACTTGACAGGACTCGTTTCTCTCTGCCCTGGAGAGCGAAAGTCCAAGAGCATGGTGCCAGCAGGTATGGGGTCTTTGGGGGCCTCTATCGTTGACTTACAGACAGCACCTTCTCCCTGCATCACCCCCAAAGTTGCTCTGAGGTCTCTCATCTCTTCTTATAGGACACCAAATACTCTGGTCCCAAGTTCACGCTGACAGCCTCGCCTTGTCTTAATCACCCGTAAAAGGCTCCGTCATACAGGTGGTGGGCGTCAGCGCTCCACGCAGACATTTTGGGAAACACGCTGGCCTGTAACATTGTGTTTCCGTTTCTGGATTCTTTTCATTATATACAGTTCACTCACTTTACAAGGCTCACCTAAAGAGATAGGGATTTAAATGCTGCAGATACCACAGCTTGAAGAAGGAGAGAAGTTCATGTATAATAACTTCCTTTTGCTTCAATAAACTGTAAACTTTCCTTAACCCTGCTTCATTCGTAGGTGCTGAAATTTTAAGTAGTAATTCTAAAATTATATCCACCTTAATAAAATGTCGTAACAATAAAACAAATTCTATAAACTCACTTATTTTTAAAATAGTTTGCTGTAAATATGGACAATGAGTTCTATGAGCAAGTTAATAAAAAAAAATAAGTATACTGTGAAGCGAGATTTTTTTTTTAATGTAGGAGGAAAAACTAATTTTACCAAAATGTATAACGATAACCTGCCAAAAATTGTTTTGGAAGCCATCCTGGTTTGTCCACCCCACAGCCCTTTGCTGGTCTTCTGTGTGCCACTATGCTGCGCCCACTTCTCTGCAGGAAACCACGGGCTGCTGAGTGGCCCAAGACTCTCCAGCCTGTGGACAAACTGTGATTGCCCGAGAGGCAGTCACGGTCACCCCATTCCCCATATAGACCACCTAGACCAGATAGAGCTCAGAAAGAGAAAATGGAACGGAGCCTTCCCTTTCAAAGTGCAATCTAAGTATTTGATCCTTGAGACTTCTGTAACCATTTCATCCTCTGAAATACTTTTTCTTCTGAAACTAAACACAAAATAAGAAAATAAAACATATATCCAAGCATATCACCCTGAAATATGGCCTTTGGGCATGAGGATTATTTTGAACTAAAGGTCCTTGGAAACAGTAGCTGCAAAAGGAACACTCTGACCTTGTTGGAATAAGTCTCATCCTCTTAGCCTCCCCATACGTCAGAGCTGCACTTCCACAACTACCACACTCCTCTCAATCTACAGCTTCCTGCGCAAATGTGTCCAGGGTTTGTGGATCCCAGGTCTTCGTGCTCCAGCAGGGCTCCTACATGCGTGTGAAATATGTGCTTTTCTCCAGCTACCCACTCTTGCCCGCTCCACTCTGGGACCCAGGAAGAGATCTCGAGAGGAGAAATCACACTTTGTCTTTTCTGCAAGAACGCTCTCCAAAACCAGAGCCTGACTGTTCCTTACACACACGTTAACTTGAAGGAAGTGTGAAAGCCATGCAGCTTGGAGCGCTGCGACTTGAGGCTGGATGAAGATCAGCATGCAGATGGGGGAGCTTCGGATTTCAGAGCAGAATTTTGAAGAGTTGACAAAGAAAATGTCCACCCTGGTGGGAAAGGCAGAAAATTGTTCATCGTTTTAAGAAGGGCTGTCGTTGAAAATTATTCTTTTGCTGAATGCTGTTTTTATATTGAACAAATCTGTGGAACTGGGAAAGTTCACTGTTTAACACACTCTCAAGCAGTAAGCTTCCTTCTATGACCCAGGCAGAAGAGCAGAAAGGGTAGATGCCTCTCTGGATTGGCACATATGACCCAACCTCTTGGGAATCATACCTGCAGTTTAAAAATATTACAGAAAGAAAGCAGTCCAATAAAATCCCCCTTTGGTCTAAATCAGGGTCAGTGGAGCATTTTCAATATAGCAATCAAGCTACATTCTGTATGACCCGAACAGCCGACTCTTCCCCGTGCCCTCTCTGCTCATTCCCAAGGTCACCAGGGTCCTGGATGGGGGGGGTGAGGGGAGGACAGCCATGCACTCTCTTTCTGTGTCACCAGACACTACCAAACACTCAGCAACTGTCTTAGTCACTTTCCACACTGCTGGGACCAAAACCCACCACCCACAGCTGAAAGGAGAAGTTTAGTCCGACTCCACTTCAGGGAGGTTTCAGTCCACAGTTGGCTGGCTCCTGGACAGAACCTAAGGGTCTGGTGGAGAAAAAGCTGCTCACGGCATGGCCCCCAGGAAGCAGAGACTGAAGGAAGACACACAGGAGGAAGAGAAACCCTTCCAGGTCAATCCCCGGTGACCTCCTCTTCCATCCAGACCCCACCTCCTAACAGTGGATCAGCTATAACTGGCCCCATAGTCCAGTTACCTTCCAAAGGCCTCAGCTAGGATCACATGAGGCTTTAGGGGGACATCCAGATATAAACCATAACACAACCATCCAGGGGATTCCAGGCTCCATGAGAATAGAGTGATCGGCTGTGCTCATGTCTATATCTTCACTGCTGCAGAGCTTAGCAAATACTGTTCAAAGGTTGGATAAATGAATGGGAGCCACAAAGAGGTCAAAGCTACCATTGTATACCAGCCCCTTCTTGCCCCCACCCGAGCCCCAATTAGGGTGTGTATTATTATCCTTCACTCTGCGATATGATTTTTGCCTACTTCAAAATGATTCAGCCAGTGATGACCATTAAACTCAGTTCAATAACTAGATTTATCTTTGTGATGACTTTTAGCTCACCTGGGTTTCAAGACTTTTCATGTTTCCTGTAAAAGCCTTCCTTGACCCTGTCTGTCTAGCTGTGATCTAGCATCCTTTCCCAACAGACCATTTTAACTGCATTCAATAAATAAAACTATGATTTTTCTCAACTCCTAAGAAAGACAATTTACCCCCATTCTGTTTGCAAGCAGCTGGGAACAAAAGATGTGACAAAATCGGTCTGGAAAATAATGATTGTGTTGGTTACGCCCTGTAACCTGGTAATCACACCAACCCAAGTGGCGAGATGAGCAGAGACCTTCCTGACAGGATTCATTATCCTAAAGAGCAATTTACCAGCGAGAACAGTTCATCTTGTTCAGTGAATGGAAAATGTCAGAGTTTAATAGCCATCATTTTTAGAGCATCTGTAGCCTAGAATGCAGGAATGTATCATGAAGTTTAAATACAGGTGATAATTTATTTGCAATAGAAATGGTATGTAAGTAAGCACTGAAGATTTAAGATTGTAATTTTAATAAATTTGCATTTCCCTCCTGGACCAGTGCTATTCCTAGTCACTTTTTTTTCAGCACTAGAAATTGAACCCAAGACTTCCCACTGAACTACATCCCCAGGCCTTTTCTTGATTTTATATTTGGAGATAGGCACTAAGTTGCCCAGGATGAGCTCAAACTTACAATCCTCCTGCCTCAGCCTCCCAGAATGCTGAGACTTCTTATTTATTCCTGAGGGAAGATGGTGACAATCCTGAAATCAATAAGGAAGGGCAAGATAGATAGTTTATTGACCACCAATTAATAACTTGCACTGATTCAAAAGAGCTCTTAAGGTCACACCATCTCTTGGAGAGAAGTAATTTGCCTTAAGAGTACAGATGACTCTGGAGGAAAGATAGCCTCTTTAATAAATGGTGTTGGAAAAACTGGATTTCAACCTGCCAAAAATTAAAACTAGACTCATATCTATCACCATGCACTGAACTAAGATCGAAGTGGATTAAAGATCTAAATATTAAAACAGAAACACTAAACTTACTGGAAGATAAGTTAGGTAGAACGCTTGAAGAAATTGGCATAGGAAAAGACTTTATGAAGAAAACCTCAGTAGCACAGGAACTAGCAGAAAGAATCAACAACTGGGATCTCATCTTATTAAAAAGCTTCTGCACTGCAGGAGAAACCACCAACAGAGCTAAGAGACAACCTACAATGCGGGAAAAAATTTTAGCAGCTGTACCTCAGACAAAGGACTACTATCTAGACTAGAATATATAAAGAACTGAAAAAAGTCAGACTCCCCCAAATTTAAACACCCAGTTCAAAAATGGGCATCTGAAATGAACAGAGATTTCTCAGACAAAGAAGTAAAAGCAGCAAATAAATACATGAAAAAAATGTTCAACATCACTGGTCATTTGCAGATGAAAACAACACTGAGATTCCACCTCACCCCAGAAAGAATGGCTGCTATCAAGAAATCAACCAATAACAAATGCTGGCGGGGTTTTGGGGAGAAAGGAACCCTTCTCCATTGTTGATGGGAGTGCAGGCTGGTGCAACCACTGTGGAAATCAGTATGGAGACACCTCAAGAACTAGGACTAGAGGTCCCATTTGACCCAGCTATTCCCCTGCTGGGTATCTTCCCAAAAGAATTAAAAGAATCATACCACAGCGATATATGTGCACCCATGTTTATAACAGCACAGTTTATGATAGCGAAAGCTTGGAAACAGCCCAAGTGCTCATCAATTGGAAGGTGGAGAAAGAAGATGTGGTTTTTTTCTAAAATGGAGTACTACTCAGCCATAAAAAATGAGAAACTAGAGACATTTATAGCTAAATGGATGCATTATTGAGGCCATACTCTTAAGTGAAATAAATAGGACACACATGTGTAAACACCGAATAGTTTCTCTGGTGTGAAAAACTGAAAGTGTAAATAATGATTAAAATGAATAATTGTTAATGTGAAATAGCAAGAAAAGGTCCAAAGGGGCAGGGGAAATGAGAGGGGTAGGGGAAAGGAAAGAAGGGAAAGGAAAAATTATGAGAAAAGGAAAAAATGGAAACAAAGTCTTTGCAAATAGGGAAGAGTGGAGGGAGGACAGGAAATGGGGAAAAAATAAGAACCAAGATATATCAGGTACAGGTATAAGCACCCAATGATAAACGTAAATGTATTGTATACCTAAAATGTACCAATAAAAGAACTTAAGGGGAAAAAAGAGTACAGATGACTAATGTTCTTCTTGGAGAACACAATTTTAGGGGACTAAGCTACAGGTGCAAAGGCAGAGGGAATACTCACCCTTTGCGGGAGCTGCCCTCATGAGTTTTCAATGAAAAACCCCTCAGGCCAGCAAAAAGGACAGGAGTCCTTCTGCAAGTCCCAAGAAACAGCCATAAAGGGAAGAAATGGTTGAATCTGCTGCATGGCAATTCAGTGTTTTCAATGTACTTACACCCAGTGTTCTTTAAAACTCCGCTAATACTTTAGAGCAAGAATAAATGAATTAGCATAAAGAAAGAGAATCCATATACCCTGCAAGATAGCAATGCAAATTCTGGGTCAGATGCCTCTCACTCCAAAGCCCACTTTCCCCATTTCTCAGTGTGCCAATGGGGAAGCCTTGGGCCACTGAGACTGCGGAAGATAAGATATCCACCACACAGCCCTGACTTCACGATTCCAGGAGATCATTTATGCAAAGTATTTCCAAGAGCCTGCAGTTATTCAGCACCCAAGAAATACTAAAAATAATAATTTATGTTCCCATTTCACAAATAAGCACTGTTAATGTTTTAATGAGTAGTCTTTCATTTTGTTTTCAGTATTTAAGCTTGCATGTATTTTTACACAGTAATGGGATCATACTATGTATAATATCTATGGCTTGCTGTCTTAAACAATTAATAATATATTATATTGTGGCCATTTTCCATGTCAATAAGGCTCCTTAATTCAATTCACAATGGTTGCAGAATAATCTCTTCCATGTCTCTACAATAATTTATTTTACAATTCTCCTATTTAGATATGCCCCAATTTCCACTATGATACATGACAAATAAATTACCTTGCACATATTTTGATATAATCCTCACTGGGTTAAAAGCCTAGAAATAAAATCACTAGGTCAAAGTTTATGTATATTCTTTACATTTAACATATTTTGACAAGTTCCCGTTCAAAAAAGTCTCCTGTGGAGACTCCCGTGGAGACTTTTTCAGATTATCTTTTACTGAAACTTTATCCACATTGAGAATTATAATGTCATGTTCAAAGAAAAACAACATGGCCAATATAATAGCAGTGAGAAGGTGTTTCATTGCTATTACTATAACCAAAAGTACATAAAAGACAAATTAAAAGCTCCTAATTGCTGTGTCCAAGCTGAAGTTCATTCTGGAGCAGTGGTTCACAAACTATAACCTGTTAAATAATATTGTGCAAGACACCATTGATTTGGACAAGGCTCCTGTAATAGGCCCAACACCCCAAACCAATTACAGAGTCATTCGCTCAAAATGAAACTAATTAATTTAGGAGCATAGTCATATAACAAGTGGCTGAGTTTCTGATCGTTACAGCAGCAGAGCTTTAGTTAATTGCAGGCAGCCAACAGATTCAAAAATGACAAACCAATTAAGCTCTGTAACTCACTTCTGTCTCTCTCTCTGCACCTCACTTTATTCTTGATCCATAAATATTACCTGGCTATGTGGCAGCTGCAGAGTTCTTTGAACTTATTCTGATTCTGAAGGTTGCCTGATTTTGGCTATGTGAATAAAAAGCCAATTAAAATCTTGAAACTTGCTTTATTAAAAAGGAAAACTGAGACCAATTAAATTTAACAAGGTTTACTTGAACAAGAAAAAAAAACTTCCTAGATCAGGGCAGCATTCCAAATCAAAGATGGTTGGAATGCCCCATCCCACCAGGTACCAAGGTTTTATTTACAGACAGAGAGAGGATGTGAGGCACAGAAACAACCTGGTTGGTTGCTCCCACCACTTGCTTTATACGGGCACTTGACCAGGCATTTCCTTATATGGAAAAGTCTGAAAAATTGGCAGCTTGTGATTGGCTAGACCTTGACTTCTGTGATTGGCTGAGACTCAGTTGCTTGGTTACAAAGGTACCATACTTTCAGGTTAGGTTGTTTTACATACCAAACTATGGTGACGTGCACTATGTATGGAGGCTGCTTTGTGTCAAACTTTATCAGCCAGATTTTGGCTAAACTTTCTTCAGTTAGTAGTAATTGTGTCTTTTGTCACGCCCATGAATCAGTCCCACCTACCTTGTGTTTTGGGCAGCACATCTCTCAGGAAAGAACTGTCTTCACATGGGCAGTGATGTAACTCAGTGGCAGGGGGCATGTACAAGGAAGTCCCTGGGTTCATGCTCAGCACCAAAAATAAGAATTGTTTTAAAGATGAACATTTGCAATTGATTTGGCAATGGGGAATGCTAACTTGATCCCCAATTAATGCAAACGTTATTTTTTTAATAATTCGATTCTTCTCATTAACCAAAATGCTTCACAAAAACTTTGTACTAAGTAATTATCATTATTATATTTTGGATTTTGTCAAAGAATTTTGTGAGCATTTGTTTTCCCTTTTGTTATCATAGTCTCGATTTCACAGGTTAGCCCAGAAAACCTAGAACACTTCCTGCCCAACTGTTGCCAACCCTTCTTCAAGGGTAGCCATCAAAAATAGAAAACTTTAAATATATTTTAAGTATTTCACCTAGGACATTTTGCCTAATATATTAGAATTAAATTGAACAAGCATATTCCTGAATTTTGCTTATCAGTGATTTTCAAACCTAAACTCAGAGGTTTCCCAGAGATAATCTAGAAAGAAGAGCCAAGTCAAGAAGAAATGAGCAAGAACTCACACTTCAGCCTTTATTATTGTCTCTTCTTTCACGTTTGGGTTCTGCATAAGTTTTCACACAGACAATTCGTCTCGCTGTAAAAAGCAACTGAAAGCTGCCTGCTTGTGTGGAACAGGGCCCCTCCAGCTGGAAGTCTCTCTGACCCCTCTTCATCTGCTGTGCAGTTCACCACAGGCCCCGGGCATCCACTTTCAAATAAAGCTGCTCCACTTTTTCAAAGGTTAGAATTCCAGAAACCAGGTTAATAATGGATCCAAATAAACCTAAATTGGTATCGGTAATTTTTTCTCTTTTCAAGTAGGAAACTAACCTTGATTCATACAAACTGCTTCACACTTACAACTGGCAAGCAAGTATCCCCACAGTAGGGAGGAGGAGTAGAATTTAAAAGGAACACAACAATATAATAAAGAAAATGGAGACCTAATTTTACTTGGTTTTGCAGAGCCATTTATGTAGGTTATGACAGCAAATGAGTAAGTTTCAGTATAATGAAGCTGTTCCTTCACTCTTAGCAAAATGTAATAAAAAGGTTCTGAACAAAAAATAAAATAAAATAAGAGGAGGAATAGGGATGGGGTTGCTCAGCCATTAACTGTGGCTTCCTTGATGACTGCGCATTTCCAGAAGGTTTAACATAATTGCCCCTTCTGCCTTCCTGAGGCTCATTAAGACACATCCTGACATGTCCCCCTCAGCTCTCCCTCCGCAGCAGTGTGGCTCGGAAAGTCAAATAAGCAAGAGGGAAAATCGTCTGCTCTTTATTTTATGTGCTATTAAAAATCAACAACAAAATAATACATCAGTTTCATAACAGGAACTCTGGGCACCACAACGTAAATTTCTATAAACTGTTCACATCAGAGTCCTCCTCTGGAAGCAAGGAAGTAAACACAATAAAGATGGAACCCAAAAATATCAAAGAGTAACAGTGATAATCACAGCAGCAATGTTTGAAAGTGTGTTGTGTTACAGGGCCCATAAGTGTAATCGGCTTTAGTAGTGGTAACATACACAGATTCGCTAGGAGCAGACCCTGCTGGGATCAGTCATGTGTGCTGAGTGCCTCAGGTCCTAGCCCCTCCAAGCATGTGTCATTTCTAGGATGTTTTACCTCAGCTCAGCAGGCTGCCTCAGGCACAGGGCTAATAATGCATGGGGTCTGAGTCTCTTGCCCCAGAGCTGCCTGCTTCCTCTCAGATCTTCCTGATGGGACAAGTGGGAAGATCCCAGAATAGTGAATAGACATATTCTGAAAACCACAAAGAGAATACAAAGTGCAGAGTGTCAAAAAAGAGATGAGACAGGCTCTTAGAACAGAGGCAGAATGTGAGCTCCCTATTGAACCCATGCAGGAACCTCAGAAGAAGGAAGGGGCAGTCCATGGTCTGACTGGGGAGAAGAGGAAATAACTAAAGATCCAGAGGCCTAGACTTCCCAGTGGCAAGGCAACCTCCACATTGCCAGCAGGTTCTGAGACAGAGGGCAAATGTGGGACAAATCACACAGGTGAGTGAATGTAGCCACCATGGTTCTCAGCAATGCTAACATGAGCTTTTCAGCCAAGGTGGAGGAAAACAGTCTATGTGGTTTGATAATCTTGGAGAGGCTGGGTCAGAGGAGTTATACAGGGTGCTGTACTGCAGAAATTTAGGAGTCCTTGACATGCCACCACAAATCTCTATGACTAGACAGCAGTACTGTATGTGGCATCTCCTGAATTTATTTGAAGACAGATTCCTTTCTCTTAGAACAAGAGGTTAATATTTTATAGACTGCCCATTTTCCATGGAATATCATTTGAATGAATGAGTCTTTGTTTTTCCTCTGTGGTGAAAACAGTCCTAGTGCATTTTGGGAGAGAGTTTGCATTGTGGGATTTGAATGTCACATGTCAAGTAGGACACACCCAGCAATCCACAGAATCTCATCAGGATGGACTGAAGGTGTCCACAAGCAGGACTACTAAACTGAAGTTCACTTCACTGTCTGAATTGGGGGAGGAGAAGCCACTGTGGGCTGTAAAAACTGTTTGTAATGCCATCCTGTTCATTAGAGATTCAAAGAATTCCAGGATCCAAAAAAGTTGAAGAGCCAGCTATATATGGTGAAAATAGTCTTGCAAAAGTGATATTAACATTGATTTCCAGAAAAATTACAGCTTCTTGAGAGCTGAGTATCCTCATCTAGATATAAGACAGTATTATTTATCTGTATAAATTTAATATGAAATTATATAACTGATATGAGAGGTTTTGACGAGCATTAAATTCTATGGAAATAGTGGAATCCTATTATGGCAATATCAAATCATATTTCCTCTAATGAAGGCAATATGACAAAGGAAAAAGCCTGTATCATTTTGAGATTAGTAATGTGTATCTGAAAACCACCAAAAACTAAAAGAAAGTGAAAGAAGAACTAAAATTTAAGCAAATCCTTCTATTAGTTAAACTCAGGATAATAAGTCATTCAATAAATTAACCTAAATCCAAGCAGAAATCCTAGTGATCTTGTATACCTGTTGCTAAATAACAATTTTTTTATGTTCTTTTATTGGTACATTGTAGGTATACAAACATTTACATTTATCATTGGGTGTTTGTACCTGTACATGATGTATCTTGATTCTTATTTTTTCCCCATTACCTGTGCGCCTTTCACCCCCTCCACTCTTCCCTATTTACATAGACATCATTGCCATTTTTTTCTTTTCTCATAATTATTCCTTTCCCTTCTTTCCTTTCCCCTTCCCCTCCCTTCACCCCTACCTCTTGGGACCTTTTTTCCTATTTCAAATTATCAATTATTCATTTTAATCATTTTAACCCTTATGTACACTTTCAGTTTCTCACACTAGAGAAACTATTCGTAAATACCAATGTTTTAAGTGAAAATGGCAGGAATATGACTAATTTACATACACAAAAGGAAATAATCTAGCTAGGAATGGTGGAACATACAATCGAATCTATTATAATTGCTTGTAATTGACAATAACTCTTTGGCCTTGTAACCATGGAACATGAACCTCTCACAGTTCTGAGCACTAATTAGGGGATACAGGGGTTTATAAAACCACGTGACTTACTAGGCATGTCTTATGCATGGTCACAGTTTATTTTGAGAGGTAGAAATTATCCATATTTTACAGATAGGAAACTGATCCAGTTCACACAGTAAATAGTCATGGAGAGAATTAAAAATCTGCTCTCTCTGATTCCAAAATACTTTCCCCTTCAATGCATCTACTGTTTTTCAAATTTAAAGTAAATAATTTAGCAATCAACAAACTTATAAACAAACATAAATAAATGTTTTGGGTGACCTAAGATCAAACCTAAAAGTTTAAATAACTGAAAATAAATTTATGGCAATTTTTAATAAGAAAATATGTCTATAATTATCCCAGAGACTTATTTTTATAATTACATACACAAAAAAATGTCAAAAGGAAAATTACTCTTAACAGAAGTAACAATTAGCAAGTGGCAGTTATAAGTGATAAATGAAAAATATGTAACTTTTAATTGAAAATACCAGAAGCACTTCACTGCTAATACTTATTGACTGATTAACAATCCACCAGTACTAAAAAAAAATACAATGTTATGTTGAATAAAATGTTCTCTGCTCAATATTACCTATTTGTATACTGATCTGGAAATAGGAATAGCAAGTTCTGTATTTTAAAACTAGGTTGAAGGATGATCTAGTTTCTTTTCAGCCTCCAAGTCCTTTTGAGAAAGATTTTTTTTACCTCCACAGGTTCTATAAGGCTATGTTACAAACCAATAATTTCAGTTCTGATGAAGTATCTGGGGAGACACATCCCATTTTGAATTCAGCAGCAGAAAAACACCATCTTCAAAAACACCTTCCCTGACCATCAACCCACCACCATTTCTTCAATAAATGAATGAATAGGATGAGACCCCAGAGCAGCAAGACCACCAAATGCTTCCCGAGGGGGTCCCTGCAACCCGTGACCCACAGTGCAATGGAAGAATCAACCAGTTAGGAATTCTGCCCACCAATCAGGGTTGGGGATGTTGGGTGGATGAAGAGCTCTTCTCTCCCTCAAAACCCCTCCTCAGGTGCCCTGGGAAGGGTGAGTGGGTAGCTAACAGGAACAGGGCAGCACAAGGAGAGAAGGTTGGAGGGGTCCTAAGCCTAAGGTCTGCTGACAAGAAAGTCCACTAGTGTCTCAGGCTGAGGTTCTCATGGGCAGCCAGCATCAGCAGCAGGGGACAGCGGCAGGATACTGCAGAAGGTGGGGCTCAGAGACAGGCCCGCTTTCAGGCCACTGTGCATTCTCCTTCCTGCCTTCGGAAAGCCGAGGCTCCAATGCCGTCCTGGGCCCTAAACTAAACCGACCCAGAGATGAGCAGGAGAAATGCGTGCTTATTTAATTATTACCAGTCTATGTGATCTACATGGTCTCCTGGTCTGCTGGTCTGCGTGGTCTCCTGGTCTACACGGTCTACATGGTCTACATGCTTATTTAGTTACTACTGGTCTACATGGTCTACATGGTCTACATGGTCTACATGCTTATTTAGTTACTACTGGTCTACGTGGCCAGGTGCCTTGTAAGAAAACAGAGACCTCGAGAAGAGTAGAGTCTGTTTTTTCCTGCTTTTCTCACGTTTTTTTCTTTCCCTTCTTTCCTTTCCCCCACCTCCTCTACTTCCCTTTCCTCTTTGGATCTTTTCTTGTTTCCTTTCTTTTCTTTTTTTTTTCTGGACCTTTCCTTCTTCTTTCATATCATCTATTGTACATTTTGGTCCTCATTTACACCTTCAGCTTCTCACAGCAGAGAGACAATTAGGTATTTACATATGTGTGTCCTATTTATTCCACTTAAGAGTATGGCCTCAATATGCGAAGAACTAAGATGTATCATGTACAGGTACAAACTCTCAATGATGAATGTGGTCATAATGTATACCTAAAATGCACCCCAAAAGTTAATTTAAAAAAAAAAGAAGAGTAGAGTCTGTCACCCGCATAAGGAGTTCCACACGGAGGACTACTGTATGTTGTGAAAAGCAGCTAAATTAAAAGATGAGAGCCATTTAAACAAGGTCTGTAGAGAACACTCTAGGTTTTACCAGAATGTTCCCCTGTCTGTTACAGGGAGGACACCTTTCACAGGCCAGTGTCCCCTCCTGCTTTTCCAGAGAGAGGGGTGGTCAGAGGGCTCCCCACACTTCCAATGCCTTTCCTTTCTTCCTCTCTCCTCAAGCTGCATGGACGCCTCTCTGAACACAGCTGAGAAATGGTGGAAATGGTTGCTTCCTCCACCAAAGACGCCAGGCCCAAAGGCTAACTCCAAAACGTGAGGCCTCAGAGCACAGGGCACAGATGGCTTCTCTTCCATCTCTCTTGGAATAATCAGGTTCTCCCCAAAATTGCCATGAAGGAAAGGATGCACAGCGATGAGAGAAGGCTGAGCCTATCTGTCCGGGCTCTTCTGCTAAGACAAGACCGTTTGACTGCTGAGACACAGGCTGGCTGGCTTGGCTTCTACTGATGGGAAGAATTGGATGACACTCTTCCTCATGACCTTCACAGGAGCAGGGGGCTCTGGCAGAGAAGGAGGACTTAGCCCTCCACCTCTGTTGAATTAGATGAATCAACTTCTGGGGGAGCAGAGCAGGACAGAGGCCGGGGCAGTGTTGGGCACCAGGACTTGGATGAAATCTGGGGAGAGCTGATTGCTACACTTGCTGGTATTTCAAAAGCAACCCAAGATGGTTTGCACAGCTAGGAGAAGTTATTGCTGCACACCCAGAAGTCCCAGGGATGGGGACTCCATGGGAGGCTTTCTAATTCAGTGCTAGAGATGGTGTCATGAGCCACCTTCCCACTCTGTTTGCTGCATTCTGACACTTAACCCTCACACCATTTTCTCCTCAGGTACTGTATTGGTTTTCCAGGGCTATATAACAAAGCACCTCCTGAGTGGCTGGAACAATGGAAATGTCCTGTTTCTGGAGCTAGAAGTCCAAGGTCAAGGTATGCATTGGACTGGCTCCTTCCTAGGGCTGTGAGAATTCGTCCCATATCTTTCCAGGGGCCGGGGATTTAGCTCAGTGGTTCAGCCACCTGCCCTGCAAGCGCAAGGACCCAAGTTCAATCTCCAGTACCAAAAAAAAACAAAAAGAAAATATCTTTCCCATCTGTATACTTTATATGTATTCATACATATATAACAAAAATCAGTATTATAGCATGCATACTCCTGAGTAGCCTGGGTTTTTTAGTTCATTTCATTGTTTGTATTTTCTTTCTCTTTGTAAACATCACAGTCATCAGGTTACCTGGAACATCTTCTCCAACACTTATTTACACTCTGGAGCTGTCTTAGTGTCAGTAAGTCACAGGGTAAGGCTGGTAGGAAAGAGGAGGTCGGGTCAGAGAGGAATTGGGAATCCACTAACACCACAGCCAATGCTGAGAGGGGCTGTCGCCTCTGTGAAGTCCTTCTGACTTCTGGCTCAGGCCTCGGGAGACACTGGGCCTTGTGCTCAACGTCGCTCTCTCTGTCCAGCTGTCCTCTCTCCCCACCATGACACTTGTGAGCTGTGTAACGTGGGTTTCTCATGTGGTATTGCAGCCCTGTGACAAACAGGAGCTCTGCTTCTTCCTCTTGGAATCCTCCAGGCCTGGCATCAATAGGCATTGAATAAATGTTTTATTAACCAAGTGAGTTCATTCATTAGTCCACAAAAGAACAAGCTCGGAATCCTTTTTCTCACTCTCTACATGGTTTCCTGAGGTAGTTTACTTTATTTTTTGAAAGAAGCAAAGTTGAAACAATTAATTTTAAGTATTATTTGAAACAAAATTGGGTGTATTTATTCCAACACTAACCTAGATATTATGCATAGGTATCAGGTAGGCAGGGGCCAGAAAAAGCCAGGTGCCTACAAAAATCAAATTGACAAGCAGGTGATGGTTGCCAAGAAACAGCATCTTCCTGTGAACATGGTGCATGAAGTATGGCCCAGATTCATTCCTACATTAGACACCTTCCTTGGAGTGATCTGAAACTCTGAGTTTGCCTGGCTTGTCAAGGTTCCTAAGTTACTTGCTCAGTTATCTTTGCCCCTGCTGTCAATACCAAATCATTCTGTGGGTAGAGTATTATTTCACCTCCACAATCTACTCTGAACTCTAGGTTGGTCAGTGACAGACGGGGGTCCCCTTAGCTCCCCAGCATTTCCACACATTCAGTGTGACACACACACCCGGCCACTACGGAGGAGCAAGGACCCAGTCTAGTGGGCTAACTATGGTGAGTGCAAAAATTAAAGTACCTGCTGTGTTTCTACAAACTTCAAAGTGAAACAGAAGTGAATTGGAGATTTTCTGGAAATCTTGAACAACTGTTGTTCAGCACAAGTGATAATGAACATGTTGCAGGACTCTGTCTGAAATAGGAAGTTAAGTCCAGACCTTGATGGTGGAGATCCAAAAGGTGCTGAGGAACTTGGGTAAATTCAAGAGCGACCAATGGTGTTTGAAATAAATATCTCAATGCTTAAACAGTGGTTAGAAAGAGACACAAGTTTGGGCTGGGAATTTAGCTCAGTGGCTCTGCCACCTGCCTCACAAGTGAAAGGACCTGAGTTCGATCCCTGGTACCAAAAAAAATAATAAAAGAGACAAATGAAATTAGCTAAAGCCAAAAGAAGGGTTTGTGAGCTATGATGACAATGTGGGTAGCACACAGAATCGAAGGAAGAGCTGAACACAAGACTGAGGACACGGACTAGAACCAGGGGCAGCCATGGTCCCCTCTGCTTTCCTATGAGCACCTTGGTTCCCCCTCCTGCCAGCAGCCCTGGGATCACACACTAAGGACAAGGGCTCCTGGGATGCTCCAGGGGAGGTTGCAGCTGGCCCAGCTGAGTGACTCGCCTACCACATGGCCCAGGCCTGGGTGGGGTGGGCAGAAAGACAAGCTGCCCCGGAGTAGGAGCAGCCAGGCTCCAAGAGGAGGACTGGAGCTATTACTTGTGCAAGAATAAGGGCAGACCTCATGGAAAGCAGAAAATGCCAACAAATCCCTCGTCCTGCTGATCAATGGTTTTAATGTCATTGCCACCGGTTTTGTCACCGCAGAGTCACAGGCCAACCAGCTCCTATCTGATACCCATCATCACCAGCATCCATGATTCTAAGATACTCTAACTGTGAACGGCCAACAGCTCACTGGGACAGTGCCGTCGTTGACTGTTCTCATGTGCGCGTACAAGGAAATTCTGAGGGTTAGCTTCCATGAATTAAAGGAAGACTTTTTTATTGAAATATAAAAGTAAAGGTAGAGAAAGGAAAAAAGATCCTGGGAAGAGCCTTCCCCCAGTTACTAAGATTGCTAAAATCAATGTTTCCCAATTCATTAACCAGCTCTCACCTAATTATAAGAGTAGCAACATGGCATTTGGCAAATCTAATGACTCCCAAGGGAAAAGCTTCGGCTGGGAGGTCTTTCTCTACCTCTTAGCATCATGTCAGGTGGCCTCCTGAAGGCATTGTGAAGGGACTCCTACGTGGAGCTGAGCCAGTACCGGGACCAGCACTTTCAGGGTGACAATGAAGAACAAGAAAAATTACTGAAGAAAAATTCTATATTGTATGTTGGAAATCTTTCCTCTTACACAGCTGAAGAACAAATTTATGAACTCTTCAGCAAAAGTGGTGACATAAAGAAGATCATGATGGGTTTGGATAAAATGAAGAAAACAGCATGCGGCTTCTGTTTTGTGGAATACTACTCGAGAGCAGATGCAGAAAATGCCATGCGTTTCATAAACGAAACTTGTCTGGACGACAGGATCATTTGCACAGACTGGGATGCAGACTTCAAGCAGGGCAGGCAGTACAGGTGCAGGCGATCTGGAGGCCAGGTTCGCCATGAGTACTGGCAGGACTATGACGCTGGAAGAGGGGCTACAGAAAACTGGCACAAAAGCAGTGAGTGGCAAGAGCCCTATCAGGGCAAAATTCCCTCCGTCGGACTGCTGAAAAAGTTACCAGAACTGTTTTCTGTTACCAGATCAAAAAGTGTGTTCCTTGTGGCTGGGGATGCGTTCAGTTTCAGTGATAGAGCAAAAAGAAACGTGTTCCTCAGCAACAGACTCAGCCTATGGTGTTAATCTGTCAGCCAAAAATACCACACTTACAGGAAGACTAGGAAAATGTAAAAGTTTATTTTCTGATGCTCGGGTCTAAGTAGGCTCATGATCTACACTGGAACTTGGAACAATTCTTTTTTAAATTTGAAGTTTGCATGATGTAAAGTTCTTTAAGGTAAAATGGAGTTTTGCTATGTTGTATAGTTTTGCTATAAATTAGGAAGAGTTGTCTGACAACTGCATTTGTTTTCTATGTTGAATTCTAATCTCTAAAGGCAAACTTTGACCTTCCTAAGTATTTGTCTCAAAAGCCTGAGGTCTCAGGAGCCCCCCCCCCACTTCTGTGCTTTAGTGCAGGACTTGAGTTCTGCTAAATACATTTTTCAAAAGATGCAATGTTTTGCCTAAAGCTAAAAAAGAAAGTCTCTCTCACATGGAGACCCCCAAAGAATTTATTTTGCATTTGTAAACCAAGAGATGATTTCTTATATGTGAGTATAATTTTCACTAATTAGAAAAAATACAAAATGTTTTCATCTAGCAACCGACCATCTTCCAACATCCGGTAGTATGTGAAGGTTGTGGCCGGAGTACTCTGCTGTGAACATCTTTCATGTTAGACCAAGTGTGGGTTTTCTCAGTCAATTCCAAACTGGTTCTTGGAATTTTTTAAAGCACTGTTGATAGTTGTGAAGTAAGAAAAAACCATTTACAAACATCTAATGATACACTATTCATTTATAAACATGTTTTCACACCATACTTTGAACTAATTTATATTCTTCTGTAGTAAGACATAACTCAGATTTCTAAAGGCCTTAAAACCAAAGATATTGGTTCTTATTTGTCTTTTGTAATAGATTACAATAAAGTTGGACCAACTTATTAAAAAAAACCTTCAGCTGTGAACAGCCAGAGCCTCTCAGCTTCGTGGATATAAGCAGGTTTTCCCACATAGATACACAATGCAGAGTCCAATTAGGGGAGGGAGAGTGGCCAGCAAACACATCTACACTGGAAATTTGCAAATTTTATTCAGTAAGCACTTGTAGAAATATATCCTCTCTCCCTCACCTAGAAATCAGCCTTTATTTTAAAATAAAGTGATGTTGAATGCTCAGGATGTGTTCTTAGGCAAGCATATCTTTCATCTATTCAAGAGATTTTTACCTGCTCACAGTGTAAGTCTATTTTTAGCCAATCTCCCAAAATATCCTAGACATTTTTCTCTGAAGTTTTCTCATACAAATGACGCTAACCCATTTCCATCCCTCTGACTCAAGATCATTCAATGTGTACTAGGACCCATGGAGCATTACCAGTAACCTCTGCAGTAGGCTCCAGTCTCGACTCAGTGTAGGATGCAGGTCTGAGAAAAAAAAACTAAAATAACTAAGAGGAACAGAAAGTGGGGGCCAGGATGACCAATGCCATTGCAACCAACAAAGGTGTTGGCCAGTCCAAGCCACTGATTTTTATTGGTAATCAATTGAGGTAAAGGCAAGCTACATGAAAGGGCAGAACTACATGCAAGGAAGCACAATCATGCAGGTTCTATGGAAATTAATGTAAGCAAAGCTCATAAAAGACAAGACAAAGCATTCTTGAATTAGGAACAGAATAGACAAAATATATGGTTGTAATTAGAACATTGTCCTTCTAGTAAGAAGATTTTAGTTGTGGCAACAGTATTTGGGTGTGAGTTACTCTGACCTCAGCACATAGGCTTCAGCCAGACTCGTTTCTCAAAGCAAGTCAATTGCAGGCTTGACTCTTCACAGCCTGCTCTGCTTACAACCTGCTTTGGGCATAATCAATATTGCAGTCCCCTGTAAATGTGAGGCTTGTCATCATTGTTCACCTGTCTAAATTTCACATTGCTTTCAGACAGTGCAAACCCATGCACCCACTTTCCTGTCTTTTTCCTGTCGTGTTTTCAGTCACCTCTTCCAGGACAAAGTGCTTCCTGCTGACCAACTCCAGTTGCCACAAGAAACCAAGAGCCCACTCAGGGAAGGCAAGGCCAGCTCATTGATAGAAACGTGCAAGTGCTGCTGCATGAACCTAGGGCCAAGGACAGCAGAGCTGCAACTGCCCCAGGCTGAGGTATTGATCAGCAGAGCGAGGGAGAGGAATCCCAAGATGGGCACCCAGCCTGTAACAATTGTCAGGGTGCTCAATGCAGAACTTGAGAGCCAGGAGCAAAACAGAGGGTTAGCATTGGTAGCAATTGGAGAGATTGATTTTATGTCTAGTGTATCTGTTAGTTTGGGCTTTCTACACCTTTATTTTAACTTAACTTTTCTAGTACCTCCTGTTTATTCTATTTACAAAAGTACCAGCCTGTGACAAACTAAACACAAGCAAGACCTTCACCATGGGTCATATCAGACACTCTGCTCTGAGAAAGCTTAATTCCCCCTCTTTCTCTTCTCCTCCTCCTCCTTCTCTTTCTTTTTCTCCTTTTCCTCCTCCTTCTTCCTCTGCTTCCTCCTCCCCCTCCTCTTCTTCCTCCTCCTCCTCTTCCTCTTCCTTCTCTTCTTTTTGTATTTTTGTGGTGCATACAGATAGTGATATGTGTAACATCCTGACCCTCCTCCTTCTCTTTACCCCTCCCTCCTCAATCCTTTCCCTTCCCCTAGAATCCACCTTAGGGTATTTTTACTTTAATATAGTTATGACTGTCATAAATTTTCATATGAGGTTAACTTAGAATAAAAGTAGAATTTTGGCAATGCTTGGCCCCACACTCCTGTTGATTTAGAAGCCTTGGTGCAGTACTGGAGTGAGAGAGAGACTATATACTTTTCTGTTGACTGAGTTCATTATTACAGGGACCAGAACCGTTTCTAAATGTCATGAAGGTGTGAGGAGGGAGGATAAAAGCATGCAGAAAACAAAGCAGAACTTTTCATCAGAATCTTGTTTTGGGTTGATTCTTCAGATGTCAGAGATAAGAAAGTGTTGTATTTTATTTCCTGTCCATTTAAACTACTGTAAAAATGACTAAAAATCATACAGTCTCAAAGATCTCAACTTTTCATGTTACCATTTCATTGCTTATGCTCATAACTAAATTAGAACTCATGTTTTGGTTTTAAAAGTTTGGATCTCTGACTTTTCTATTTTGCTTCTTTTCTCCTCTGCCTTCCCTTTTCCCCCATAGTGGACAGACTACATTTATGGGTGGCAGGATCGTTGGGTAGTTTTGAAGAATAATACTCTGAGTTACTACAGATCTGAAGATGAGACAGAGTATGGCTGCAGGGGATCCATCCTTCTCCTCATTCCTGTGCTTCATAACTGGCACATGGTAGCTGTATACATTATGGGATGCAGTGTGACATTCTGTTACTTGGTGTTGGTAGTGACCAACATTGTGATCGATTCACCAGTCAGTGAGTGTGAAAGTTTAACATTTATTTAGGACAAAAGGAGAGGTGCAAAGCAAGTTCTCAAGAAGAAAAAGTGCTATGAAAAGCAGTGCTCTGCAGAGTGAGTGTGGGCCCGTTAGAGGAGGGAGAGAAATTCACCCTTCAGAGTGCAGCAGAGTGGCCGGTGAAAGGCTCAGAGCACCCACGAGCTAGATAGCCGCTGTCTCCTACAGCCTCCTTCAGACCCCAGATCTAGCCCATCCATCAAAAACCCATTTGACCTAGTGCCAGAAGATTGGCATCAGGTGCAAGGCTCGGCTCAATCCTGTGTAGAACTGAGGGCATCATTCTCCATGATTGACAGGTCTCCTCGATTGACAGGTCACATCCAGTTACCCAGCTGCTTTGCCCTGCCCTAATTTCCTGCCTCAATTTCAGTGCATTATACCTGCGTAATGACCAGATCTGGGTAATTTACACATCCATTCCTCAAATGTTTATTATTTGTGTTGGGAATATTCAAAATCCTCCCTACTAGCCATGTTAGAATATTCAATTAGCTATTAGCAACCTCAGTCATCCTACCTTGTTATAAAGCATTAGAAATTCTTCCTGCTGTCCTGAACCCTTTGCCATTGACCCTTCTCAATTCACTCCCCACACCCTTCCCAGGCCTGGTGACCAACCTTCTCTCCACATCCATGCAATCCACCTTTTAGCTTTCCCATGTAGGTGAGAACATGTAGTATTTGCCTTTCTCTGCCTGGTTTATTTCACATCACACAGTGCCCTCCAGTCAGCTCCACCCATATTGTTAGAGACGATGGATTTCACCTTTCCTGTGGTGGAATCTTATCCCACTGTGGGTATCCGCCATGCTTTCTTCACCAGCTCCTGCACCAATGGTAGCTTGGGTGGTTCCACGGTAGCTTGGTCTCATGGATCACACTGCAGCACACATGCAAGTGCAGGTGTTTATTCCACAGACTGATTGCGTTTGCTTTGGGATCATGGAGCCCACAGAGGAGAAGGTCCCCGTGCACCACTCAGGCAGCCCCAGGAGACCAGGAGGGAGACGGCCAAGGAAGCGGATAGCTTACCCTCTCACCACTCCTCTCCAGCCTCTTATTGAAGGTCTCTGTGTAGCTAACCCTATGGATGTTCAGCAGGTCAATTTCTGGGCCCAGTGTGCAACATAGGAAAGGGTCCAGAATGGATCTCTATTGGAAGTCCATGCCCCCACCCCAGCAGACACAAAAGTGCCATTCCCACAGAGTAGAATCAAGTTGGTCACACTCCCTGCACTGCCTCCCAGCTCCAAAGCGACCCCTCAGGACCAGCTCTGCCATGTGGGACAGAAGTCCCCTCAGCCACCATCCCTGCCTCTCGTAGAGCTCTCTCTGCAGCAGCACTGGAGGGGACTCGAGAGGAAGAGATCTCATGGCCTGTGCCACTGCTGTGTGTAGTCCACAGTGTGAGTGGGAGGACTGGCCCGGTAATGGGAATAGAATTCATTTCCCAGGGTTTCTGTGAATACTGACTTTCAGAGTGCGTATATGGCCCTGGACTTCTCAGAGGGCAAGTCAGAGCAGCTTTGATTTTAATCCTTTCTGTCTGTTATGCCTGATTGGAGGACAGGCACTGGGCAAGCCTTCTCTTGTGCCCGGATGAAAAGTGGGGTGGCATTAGGATGATCCGCCATAGGGCCCAGGGATATAAAATCCCACAATCACTCTCAAGTCGATTTTTGAAGGTGTCTATTCCAAACCATCAGTTAGCCCTGCAAGCTTTGCTCAAGGGGAGACTGGAGCTCCCCAGTTGCTGACTATGGACTCTGCCCCACCAGGCTCGGTGCTGAAGAAGGAAGAGAAAGAACTGGAGACACAGAAGCTCTCGCTTGGAGGACACTGTCCAGGTGTGACTTCCGCTGCCTGACACAGGTGCTCAGGGCCAGCCTTTCTCTGTCAGACACCCGGAGCATCCTTCCGGGCCCCTCCCCGGGGATGCATCCTGGCTCTCCAGTCCTCCCACCCAGCTCAGTCCTGTTTTCCTGGCAGCGCATCAGTACTGGCCTCCACCTTGCACTGCACACCTCTCTCGTGCGTGATTCTACATCATCAAAGCCAGATCTTGCACCCGTACTTGGCTCCCACTAGCCCAAGGGAACAGTCATCTACCTGCATCCAGCAAATCCTACAGCTGAGGTCCAGCCCAGCACAGAGCGACTCTGCTCACCTTCCTCTCCAGCTCTGCCAGCCCCTCTGGGCCTCCACATGACCACCACCACCTGTGGTACCTGTCAGACCCGCACTGCCTTCAAGTGAGCTGTGGGCCTGCTGACCGGGTGTGCACAGGATACAGAAGGAGATGGCTTATACACTGCTTCCTTATAAACTTCTTCCTTCTCCCTCCTTTTTCTTTTCCTTTCTTTTCTTTCTTTCTTTCATTCTTCCTTCCTGTCTTTCTTCTTCCTTTCTTTCTTTTATTTTTATATTGGAGATTGAACCCAGGGCCTTCATACTGGCTGCATCCCCAACCCTTTTTTATCTCTATTTTAAAACAGGATCTTGCTAAGTTGCCCAGGCTGGTCTTGAACTCACAATCTTCCTGCTTCAGCCTCCCAGAGTGCTGGCGTGACAGGTGTGCACCACCACCACCCCAAGTGGCTTTCTCAGCTTTTGACAGAGGAAGTAATTTTCCACTTGGGTTCTTCCTGAGAAACTTTCCTCTGTAACTCATCACTTTCCATCTTGACCCATGTGTTCCTCTTCACCTATCTTTTTCTTTCCTGGGACCCTTGATCGAACACCCCTTTGGTGATCACAGGCACGTGGCTCAGTGGTAAACTGTCCCCGCTGCCTCACTATGGTTTTCCCATAAATCGGTCTTCACAGCTGTGAGGACAGCACTGGCAATCGATGCAGAAGCGAAGACACTATGCAAACTGCTGGACTCGCGAGTTCTGCCTGCTAAAGCAGGTCCCCTGACTGTGTCCCTCCAAAGCATGAATCAGAGGCCTCTCGCTGAGTAGCTCCCTTCACGTCCACAAAAACTTCTTCTTGTTGATTCTAAAAATAAAGGGGGAAATAAAGTGCCTAAAAATTTTTCCTATGCACAAAATCAAATAGCACTTCAGACCCCGTCTTCCTTCTAAGTAGCTCCATGTAGTAAGCTGTATAGAGAGGGAGAAAAAATTTAAAAAATAATAAGTGACTTTCAAATTTGTTTTTGCCAGTCTCTACTGACAGTATACAATTTCATAGTTCTGAATATAAATCCAGTAATCAGAAGACCTTCAGACAACAAAGGAAAAAGCCAAATCCTCAGAATAGTTTCATTTTTGTTTCCCTAGAATTGAGGTCTCTTCGTACCAACTCCTGATTCTCGTGGCTGCCGTGGATCTGCTAGAGGCAGCCTCTCTGGCTCGTCCTGCAGCAGGACCGGTCCGTGAAGGAGGAAGACTTTCCTCCACCAGGATGCAGAACGGGGTGTGAGTGCCCCCCTCTCTCTGCTCCTCCTGCCCATAGCGGTGGACTTGGGCTTCAAGGCCAGCGTCTCGAAACCATCTCAGAACAGGAAGCAACCTTGCAAGAAGGCATCCAAAGCTCAACGTGACAGAACAGACAAACAGAGGAGTCTGGGGACCCCGACTGCCCCCACACCACAGCTGCAGGAAAGGAAGAAGCCCTTGTGTGTTTAGGCACCTGTGTGATAACCGTCAGGTCTACGCAGGGACCTTGTCTTTCTCTGCCTCACTAGATTGCACTAGGCAATGTTCATTTTCACCCAAGTGGACCTCTCTTCCCAATGTCACTTGGTTGTCAGTGACCGCAGTGTGCCACTGAGAATGCTGAATTTTGGGGGGGTGGGCAGTTCTTAGAATTCACAGAGAGGTATTTGGAGTTACCAGGTTATCCACCTGCTTTACAGTTTACCCACAGTTCTACAGTAAAGTCACTGATTCCAGACCCTACAGGCCTCAGAGGCCTTCAACTTGGGAAGCTGAATGGTCAGGAGTGAAGACTTTGTGCACACTCAGCCCAGAGAGGAGGCAAAGAGAAGAGCAGCCCAACACAGGCTCTGCAGCCCACAGCTGTGTGGATGGCACAGTAGCAAGGAGAAAGCAGCTGTAGTGATGTCAGTGTTGGAGGATTTGTTTATTAGGCAGTTAGGAACCTCTTGTTACATAAGAGACCTTGAGCGAACACAGAAGAGCCTGGGAATCATGGGAGTCTACTGGGAATCATGGGAGCCTACTGGTAAAATCCATGTGGGACACAAAGGAAGACAGACCAACATAGCACCCTGGGCTACCCTCAGCATCTGTGATGTTCGCACATTCATTATCTCAGGCTCATGGTGCTGCTTGGTTCTTTCTTTGAGGTCACTTTTTTAAAATGCAAGCTCCTCACTGACAAAGCCCTTGTAAATGTGGTGAATCAGAAATGCCCAGTCAGCAGGGCCTTCCTGTGCCCCTACTGAGGTTACACCCCACTCCTCAGGGGCTGCTGGTGGGCTGACTCTGACATGGGCTGCACTGAACAGCACTAGAAATGGGCCATGGCCGGGCAGGTTCACGACTGCACAAGCACCATCTTTGCAAGAGGCAGCCCATGTGATGTCTATGCAACAAAACTTACACAGGTAAAGCCAAGAAAATAATACTTTATAAGGGCTGGGGATTTAGCTCAGTGGTTTCGCCACCTGCTGCGCAAGCGCAAGGACCCAAGTTCGATCCCTGGTACCAAAAAAAAAAAGAAAAAAAATAATACTTTATAAAAAGGAATGAGGAAAAATATTAGGGTTTGAACAAGGAGGTGGTCCAGGAGGCCTTTCATGAATTGTTATTGATATTAGATATTCTCTACTATGTAAAATTAAATAATAGATAATGAGGGTCTGATATAGTAGTTAATAAGTGCCAGCTACTGATAACCATTTTTTAAGTTTTACAATGAAAACCTAAAGACCCAATATATGATACACTGAAGTCAGTTTTCTCATGGTTTGGTTTGTGGTCCTGGGGACAGAACCCAAGACCTCTCCACCACTGATGTACACCCTCAACTCTGAAACCATTTCTGGTTTTTCCTGGCACCATCTCCAAAGTCTAAAGATCATAGGATACATACCTGGCATACCAAGTGCATTAGCATGAGCTATGTTGACCGATAGCTCTGTGCTTGTTTAAATACAGCCATTGAGGATAATTCAAATGTGACACGGCTTCCCACAGCCAATCTCCTGCACTCGACTAAAGCCTCCACAAAGTGCAATCTCCTTTTTGCTTCTCATTTTTCTGCTGTCTCTGAACTCATAGTTGAGGAAAATAGCCAGAAGGTAGCCAAGAAGTGTGCAGATAGTTCACACACAGTGCGAGGTCATCAAACTCTCCTTTAATGTAATGCTGTAAGTAGTTTCTTAAACGAGACATACAACCTATGCTTTAGAAAGGCAAAGATTACTTAGTAGGATTGAATATTAAAAAGATGAAATGATAAGAATAGATTCTGCTTATCAAAATGGCCAATAAGTCTTTGTAGTATTTGCTTGCTAAATATTTTTTGAAATAAACATACCTTCAATTTCTAAATTTTCTCTCTCCCCAACAATATCAGGTACATGATAGTCACTCAAAAAAAAATACACATTAAATGAATAATGAATGGACAGTACATGCTTTCACAGGTATTTACAATTGGAACAACAATATTTTTTAAATTGTAAATTAAAAAGAAATATACATCAACATACGTGTTACATGTTCCTCAAATTTGCATTACTGCTATGTGAGAACATTTTCTAGTCTGTGGGAAAATGGAATTCCTGAGATCATCGTTGGCTTTTATCCATCATTTTCCTCACTATCAAATCATCTTTCCTTATGTGACTCGGGAGTGTGAATTGAGGTTAGGATGTTTAACTTTAGACTCCTTTTCTATTATCTGGGTAAATAGGCTCCATCTTCTGGAAAAAGTAGAAAGATAACCTTGGGATGCCGAATTTTTTTCCCCAAAGTATACCATATGCAAAAATGCAGACTGATCCTAGAAGACATCTTCTCTGAACAACTCTCGGTCACCACAAGCAATGTGTGCTTTCTGCTTCATCAGTCCCTGACACACAGCAGCCCAGCTGTTGTTTGCATTTATTAAAATATTCTCTGCCAATTAATTATGTTCATCTTTAGGGTCGGGGATTTACCTCAGTGACACCGCACCTGCCTCGCAAGCACAAGGTCCTGAGTTCGATCCCCGGTACCACAAAAAAAAAGAATTACTTTCATCTTTAAAAGTAAATTACTTAAAATTACATTCAATTTCTTTCTTGAAACCAACATATTCTTCCCTGTCACAAAGCAAATCCCCGGCCCTGAAGCTGACCGGTCTCCCTCTCTGCACACTGTGCTGAGGTGGACCCACTGCATGCTCGGGACCTGCACACACAGCGCTGGCCTCCGCTGGAGTCTGGGGGGCTGACTTGGAGATGAGTCTCTAAGCCCAAACCTAGGAGGGCTCGCGAGTCTTTATTGATTTCTTAGTTTGAATTATTTTGGAAGGCTTTTAACACAATGTCGTAGGTTCCTGATGGAAACATAAAACAGAACAAACGCTGTGCACAATATTTCCTTCTCGGGTTCACAGAAGCCAGGGAATCATTTATATCTGTGTTGTGTGTTTTGCTTCTCTTCCACATTCTCATGTACCTGCTCTTGAAGCACTAGAACAAATTAATTGAAAGAAAACCACTGTGAAACCACTTGAAACTGACCCTACTGAGTTTTAAAGCCTCAAGGGACCTATCTTGTGTTTTTCCGGGGTCTCGCTGTCGACATGATTAGAAAATGCATGTATCTTGCTTCGTGGTGATTTTCCAATGTGCACGAGGCGTGGGAAACTGAGCATTTTCCGAGACCTCATGCGCTGGGCACTCAGACTGGAACCGAACACCTTTCAAAACATTTTAACAACAAATAACAGTCTCTTTCACAGACCTGAAACCAATAATCACTTTTCTTGACCTACACTTAAAAACAAAAGCATCTTTTAACTAAGTAAGCGTAAAAATCCCTCTGGAGATGTTTTGATTTGTGAATGCCTTCATCCGGGACACCGCCTCCACGCCCCCATCACTCCAGCTCGATGTCCCCCGCGTACAGGGTGATGAGCAGGATGGCTATGAATCCCGTCAGCATGCCCGCGTTCTGGATCAGGAAGAAGGTGAAGTCTGTCTTCCTCCCCGTCACCTTCTCCCTGAGCATGTCGTTCATCTCCGGGAACTAGAACAAGACGCATTGTTAGACAACTCTTGCCATCTGGTGGCAAAACACAAAACAGTCACTGCAGACCGCCGTGGGGGAGAGGGCCATGATTTCAGGCGTTTAGATGTTGAAGAGAAGCTGAGATGTCCAGCACTTTCCAAGGATTGAAGGGGTGCACACGGCTCCGCCGAGCGCCCCCGCCCCCAACCAGCAGGATGGGGCAGACCTCCGTCTAGCCTGTGCGTGCGTGCGTGCGTGTGTGGGTGCGTGCGTGTGTGTTCCATCCATACCGTCCTTTCAGGACCCCAGCACCCAGCCTCACTCCTTCCTCACACACTCCCTACAACCTCAGCCTGAACTCTTCTGCCTCCAGTTTTTCAACAGACCAAACCCTTAAGATTTCATCTTAAATTGCACCTTCCTGAAACACTTCCCTTCACCCTTCCCAACTCATGCTAGATTTCCTTATTGTCCCCTCTCATGGTAGACACTGCTTTTCCTTTTCATACCATTTTAGAACTATTTGTAATTCTCTGGTCAGCCCGATGTTTGTGTCTTGCATTTCATCCCTGCCAGACTGCAGAGACTAGACTGAAAGAATCACCCCAGGTCTCCAGTGCCTGACACAAGAAACATACCCATAGCAGCTGACTGGATAAATTTTTAGAAACAACCCTACATTTCATTTCTTTTTCTTCAATTTGTTTCCTTTGACTTGCTGTACCATCACAAAGTCATAAAGTTTTAAAATAAATTGTGTGTTATTCTAGGGTCAAAAACTATAGCATCATTACAGTGGAAAGACTTAAAACTCTAGGTATTTCATCTAAAATCTACCCTCTCTCAAAGATGGGTACTGACCAGGCTACATAGGAGATATGAACACACTGACTTCGCAAGGCACATTGCAAAGTGATTGGCTATGTACACCAGATCCATTCAAGGTGTTCAGGGTCCAGCTGATCCAGGAGTCTGGCTTAAGAAAATTTCTTCCAGGATAAAATGGTTGGAGCTGTGAAACTACTCCAGAAAAAGCAAAAGCACCATAAGTATATGCAGCATCCTTTGTTAGTATTGTTTCCTTAAACAGAACAACTCCAGTGGACTCTGCTGTACTATCAGAAAAAGGAGAAATGTCCAGCTGGAGTAAAGATAGGGTGAGGCCTGGATTCTGTGAAGATGAAGATCAAAGCAGTGATGCTTCAGGAGAAGATGTCCTAGCTGTTCTAGACAGTGATATTTGGAGCTACAAGTACAGATGAAAAAAATCAAATTATTAAATTATATGTTTGATATCTTCAGTTCCAAGTGAGAAAGCAATGTTCTTTGATTTTCATACAGTAGCATATTTTTTATTTTCTACAAAGCTGTCCATGACTCACTCACAAGTGCATAGGCCATTTCCCTCTGAAACACACTCACTCACATGGACACACAAACATATGCAGATATTAATACAGACATAGACACCACAGAGACAGAAATACAAATGCATACTGAACCTAGTAAGCATTGTCAAATGTTAATGTTAGCAACTTTAGTGAGCTAGCTTTAGTTTAATTCAAAAGCCTTTCACTGTTTAGAGACTTGAAATAACAGGATGCTATTTATTCTAACAAGTCCAGATGCAATGTTTGCACAAAAGAGAGGGACAAAGTTCTACAGTGGACCCTTGACTTATGAACTCAATTCGTTCCCCAGGGCAGTTGTAACTCGAGTAGGTCAGTGAAGGCTCAGGCTCCTCCTCACAGCCTTCAAAGTCTCTCTCCTGTTCACAGGCAGATCTCAGCGTGCTTAGAGAGACATTGGCCCAGGATTTCTCAACCCCACACAGGGAAAGATGCTGTGATGTTCCTTCCAGAACTCTTTATGGGTTAAATCTGTATCTGAGACTGGAAGTTAAATCTGGAAGTACAGGCGGCTGGCATTCGGGTCATAACTCAAGACTTTGTTCATGAGTTAAAAGTAAAATTCTGGTCATAACCCAAGTTGTTCATATGTCAGGCCAGTTGTCACGTGAGGGTCCACTGTGTAAGGACAGATTATGATAGAAGACAAGTCTCACTTGTCAAAGGCACAATGGGCCTAGGAAAACATCCCTGCTTCAACAAAAGCAAATCATTTCACCTTCTACTAATGAGATCTCATTTTTAAAAATCAAGGAGACCTACTGTGGACTTACAGAGTGCTGGGCTCAAGAAGGGCGGGCTGAAACAGGAAAGTCCAAGTCCCCAAGGCAGGCCCACACGTGGGGGAGCAGCTTATCTCAGGTTTTAATTAGGACAAAACAAAATGCCTGAATGTCTTACCATATCAGCCAGAGAAATGTAGAGGAACATGCCCCCCGCCAGTGCAAATATGATATTCGGAGCAAAATTGTTGCCCACCAGGATGCCAAAAGCCAGCCCCACATAGCAGGAGCAGGCGGAGAGGAAGTTGAACAGCAAGGCCTGCCGCGTGCTCATCCCCGCGTTCAGCAGGATCATGAAGTCCCCTGGAAAAAGGAAACGCCACGTGAGTAGGGTTTGTCGTCCGGTGGGAGTGAGATCAGAGCCGTGTCCGGCAGGGTCCTTCATCGGGCATCTCAGGTATGCACAGGGGTCGTCGAGAGCCGCCTCTTACCTAGCTCGTGAGGAAACTCTTCGCACAGGATGGCGATGGACGTGCTGAGGCCCTGCAGGAGAGACAGCGTGCACGATGCCCCGATGGCCAGGCCGTCGATGAAGTTGTGGAGCGCATCACAGAGCGTGATCATCCAGGCGATGGTCCCGATTTCGGACAGCTTGGGCCCCTTCAAACAGCCACACGAACTGGGCTCCCTTTTGTTCTCCTGGAGAGTAGCAGAAGACCGAGCAACACGATGACCAACATTTCCTGGGTTAGGGTCAGGGGTACAGAGAAGTAGGAGATGGCTCGTGTCTGAGAGAGACCAACTTTCCAGCTGAAAGTCTTTCATGGTTATGGGAAGCCCTGATAATATATAACAGAGAACACAAAGGTTATGGCAGGCAAAGGTACACCTTGATCGAGCCACTTAGACACATTTTACATCGGTTTCCCCCAGAACCAAACCTTTTCCCTGATATGAACAAATTCTTAGAACTACCTTCCTGCCATATAACATCTTACTCTAAGAATTGGATCAATGCACATACATTAAAGAAAGTTATCCAAAGAGTACATTTAAAGTCTTCTCCATGTTTCAATTTAAATGTGAAAGCCACAATCAGAGCAGGCTAACATCAAGGAACATTAATTCCAACTCCTCCTCTGGGCCTGTGTGACTCTAAACAGATTATCACAGTCAGTTTCTTCAACTGGGACACAAAGCGAAGGCAACTTGCTCCCCAACAGCTACAGTGCTCCCACCTCATCCCCGGGGCTGGGTCCCCACCACCTCGAAATTTTAATCATTCTCTCAACAATCGCCACAGAGTGCGCTTGGAACAGGCTTGCCTTTATGTCAGCACTTCTTTCCACTTTGAAATAATAATAAAAATAGAAAATCCTATCACAGACCCTTTGTAGGAATTTCAAGTTCCATAAAATAGACAGAATTGTACAAAATCAAATGATAAATGCCAACTAAAGCATTTGCCAGAAGTTGAAGGAAAAGATTATAACATGCGAATTCATTTTTAAGTAGGCGAGCAGTTTGCAATTAACCGGAGAACATTTCATTCCTAATCAACATATTTACTGAGTGTCTGCAGTGGGGACACAGGGCCTGTCTTTAAGATCCGTGTCTATGCTGGAGAACCAAGACATCAGGTTTATGGCTGGCTTTCTTAAAAAGTGCAACATACAACCAACCGAAAGGCACTTCCTCCAGTTAAACAACAGAGGCATTTACATTTATTTACTCTAACCTTGCTCAAAACACTGGGGGATCCACACTGTGAGGACTGACTAGATCCTGTAACACATCTTTTCACTGTTTCACTGGTGGCAAGTCTGTGTCTTTAGGGAATTTTATCTACAATTTTTCTTTTTTTAATAGTATATGTTTTCTGTTTGCAGATCCAGCCCAAATCACTTGGGGCAAATGCGTCCTTTAATATGGAAGACCGGGGCCACTGTGGTCACCTTCGTTGTCACCATTATCATCACCATTGATCCAGCTGTGGGGGTCACAGTAACAGCAAGGCTTATGTATAGCTCTGCTCTGAGTGCTTTGGGTGCATTTAGAGCAGTTCCATGAGGTGAAGCAACTGGTATTGTTCTAGCCATTTTAGAGCTGAAAAAATGAACGCACAGAAAGGCAGTGAATTTACCCAGTGATAGAAGGGAGAGAAGTGGGCTTTGGGGTAACATTGTTTTATACTCCAGACTTATGGGGGGTCCTTCTTTGTTACAGGGTCTGCACCAGGGAAAATTCTCCTCTCAAAAGCTCGTCCAAACACTTGAAGCAGCATTATCATACGTCTCTGATCTCCTTTATTTTCAAAAGTAAACCTCAGCTATATAAAAAGACGTCTGGGGCTGGGGATTTAGCTCAGTGGTTCAGGAGCCTGCCTTGCATGTGCAAGGCCCCAAGTTCAATCCCCGGTACCAAAAAAAAAAAAAAAGACTTCCAGCCTTTACATCTGGGTCTTTGCTCTTGCTGACTGTGTCTTAAACGTCAGCATAGTAAACGGTCCTGATCGGTATGGGACCAGGAGGTGGCCGGGGCGACAGATAGCAGAAGTTGATAATCGTGGAAGGAGGTACAACATGTTTCTGGCAAAGCCATGGAGAAAGAGATCTGGGCTTCGTGTAGACCCAGTGCCTGATGCATCCCAAAGACCGTATGAATTAAGACAGTGTTTCCATCTTCCAGCTTGGCTTAGGAAATCACGTACAGTATTTACAACTTCCTCATTCACTTGTGATAAGGGGGAAGTTTGCAAAGCCAACTTGACCACCTAATGTCACGTAGTCTACAAACAAACACCCTCAGTGCTGCAAAAGAAATTAAATTAACACATCAGGCATAGCAGCCATCTGACCTCTAAGTCAAGATTGTGCTGACTTTTTAGCTACGCCACATGTTAACTCCGTGAGCTTAGGTCCCAAATCGTGCTGTTGAGAAGGTTAAAGTCCTATATTTTTATATTTTTGGAAGGGGATCTAAAAGGAATCAAGCTGTGTCATGTGCATGTACCGACTCCCCACAATGGCTGTAATCATTATGTACTGTAAACCTGCACTCATCAAAAATGTTTTCAAAATGAAGCAAACCAAACTAGGCAAACATTTGCAGAAAGTTACAATTCACTCAACAAAGACACTGCTAAATTCAAGTTCCTTTAATTAACGCAGTGAGTACTGCACTCTCCTTGTTTGTTATCACTACTTGCCGCTGCCCCTGCTTTGGGCTTATGCTCCCCGCTTTGATTTTTCTCTAAACCTGCGGCTATTCCCGCCTCCGCCACGAGAGGGCAGATGAGCCCACAGCGAAGATGCGTCTGAAGTCCAAAGCTGAGCACCAAGTGGTCCCAGCTAAAAGAAAATTCTGCAAAAGTTGGATGGCACAGAAACTTGTTAGAGGGAAAAGAGGAAAGCTTCTAACAAGGGTGCATGATCTTGGGCGTGATGATGTTCTTAAAGAAATCTCACCACTAAAGCTCGAGGTAAGCCAGGAGATTAATTAGCCAGAAAGGGAAGCTCACTCTAAAAAGCGTCATTGCTGACTTCGTAAGTTCAAATGAATCAGAGTTGCCTGGGTCTGGTAGGAAACAAATCCAAAGGGTGTGAAATAACGCACACAGCACCTCGCATTTACAAAGCACGTCCACCCGCAAGCTTCCTTGTCTTCTCTTAACTTCACAGCATCCTCAAGAGAGCATTTTTAGAGATCATCCCCTGCGCGTCTATCTTACAGGAGGCAGAAACTGTGCCCCAAGGTCAGGATGTAGAGGAAGCTCCAGCCCACTGGAGTTCACAGTCCAGAGTGGAACACGAGGCGAAAGGCCGGGCCTGTGACGTGGAGCCCCACGCCGTCCCCTTTGAAATGACACTCCGCTCCCTCTCTGGCCTCTGTCCCGGGTTCTCCTGACCCGGCCACCTCGGCCTGCCCATTTCCTGGTTCCCACTTGAGGCTGACCATAGGGAGCCCCGGCTGAGGAGCTATGAAAGCAGGCGTCCTGTCCTCGGTGCCCATCTGTAGGCAACTCTGGGCCGAGTGTGGCTGCACGTGAAGTCACAGCCCCTGCCTCCCCAGCTCCCAGGGACTGCTTCCTCTCCTGCCCCACCCTCTGCATCCTGGGCCGCTGGTGCAGGGCTCACCCTGGTTCTCTTCCTCCCCATACCTTGCTCCTCATGCAAACCCTGCTGCAAGAGTCTTCAGGATGCAGTCTTCTTCCCACCAGGACCCCAGCTGGTGCAACCGCTGGTGCTGGAGTGGATACAGGAGCCTGCAATCAGATGCTTCCATTGGGATTTTCCTATATGCAAAGCATTGAGGAAAAGGACCCTGGTTGTATGTAGGGTGCACTGCATTTCCAATGAGGCCCAGACCCTGAGAGGTGTCTGCCGTGTCCGGGATGTACAGCAATCCATGCTGCCTTGGGTTCCCAGGACCCACAGGACAATGGGGCAGGGAGAGTGTGGCTGTCAGAGAGGGGCACAGGAGCCTCTGGGCAGCCCTGACCCAGTGAGTGCCTTGCAGACCCCAGAGACCATGGAAATCTCGTCCTGAACTGCTCTTCTCTCGGAAGCAGTCAGTGCAGAGGTGGATCCCACCCGGGGAGTACTGCATGAGGTAGCATCGTGCTCATGGTGGGCTGGTGCTGTCCACCAGCAGAACGTGAAGCTGATACTCACACGAGTTCCACCATATGTCGAGGGACAGCCCCACGCTGTCCGGGAAGGCAGCAGGACAGTGACAGCAGGCAATCCAGAGTCTCACCATGTCTAATCCTGATGCTTTCTCTTTCCCCCCAGCAATAAAGTTCCGTGGTGACTCCCCAAAGCCACTCAGTTGTGCACAGACATCTAAGTGTGCCCACAGCACACTGTGCCCTCCTGACTAAGCAAGCTTTTTCACAAGTGCCTAAAACACAAGGAGGATGAGAAATCCTCTGAGTGGAATTTCTGATTTCTCACTTCCTGCAGAAGAAATGCCTGGGGTTCAGAGCAACATTAATTCAGGGCAGGCCAGGCTTTCAAGTGATAAAGTCAGAAAATGGGGAGCAAAGATACAAGGTGCTTGGTGAATGCTTAAATTTAAAAAAAGTATTACAATAAAGACATGTTGTCGTTAATTCCCCTCACAATACCCCTCACTTCGAACACACTCATCCTATCTCTTGGCACTTTCTGCAGCAGCTCTGGAGTGCTCTTTCCTGAGGGTCTTCAGCTGTGCTGTCCTGGCTGCCTCAATGTCCTAAATTGATCCAAAATGTTGACCTTTCATGGTCATTTTGACTTGGGGAAGAGCCAGGAGTCACACAGTGCCAGATCTGGTGAATAGGTGGATGAGGATGCAGAGTTGTGCTTTTACAAGCTGCCTTTCCAGGTGGCTGACATTGGACCGCAGCATTCATCATATTTTTTATCACATCTCATAAAGACATTCATTCATAAAGAACGAGGGCACACGTATGTTTGAATGAAGGACAGTGATTTGAGGAAGATGGCAATGCATCTTTTACTGTAATAAATTTTTTAAATTTAAGCATTCACCATGTATTTTGATCACTCCTCTTATTTGGAAAGCTATATAAGGATAGACCTCTTTTAACAGGCACGGAGTGGGAAGCTAATTCTGCTCCACTAAATCTTGTGAGGGGCTCTGGTATTACAAGGAGTCTGGCTAACGAAGTGAAGAGACCTGATTCAAGGGTTCCCCAGTCGCCATCCAGATCTGTCCTTAGCGGGCCGACATCACTCAGGCCACAGCAGCAAGGAGGGCCTCTTCCCAGCTCCACTTTGTCCTCCCTGCCAAGGCCACCGGCCTTCCAGCCCGACAGAGGCCCAGCCTGCCACAGCCAAGGGCAAGAGGCCCAGCTGACTGGACGCCCAGCACAGGGGACCCTTCCGACTGGCAGGGACTGGCACAGCCGGCACTCACCTCTGCCGCAGCACTTCTGCAGGTCCCAATGCTCCCGGGTGCCCAGGGTGCCTGGTAGGCAGGCAAGGGCTCTGTGAAAACCACCTCCAAAGCCACTGTCTGCCCTTCTCCCGTTCTCCATGCCCTACCACCTGTGTGTGCCTGTCACAGGGCTCTGGCTTCCAGAGAGTCCCATACAGACAGCTCAAGCCCAAAACTGGGGAGAGGAGATGGAAATGCGGGCACTCACTCCTTGGACTCCCTCCCTGAGGAGTAACGGACACTGGCTATGTCCCAACTAAAGACCACTGCTTTGTTGGCAGCGGCTTCCTGCAGACTGGGGTTCCCTAGGTGCTAGAGGGGTGTGAGGGGCCAACAGCGCCACCGTTACCAGCCCAGCTACCACAGTCTCCTGGGTTCGGTGGCACCCTGCCAGGGTCTGCACAGCCGGCTCTTTCTGGTACGAATGCTCATTCTCTGACACAGCACTCACAGACTCCAACTACGCTATTACATATATTTTAGTGCAAAAGTAGCAAACAGGGCTAAATAGACATGCATGTACTCTTAAAAGTTAAAGCCACTCTAAAATGTGGAATTTTTGATGGGCTTTGCTTTTATGACTCGATTTTCTAATCATTTCTGTGTTTATATTTTACAGCCAGGGTTCCCTGGCCCTTCCCATGGCTTTGAAATGTTGATCTCCGCTCACTATAGCCAAAGGGAAACTTCCTATGGAAAGGAGAAATTCATTTTATCTTTAATGCCTATAACCAAATACAATTCAAATGCATTAAACCTGCAACCATTCGGTTTCAGGAAAATCGCAAAACCATTTCCAAATTCTCTTTCCTAATGAACATAGCCATTATCAAGAAAATAACAAGTTCCAGAACCCTTGGAAATGGTTTCCCTTTCAACCCTTCTGCGGGATGAGAGGAAAGCTGTTTCAGTCTTTAGAAGTTGAAATAACTGTCTTTCGTTTTGAGTTTGAGGTGGTGACATTGTGCTGCCATGAAAATAATGATTTAAGAGAAACCTGAGGGCATTCCAAGAAATCTGCAACTATTTTGCCAGTGGAATTTAAGCACACACTAGCTAAATGTTTGCAGCTGTCCTGATGGACTACTTACACCGCTCTGCAGGTGTCCTGCAGTCGCTGCAGACGAGAAGGGGCACCCGGCATTATAATGCTCTGTGCATCCCAGAAACAGGGCATCATCTCTTATGAAAAGCTGTTTCATGGTCTCCTGGCCTGTGCAACTCTCACTGCTACCGAGCAGGCTTTCAGGGACTTTGGGTGACACCGGAAATTGGTGACGTCTTCGTGTGAGCTGGAAAGCATGCCCAGGATCTGAAAGTCCCACCCAAGCAGAACAGCTCCATGCTCAGCACCCAGGGCACTGAGGGTGCAGATGGGAGGCAGGAACGGGTGGGGTGACTTGAGCTGCACCCCCAGGAAGAGCTGACACACAGGCGTCCCGCCTCAGGTGGCACAAGTGACCGACTCCCTGGCAGTGTGATTTCTGGGGGCAGCGGCCGGCAGAGGGTGAGAAGCCTGCATGGTCATGAGAGGCAGAGACACAGAGACGCGAGAGGCAATGAGGGCAGAGAGGGGCGTGGCTGCCACCGGGAAGAGCGAACACCCCAAAGGGCACAAGGAGCCTTTTCCGTGGGGACCACAGGGATCTCATCTCTATTTCCGCATTCAGCAGAGCAGAGGCCGCCTCTGCCCATGAGGGGACCGTGAGGGGCGGGAGCCGCATGGCCGTCACCATGACACCCTGGAGACTTCCTGGCCAGGGTTGGGAAAGCTGGTTTGGAGCAAGGAGCCGGGCTGGAAGACGAGGACGTCCTGCAAGGAGGACGGCATGGGGACGGATGTCAAGGGCGACGTGGGCTCCCCCCCCCCTCGGTCTTGAGGGCTGCGTCTCGCAGCTGCTAACTCGCTGTTTGGAAAACGCTGAGGGGCTGCCATCTCCACTTACAAACGAGGAAACTGAGGCACGGGGACAAATTCCCACCCCCAGAAAGCAGCAGGGACAGCCTCTGGGCCTCTGTGCGTGGGGTTCGCTTTCTGTGGGGTTCCGTCTGTCCCCCTATGCTCAGTGATCAGCCGCTGGCTGAATAATAAACAAAGGGACGCTCACAGGAGCGCTCAAAGCGTTGTCCTGGAGTCATCTATTCAAACCTTTCCCAACGGCAAACACACGGACATTTACAGCCAAGTGGAAAGAACAGGCATAGGAAAGCTCAGCGTCATGGAAATACAAGACTCAGAACATGCAGACATGTTCATGCTGTGTGCCAATTTTTTATCACTGAGAGTTGTGTGGCCAGATTAAAAGCCCTTGGAAGACAAAGATTTTAGCATTTAGTGTGTGTTTCTTTTAAATATCCGGAAGGAAGAATGTTTTGCCAAATCGAATGAGAGGTAGAATGCTGGAATCACGCAGACACTTCCCTCTACTCCGAGACCGGGCAGAGACTGTCGCCGGGCCCACCGCATCTAACGTGTGAGGTTCAGGTTTTCAGATTGCCCAGGGAGAAGCACAAAAACAGAGTAACTGTAACAAACCAACCTGTTGAAAGCTGATTATTTGCAAAGAACTCTCAACCACCTGAAAAGACTGTTGCTATCCTGATTCCAGATGGAGCAAATAAGAATAGTAAAGGTAAGGACTTGGCCAGAATGGCACAGCAAGGAGGCGGAAAGCCAGGACTTGAACCGAGACTGACTCTACATCCCACGCACGAAAAGTGGAGACCCCTCAGGGGAAACGGGCTCCAGGAGGCACACTCAGCTCAGCAGCGTGCGCTGGGCATGGGGGGTTTTACCATGTTTCCAGGACTCTCCCGGGAAGGCACTGGTGATTCAAGGGCAGACCACGCTGAGCTGGTCGGGGGTCCGGGATTTGCTAACACTGCGGTCACTGAGCAGGGAGGACACCACTCTGTAATCTGTCCTCCCCACACTGCAGTGCGGATGGAAGCCCAAAGTTGTTTCTTGCCTGGCTCTTCCTGACCTCAACACAGTTAATAAAAAGTAATTTGTGAACCATCATCTCTTTTAGATCTAGAGATGGCAGGGGGAGGAGGGGTGGAGATGGGAAGGGAAATAAAAAAGAATCAAGATACGTTAATGTACATGTATCTGCTCCCGAGATGAGTGTAAACTCCGTGTATTAAAAACATGTACTAATGAAGAGAAAAAAGAAGACTGACGAGCCGTGAGCGCAGCAATGCTGACTTGGGAGACTTCTCCCTGGGTCCCTAGCATCGCAGCACAGCAGCTTTGCTGAGCCTGGGCTCCATCTTTCTTAAAACCACCAAACGCTTTCCCACCCAAGGCCTGTCGCTGGCTCTTTCCTCAGCCACTGCACTGTTCCCCCACCTTCGCAAGGACGCCTCCTCCTTACAATTCACGTTTCTGCTCAAAAGTGGTCTCTTTAGATTCACTTCTGATTCCCCAAAGCAGCATGATGGCCCAGACACGACATCGCCAGTTTTCATTCCGGGCACAGCATTCGGAATACATGCTGCTGGGCTGCGTCCGGCCGAAGCCAGGGACCCGAGCACCTTCTGTCTGCGGCATCTCCGGGCCCCAGGCAGGTGATCCCCGGATGCATGGCAAGTGAATGAATGAGTGAGTGAATGAAGAATGGGTGAGTGACAGAGTGAATGCCTGACTCCATGTTTCTGTGCCTCCGTGCAGCTTTACTGACTCAATATACAAGCCAGATGTCATTCAGAACATGAGATGTTACCATAAAAGTAGCCTGATATATCTTGGAGGCTTAATTTAAGGTCATTTTAGGGTTTTAGTGTAAACGTTGCATGACTCTGGAATTTTGGCCTAAGTCAAAAGCACTATAAAAAATAGAGAAAATATGAACAAATTCTACAAAAATGATGTCTACCCAATCAAGAATTTTTGTGATTCTACTTTCCAAATGTAAAACAATCTCTAGATTTGCATGTTCTGTTTGCAGCCTAGGAAACTATGAATAATGATGGATCCTTCTCTTCAGTTTTTCCAAAATGTATTTTATAAACCAGGAATAGAAGAGGATAAACTACAAAGCATCAAAGCAGAGCTCCAAGTGTTTTCTGAACCTTCCAAGAGGACTGTTCTGTTATTGCTCCTTTCTCTGCTATTACTTCCAGCTTTTACCCACCTTCACTAGTCTGCTATAAAGGTTTGATAAAGCATGTTCATAGAGCTCTTTGATATTCCTAAGTGGAAGGAGACTCGGTAAAATGAAGTCTGTTCTTCTTTACTTTTAATTTCCAGATGACTACTAACAGAAACAAAGATATCCCAACCTCTTCAAAAAGTCATTGGTCTCTTTTTCTCCTGACTAGAACTCAAAACTGAGAATACTTCTGAGTAAATTGGCCATCCATATGCATGGTGAGCAAAGTTAAAGGCCAGAGAAAATCACCACTTATTAAAATAAATGAGGAGCCATTAACTTAATTGGCTCAGAGAGAGACTGAAATTCCTCATCTAGAAAAGCAGACCTGGGGCCGGGGATTTAGCTCAGTGGTTCAGGCACCTGCCTCGGAAGCTCAAGGTCCCAAGTGCCGTCTCCAGTATCAAAAAAAAAAAAGCAGATCTCAAGTAAAATCAAATTTCACCAGTAAGAGATGACTCAGAGTTGAAGGTACGTTTATGAAGCGTGAGCACCTAAACCGGTCTTCAAACGCCCTCCATTCTTTTATTCACCAAGATTATAAGTGGAGTATTAGTGACTGAAAGGAAGATTTTTTATTTGAACATGTGCCTCAGACAGCACTGGAAGGACTTGGCTATACAGACAGATGAATATCTATAGGTGAATAGGTCTGTGTGTGTATGAGGGAGAAAGAGACAGACAGACAGATGGACAGACAGACAGTCCGCAGACTCCACTACACAACAGTAATGTCAAGCCCAAAGAGCATTCTGTCAAGACCACACTTCATCTGCAGGATGCGTTAGCCTTGTGATCTCTCTAATTTGGGATCCCTACTTTGAATATGTAGAATCAATACAGTAGGGAACAATAGAATTAATTCTGCTTCCCCGATTGCCACTCCATGGGACGAGGATTTCATTCGCAGCAACCACGAGCCCCCGTTGCTTTAGCAACCTGTCCACGTCGGCCTACGCTGGGTAAGAGCTACTCACCGGGTCTTGGTTCCGTGTTCCCAAACTGCACAGTGCAGCATGTAAAGAATAGAACACAAAATACATATTTTTAAAAGTATGAACAGGAGAAACCAAAGAAAAGAAGGTAATAATTGTAAAATGGATACCCTCATAACCTTTATAATGCATTTTTTTAGAAAGACCTTGAAAAGCTGCCACGAAAGGCCCTCCACAGTAGAGCATGTACATACAAACTCCTTGCTCCAGCTCCTGTGGAACTGGGCTTTCTGCATGGTGGAATTCATCCTTTCATGCCTAGGGTTCCATTTTGGGAACACCCATAACAACAGAACATAATAAAGTTTTTTCTCTTCAAATTCTTTTCCCTTCAATTTTTCTTCATGCAAAAATTCAACAAATTGCAATCTTCAGCATAAATAGGTTAAGCAACTCTTTCTGATATCCAGAATAATTTACTTGAACATCTTACTTTTTTTTTCCTTGTTTTTCAAAGAGAAAATGTCTTGGCATTTATTCTCAATTTTTTTTATGAATCAGCACGCATGACAGAGCAACTCTGCAATTCTTCGTTATACTAATGGGGGAAAATTAACTTGATATCAAGCTTAATTGAGTAAAACCTCACTAATTCTTCTAAATAGAGATAAGTCCTGCCTGATTAGGGAAAGCAATTTAGTATGGAACATGTTTAAATAAATGCACTTCTAGTGTTTTACAGAACCTCCAGTGACAAACCAGGCTCTGCCAGCAGGCACCGGGGGGTGGTGAGGTCCCTGAGAAAAGCTGCCACAGCCCTGGGGAAGGTTAGTGCAGCAAATAAATAACAGACAAACAAATAAGAAAAGAAGATTAATGCACCACATCCATCCCTGAAGTCTGGCATTCCCTGAGTCACATTAAAACTTTATGTGAAAGCATGCCAAAAATTGTTTCAAAGGCAATTTTTATAGATGTATATATATAAGACCATATAGACAGCTCAGCCTACAGGCAAAACGGGACAGATCCTGACTTATCAGCACTCCCAGGTTGGGCGAGTAAAGAAAGTAACCAGGTTTCATTCACATGCAATCCTCAGCAAACTGCACACTGCATCCCACATGTTCACTGTGAGTTAATTGTTTGAAATCAGGATGGACTGAGGCGACATTCCACTTGGAGTCAGGCACAGGGACAAACACAGACCCCGGGGTATCTGAGCCACCTTCTGTTTGTCATCACCGAGAACCAAAGGGATTACACACATTACTGATCTCCAGTCACTCGCTGTGGGCAGTGAATACCTGTGTGGGTGGCTGTTGCAGAAATTAAACATAACAATGCTGCAAGCAGCTGCCCGCAGCCTTCTCTCTACCCCAGGCATTTGGGTCCTTCTCCATGCATTTCTCCACACCCCAGTGTCTTAGCTGATGGATGACACAGCAGCGACAGCCTCAGCGGGATCGTGAACCCCTGTGACCATGCACAGGACTGGGTGGGGCCCCTGGGTACCCTCTGCAGTGAAGGTGAAGGGGCTTTGCCAGCAGCTTCCTGAGCAGAATAATTGCAAACCACTTTTCTATGGAGACACATGCTTAAATTTCTCAAAATTAGAAAAAGTCAAATGTTTAAAAACAGTTGCCCCAAGGTTACCAGTTGCCCGCTCTTACGAACCCAACAACCTCTGTGCACCTGCAGGGTGGCACGAGCTGAGTCCTCTCAGGAAAGTATCACCCCTCTGCTCCCATAGCCTTCTGGGCACAGGGGGCACCCTGGTGTCCCTCCACAGCAGGACCAGCCTCACTGCATGGTGACTGCTGCCTGAGTTGGCCAGAAGTCTGCTTGTCTACCCCAGAGGCCTGCATCACTGGAACTCCACTGTAGATCACTAGGGCACTGAAATGATCCATCTATTTCTAAATCTCCAAAAAGCACCCGCCATGCATTCACAGGAACACAGAGCGAAAGTTGACAAGGGCTTGTAAACCTGACCTGCACGCCCCGTCATGCCAGCTTCATACTCTTCCAAGAGATACTCAATATCTCACCACTGAAATAGAGAATTTGATTTGCGGCTTTGGTCCCACATGTCCGATGCTGTCACCTTCACAAGAACTCCAGCCCCACTCAAGACCCTGATGGGCCAAAGTGGCAGTACTCTGTTGTAGTAATAATAGGATTTAATACTCACGGCACAGTTATTGTTATTCATGACTTTAAAATATTTCATTTAACCCCACAATAATCCTACCTGATAGTAACTCCAGTCCACAGATGATAAAAGTGAGTTTTAGAAAAGTAAAGCCTTGGATAAAGTCCTCCTTCGTGGCTTAACCAATGTCAACATAATTTTTCTTTCACACAGATAAGAAAAAAGACAACTCAACTAAAATGTGCAAAACAGATGAACAAGAAATGTAAAAATAAACTTATAACCAATAAGAATGTGAAAATCCACTTCACATTACTAAAAATAAAAAAAACACAAAGATAAAGTACAAAGGATATGAATTCAAACTTTTAAGTGGCAATAAAATATTTTTTAAAGTCTGCAGTTTTTAAGCATTACTAATGATGTGGAGAAAATGTGGATTTGCTCTTATAACTGATGAGAGAGTAAACAAGTATAACAGTGTAAAGAGCAGTTTGTTAGTAAAATTAAACATATACATAGTCTATAACCCATTTCTTACTCCTCTAGCTATCAATCCAGGCTTCCTCACAGAGGTCTGGCAAAACAATTGAGCTGGAGCTCCTGCGTCATCAGCACATGTAATGGATCTATTTCTCTTCTGGACACAGAGAGGTCTTCTGTCTTCTATTGCAAGAAGAGGAAATGCAGCCACACTTGCTTAATATCCTACAGTGTGAGAGAACTGTTCTGTGTGTGACGCTGATATCACCCCTGCCTCTGCCCCAGGCAGACGTTCACACATAGGCACGTATATAAAATACACTGTGCAGAAGCGTTTGTTAGAGCAAATCCTGGGCAGAAAAATACTATTGTCAGACAAAAGAGGAAAACAAGTAATAGTGGAAACATGCAATTAAAACAAATGAATTAGAACTGTAAGTGTTAAAACAAGCAAAGCAAGTTACACCATGAAATGCCCGGTCCAGTGTCTCTCTCCTACAGTTTGAAAATGTAAAACAACTCATGTTGACAGCTATATAGATATGTAATAAACACATGAGGTCATGGGTCAATGCAGCAAGATTAGACTCATGATTGTGATGCCAATGGGACATGTATGTGACTGAGCACCGTGGAGCAGTGACAATGAGCAAACTGCTACTGTAGGCAGCTCATGAATCTAATACTGAGCGATGGACAGCAAATACAAGCATTGCATTCTCTATGAAAAACTATTGAATCCCTAAAATTAGAAGTCCTGGCAGCAGAGCTGGGGGCAAAGCTCAGTAGTAGAGCACTTGCCCACCATGCCCGAGGCCTTGGTTCCATCCCAGAACTGCAGAAAGTGAAAATAATACAAGCAGTCACACTACCAGTTCCCTTGGGGGAAGAAGTGCATGAGAACTGCTCAGGCCCCCAGGAGACAGGTGTGGGACTCGCTGGAGATCCTCTCTCTTGTCCATGGTCCATGGATGAGTCCACTTCGAACATGATTGCACAGCCCTGCAGAGGTGCTTTGCCACTCTCCTGTACCTGTGCTTAGCCTCAATAAAAACGTTGACTTGGAGAAAATCATCTTTCCTCTCCTCTCACCCTGCAGGCCCTGTCCCTGCCTGCCTGGTCTCTGCTAGATGCTCTCATGTGTTCTGTCGCCAGGGCTCATGCATGCATGGTTTGGTCTTCCAACCCCAGCAGACCCATCACCACACACTGCACACTTAAGCAGATTTGTCTTCTTTCCTCTCCCAGTGTCAGACAGGGCTTGTCCTCTCTTTTTCTCTGCTTCTTGTACATTAAGTTGGAAATGAAGACGTTTCTGGGATCTTTTCCAATCGTATCCACCCTCTGTCCACCGGAGCAACACTTGGAACACAATTTTAAAACTTTTAGGTAAGCAATCTGTGAGATAGAAATTAGTTTCTCTGGCAAAAATTTCTAGGGAAATGGAAAGGACCTGTCTTGGCCTACTTGTCTTTGAACACCTGCTCTTTCTTTTTTCTTAATTTCAAAATAATCATTTATTCAACAAAAATTATACATACACATATACGTGCATGTGTATGTATGTGTATCATATGTGATGTGATTACAGAAAGAAAAACCTAAAAGCCTTCAAGTTACTCCCAGCATTCAAAATTTCACACTATTTTAATTATGTTTCCTTGTATCTGAAAGCACACATCAGTAACCATTTAAATATTTATCACAAGATTAACTAAAATGTTACTCTTTTCTATGGTTATCAAACCAATTCCAGTAAACAACAGCTTGCCAGAGCTGAAGTTCACATCTTCTCAGTTAGCCTGTTAGGACATCCATGCCTCCGGGGAAAAAGCTGTAACCCTTCATTTAATTTTAAGAGATTTAATGTGCCCCAAGTATTTCAATAATGTGTCAATCACCTATGTGGGGTACCTAATCAAGGGGTTGTTATTTTCACGTTCTTTTCAAATGAGTAAGTCTGATTCCAACAGACACAACTGGACTTACTGGAACAGAACCGGGCAACTCTGATGGAGAATCTGGGACAAAGCCTTGTGTATCACCATTTAAGTGGCAAATTAAATTGTACTTTACAGTTCTGTTCCATTACATGACAGCAAATGTTCCAGATTCTCTTCATCTAGCTGGCAGCAATGGCAGCTGGACGGCACTTCCCCCAAAAAGAAAAAGTTGTCTTTGTTACTAATGAGCTGCACATTTTAAAAATCAAACTTTACTTTCTAGGGAAAGTTCTCAAATTGTAAGGAATGTAAATAACAGGATGAGAACACAGGGAATTCTACATTCTTCATCTTTGCATTGGAGTATTCCACCCTAGGGAGAAATACACAAACAGATCCAAACATCCATCTAGTTTAGCAGGAGAAGCCAGCTTCAGAAGGATGAAGTGTGTGGGACTAAGACACTCCCCGAGGAGCAGATGACAGGACAGGACTCCAGGAGGTGGTCGTACGGTTTGCTTTTGGTCTTTGCCGTGCTGGGAATCCAGGGCCTTGCACATGCCAGGCAAGAACTCTACCCCGGAGCTATGCCCTCGGCCCAGTGAGACAACTATGACAGAGACCAAGGAAAGAAGTGAAAACTGGTAAACAGAAGAGGAGTACAGATACTGACATAATGTTATGTAGTTGGCCCATGATAAGGTATTTAATTTTCACAGAAATTCAACAATTAAGGATTTTTACTCTTCATTTGGCAGATGAGCAGAGCTCAGAGCCATTAACTTTTCCCCATCCACATGCTATACGTATTGCTCGGACGTGGACAATGGCCGGTTCACCCCAGCCTTTGCTTCTTTCTGCCCTACACCCAGCTGCAAGCAGGGAAGGGAGCCAGGGAGGAAGCCAGGTCAGTGGGAGCTGCAGGGGAGGCAACACAGCCACCAACAGCTGCAACAGGGGAGGGAGTAGCTCCAAGTGTTGTCATCAGCAGGAGGCGCTCAAGCCTGTGACCCACACAGCAGCAGCTGGGACAGCGAGAGAGGGTGAGGCTTCCAAATGCAGCGTCCTGCCCGGAAAGATCACTTGCACTGCTCCTGGGGAAAAGCTCGGAGAAAGGCACCATGTTGAGAGAGTCCCAGGGAAGATGCATCTGAGGAGGCATGCGGAGAGGATTCTCCAGGCTTTTGAGGGACTGGAGGTGCAGGAAGGAGTCTGGGAAGTGGGGAGGTCGAGGAAAGGGTGGAAAAGATGGAGACAGGGAGAGATGGGGGAACGACCAATGGAAACCGGAAGGAGTTGAGGGGTGAAAATGGCTTGAGGCACTGGCAAGGACAGACATCCTGGTGAGGAGGAGCGGAGGGCACCGATCCCAAGTACGATCGCAGGCTCCTCCTTAAGCGAGGAAAGGCAGGATGAGCATTCTGTGCAGTGATAACCGAATTAGACCACCTTTTCGTAATGATATGAGCAGGTGTTAAGTAGAGATGAATAAAAGAATAATGAACATCAGGGAGGTGAGGATCCGGCCCCCATGTCCGGCACCCCGGGCAGCACTCGGAGCCAGTGCAGACGTCGAGCACAGGACAAGGGTCAGGGAGAGGCACCGAGGGAACCTCTGCCTCGAGCAGACTCGGCCTCCTGCTCCTGACCGTCACCACCAAGCTCGAGCAGGGAGACCACTTCCTGGGCAGTTTCCATTCTCGCGGTGACCGTGGAACACACACAGGAAGCCAACTGAAGCTCCCGCTCACGCAGCCAGGATAAGCCCCACCTTCTCCCCTCCGAGAAAAGATGAAGAAAAGCCAACCCCCCAAGGCTGGCAGAGAGGCCCTCATCTCTACACAGGGGCTGCCAACCTGGTTCCACCCAGCCTCCTGCATACACCTTTCAGCACAAAGCACAGCATTTCGCCTACACTGGAAGGTGGGGAGTCCATGCCCTCTGCCCACAGAAGCAAGGCCAAGTACAAGAAGGTGCTTGGTAAGTCCTTGGTGAACAAATCAACATTGATTTAAAGTCTGCTGGATTCTCACAGAGGCCCACGCATGCAGAAACTTCCCTCTGTGTTTGTGGAGCGCCACTTTGTATCAGTTAATTGACAACGTCTGTCTCTCTAACATCCCACTGTGCAGCTAAATTCCACTTCTTCTACTTTGCTGCACTGCCATCTTAAACATCAAGTTGTCAAGAGTCAGTTTCTAAAAGCAGCTGGAATAATTTTTGCTTTATCAGAAAAACAGGTGGACCCTGACACTTTACACCTAAAGGCATCTTTTCCAGTGGAATCACAGAACTCAAAGCAGCTGCAGGCGCCCCGGGAGGCAGGAGAGCCAAGGTCCCTCTAGCGGCCCCTGAGCACTAGCACAGGCCCCAAGAATACAAGAAACTGGGGTCCCTCCGCATCACCCCCACACAGCCGGGGAAAAGCACACAACACTGTCATGGATATGACCCAGCCCCTGAGTGACAGGGCCCTGGGAGACCCGGCCCCTCCCCAGATCTGCCTCACTGACCCCTTTAGCCTTGAGCGTTCCCAGAACACACGCCCCCAGCTGTGCCCAGGCTGTGTTCCACATTTACCCTCTGCACCAAGCTCCACACGCTCAGCCTGAAGTCAGAATCACACTGACATACTGCTAGACATGTTCTACCCTCGTACTGCAATAAATATGCTTCATGACCATAAAAAGTGGTTTTCAATGAGTAGAGCCCTGGCCTTCGTACACGTGAACACAGACAGCATCCCAACAACCGCTACTGAATACAAATATTCTTGCCTAGCTGAGCATTCTGTGATGGGTCAGAATGGTTTAGATGAATAACAAAATAAAGATCTCCCTAAGTCAGACATTTTAATCATCCTATAATATTTACTTTGTTCTTCCTACATTTAAGCAAAATCAAGAATCACGTTGCTAAGATCTAGACTGCCACATAATTCACATCCTATTAATACTAACGCTGAATTAAAGTACTATTTGTAACTCAAAACTTTTAAATAGTTTCTTGTTCTCAATTTTTAAAACTTCACTTTGTTGAAACAGTAACAAATAAAATTAATAAAGCTCTTAAAGCAATACTTGGACTCAAATGGATCATGAATTTTATATATCATGTTCAGTCACTTTAATGGATTCACTTAGGTTAAATTTTACCATAGAAAATATCAGAAAATATTTTAAGTCTATTAAAATCACTATCGTTTATATGGCAACACCTATCGACTGTCAAAGTAATACCATTTCTAGACCTTTACGTCTTTTCTTAGATTCCATTTCTTATGCAATCTAAAGAAATGTGAAGAGAGCATTGGGTTGCTCCAGTTGTTTAACATTCTCTTCCTTAGAGAAGACACTGACAGCACAATGTCCAGAACCTGTTCTCAAGATTAAAAATGTAAAAGGCCAGGGAATGCAACTTGCTGTGAAGGCCCTGGGTTCAATCGCCAGTAGAAAGAGAGAGAGGGAGAGGGGGAGGGAAGAAATGATATTGCTGGCAGTATATTTCCAGAATTCTCGCTTCATTTCTTTACGTCTTGGTAGCTTTGTGGTTTCCCTAAACCTGCAACTTCACAGTTACCTTCAAGCTACTGTCGCTGCTCAGAAACGAAGCTCTGTTCTGCTTCCGGTTCCTGTAGGTGACCTGTTGAATGGCTCTCAGCGCTTTCAGAGCTCTCCTCCCATGCATTCACTAGCACCGCTGGCTCTCTCCTCACCCACCTCCCTACTGACCTCTCGGAGGTGCTTTCCTGGCCACAGATCCAAATGGCGCCCACAGGTTGCCCTCACCCTGCACGTTGTTTCCATCCCGATCTCCGATGCCATGGATGTGATCACATGTGATTCTGTGATCTACGCACTGGGTCCACCGGGTCCTGAAGGTCTGGGAGTTTGTTGCCTCTGAATCCGCAGTGCCCGGGACGAGGCACCAGTGCTCAGCAGTGTTCCCTGCATGTGTCAGCGCAGGGCTAGGAGCTGGGGTCACTGCAGGAAGCCGAGCAAACACAGCCTGTTGGTCACTACTCCTGAGCATGAAGAGCGGGGCGTCTCAGGCACCTCTTCGTCTCAGTGCTGAGATCTCTGGTTGTCCAGTCCCCTGCATGGCTGGTCCTGAGCCAGGCGCTTACAGCTTTAACTCGCAAGCTTTTGAGCTGTTCAGTTTATCTGTTAAGACCTCCTCCTGCCCACACCATCATCCCTGTCAGCACTGCAGCACGTGGGGGCAGCAGGTCCCCCGGAAAGGAAAGTCACTCTGAGGCTGCCGTGGTCAAGGTCATCGGTTCTTTGAATACTTTAAATCCAGAACTCTGTCTCATCTATGCCTGGGGAGCAGGACACCGAGACTCCGGGGCAGGACCTACTCAAGTTCTTCCTCTTCTGCAGCGCAGCATGGCCCCAGGCCGCCTTCTTATCTCCTGAGACCCAGGAGGACCTTCCCAGGAGAGGAACCTGAGAGAAGCCCCAGCTCCATGCGGAGCATCCCCTCTGCCACCCAGGGTCTGAAGATTATTGGTCAGTGTGTAAAAGGCCACACAGTGGCCTGGCACACTGGAATCACCCACCGAGATCAACCTTGATTTCACTATAATCTACTGTTTGTCAAAAGCTCCCATGAGGCAGCCAGGATTTGGACACCCAGTCTAAGGATCAGTTTTTTGTTTTTTTTGTTTTGTTTTGTTTTGTTTTGTTTTGTTTTCGTACCGGGGATTGAACTCAGGTCCTTGTGCTTTGTAGCAGGCAGCAAAACCACTGAGCTAAATCCCCAGCCCTAAGGATCAGTTTAACTGTCATTCTCTGGGTTCCTTCTGCTGGACCCTGCATTGCATTATAGCCTTACAGGCAATATGATGGTGCACACTTGTAATGCTAGCACTCTGAGAGGCTGAGGCAGGAGGAGCACAAGTTGCAGACCAGCCTGGATAACTCAGCAAGACTCTTTCAAAATTTAAAAAGAAAAGAAAGAAGAAAGGAACGAAAAAAGAGGGAAGGAAGGAGACAGGAAGGAAGGAAAGAAAAAAGAAAGAAAGAAAGAAAGAAAGAAAGAAAGAAAGAAAGAAAAAAAGAAAGAAAAAAAGAACTGAGGATATAAGGATTTAGTGTGGTACAAAGGCCCTGGCTTCAATCCCCAGTGAGCAAAAAAAAAAGTTAAGACCAGGCTGTCTCCATCCCAGCTGTGTGGCTTAGCAGCTGTGTGTCCTCAGGTTTCCTGACCTGTCTAGGCCATAGTTACAGTACCTGTCCCAGGTCAGCCTCAGGATCAAATGAGGTCATCGATCTAGCACTCCACGTTCCTGAGAAATTATCTACCTGAGTATCTGCTTGCACAATCTTGGCTGAAAGTATCAGTCACTGCACAGCATAAAACAATTTCCCAGTGGCTCCATGCAAACCTAAAGCAGCCTCTCCACACATGCAAGATCTTCCCCCAGCAAGAGGGAGGGAGCACATAAGCAGCCACGTTCTCCTTCCGGGAGGACAAGTGCTTTGTCCTGGAAGCCCCCTGAGTCCCCTCTGCCTCCCCTTGGCGGGCTCTGCCTCGTGTGCTCCTTCTGATCACACCTGGGTCGCACTTCTGCCAACTGCCCACTGTCCACCCAAGAGGCTTCTCCGCATCTTAACCCCACCATCCTCGCTTGTCCAGTGGGAGCTGGGCGGCCACCAGTGCCACCATCCCGCTCACAGGCGCATGCCCATGCCTTTCTCTGCCTTTATTTGCTCCTTTGTTTGTTTTGGCAGTGCTGGAGATTGAACCCAGGGCCCCATCCATGCCGCCAAGTGCTTTAGCATTGAACCCCTTGTTTAATAAACCGCTCTTCTACCACACAGACACCCCTTTCGTGCCAAAGTGGGGCCCCACAGTCTCAGTGCTGAGATTAGCCTCGAGACGGGCAGGGAGACACCTGCCAGGGATGTCGGGCTTAGGGATCAGAATCTGTGTCCCTCCAGGAGCTGTAATTGTAACTCACAAATCTCAGGAGTCAACGGTACCCACAGGGTCCCCAGTGCAAGGCCCTGCCCCACGGAGAAAGAAAGAAGGACTCCGGGGTGAAGTCGTGGGAGGAGTCGGCGTCCTGGTGACCTAACAGCTCCTGATTCTCGCTCTTCCTGTGGCTCCCCCACAAGACACCGAGTCTTTCCAATAAAATGAGTTTGACTTCCACCCCTTGAAACCAGCAGAATTTGAACACATAGCAAATGATACCCACTTAGAATGGTTGTTATAATAAGTAACTGAGGAGGGGTGGGGTCCAGCAGCCCAGTGAGGTCAGTCTTCCGGCGAGGAACATGGCAGGGGCCGTGCTGCTGTTGGTGGCTCTGCTGGGGCCAGTGTCCCGGGGACTGCTCTGAAACTGTTCGGAGTTTCTGCAGCGGGAATTCCAGCAAAGCTGGCCAGGTCTTTCCAGTCCTCAGTGAGGACCAGCATTAGCTGTCCAGGGTCCAGTGATATTTACAGAGCCAGCAAATGATACCAGTGGAAGTAAGGAGAATTCCAGCCTCTTGGGTAGTATCTTTTGGATGGCAGCTCCCCAAAACAGAGGGAGTATTGAAGTTAACCAGTGTAGAAGAAGAAACCCCTGGAAGCTTATTAAAGTTAAGAACAATATCGGCGTTTATCCTGAATGTGGTCACCTCAAATTGAAACATGTCCTTTGCGGCTTTTGCTAGGAGAAAGTGCGCAAGGAGACTGCACAAATCAGACGACATATAGGGAAACAAGAAGGGGGCCCATTTAAAGCTCCCCCCACAGAGACTGTGGTCTTGTACGCAGGAGAGACACTATCCCCACACGATCAGGGCAAGAGGATCATTGAGCGAGACAAGAAGCAGCCATCCTGGTTCACCCAAAACTGACAGCAAAGATGTTAAAAGGGTAACTTCACAGTAAAACGTTTCTCCTGAAATAGGAAGAGGCTTTGTTTTTTTATGTTGTTGGGCTTGTTTTTAAATCAACCAAAATAAAGTATAATTTATATGCAGTTCTATGTTAAGATAATTTGAAGAATATATGAGTAAACTCAAAGTGTTTATGCAAAGGTTCAGTGAATTAATGTCTGTTTCTATTACAGTGTCTGGTTTTAAGGAAAAAGAAACACAAAATTTCCAGAAGAAAAATAAATAAAATTCATAGCAAGAGTTGAAAATAAATAAATAAATAAAAAGAAAATGAGATAAATAATTAATTGCCTGGTTTATTAACTGGCATGTAATACCTGGTCAGACATTGGTAGCTATTATTCTCTCAAAGCTATGGCTACAATTAATGAACACAATAGTAATAGTGCACAAATCTTGCAGTTTCAAACTCGCTCTAGGGATTCTTTGGTTTTGGCTCTTGAAAGACCTGAAGAAAATTGAATGTGTTGACTGCACTATGCACATCCTAGAAAGTGAAAGGAGCGGCAATTCCATAAACAATCTCAGAGGCTAATGAAGCCTCAGACCTAGTGACCCTAGTTTCTTTCTTAACACCCTTGTTCAGTGTAAACCCCAGGGAGAAGGTGGGCAGAGAGGGCAGCCCCTCATGTGTAGAAGGGAATCCAACAGTAAATGTACAAGCAGCTCACAGCAGTCTCCGCGGAGGAAAAGGCGAGAGAGCCAGCGAACGAGGCACAGAAGGGGTGCTCGTACCTGCAGGGACACCACGCTGACGCTGTCGAAGTGCACCTGCCCGTTGGACTCCGTGACAGCAGGGTTGGTGTAGCACATCCCTCCGTTGGCGGCAGGCAGCGCTCTGGGCTGATGCACTTTGTCCGGGGGCCCGAAGTCATCCTTTCCGAAGTGAGTGTGATCGCTCTGCATGGACAAACAGACAAGGGTGGCAGGGCTGTGAGAGAGGCTGAGCTGCCTCACACCGACCGGGAACAGCGCTCCCTCTTCCGTCACAGACGACAAGGCCTGTGTCTGCTCTCCGCGTCACCTTTGCAGGTTTACAGAATTTTCCCGCCTTACACGGACTGTCCTTGATTATATTCTATGGCTTCTCCTTTTCGTGTTAGAGTACAGACCTTTCCCATTTTGATAATACGAATGGACTACAAACTCCGCACATCCCGAGGTCTGCGGCGGAACGCGGCGTTTCTCTCAGGCCTGTCCCAGTGCTCACGCTTCCCACCCTCTCCCGGCCACAGGTCTGCTCACGGGACAGTCACATGACCCTGAAAGTGACGTTTCCATTGGCACCGAGGTGCTTCAGGGGCCCTCTACACAAGTTCCAGGCGAGTCCACTTACCTGCCCGTAGGTCTTCAGCAACATCTTGAGCGTTCTCTCAAAAAAGAAAAGCATGTAAAATCCTCCGAACACAGCAACCGCCTTCTCCACATAGCTGTCAACTTTGGGATTAAATCCAAATGCCTGAGAGAGGGAAGGGGAAGGCAATTCAGGCCAAACTACATGATTTAGTTTCACCTTTGGAAAGGAATACCATGATTTCTCAGGATACAGTTTTTACCAAAGTTCTTCATCTGTCCCCAGACCCAGGTAATCCTGGAAATTTACCTGCCAAGACCACAAATGAGACAACCCATTGCTGAAGGACAAAGGGCAGGAGTTGGAGTTTTCAGAGTCCAGTAGTCCCTAATGTACGAGAAATGCATAAGCTTAAGATAATGAAATAGGTGGAACAGTAATATGCAAAAAGCCACAACTTTACGCTTTTTGCTTTTTGGGTTTTTGTTGGTTTTTTTTGGGGGGGGGGGTGTTTGTTTTTTGCAGTGCTGGGAATTGAACCCAGGAACTTTGCACTGAGCTACATCTCCAGCTCTTTTTTATTTTTTATTTTGAGACAGTCTTGCTGAGTCACTAAGTTGCCCAGGCTGAGCTTGAACTTACAGTCCTCCTGCCTCAGCTTCCCAGCCTGGCTCACCCCTTTCCACGCATTGTAGCTCTCCCCTCGGGAGCAGACTAGAGGATGTCAAGGCCTTCATCCTATATGTACACTTCTGGTGGTGCCCCACTCATTTAAATGACTCCTGTTTGCCTCTCACAAATGCACACTGCACAAGCGGCATAGAAAGCCCCACTCTGCACACCTAATACGGAGGGTGCAGAGTAAAATGGAATAACAAAAGGAAAGGGGGCTTTGCACACACACATGCAATAAACCTATGTGTGGGAATCTGAGGTGTTATTACAAAGACAGATCCTTTACATTGCTACATGTTCAACAAAAGAGAAAATCTAAAATGTTGGGTGTAGAATCTCTGGCCCACATAGAATATTAGTTTGGGCTTTGTTTTGTTTTGCTTTGTTTCACAGTCAGGCTGGAAGTCAGTGCTGTGTGTGTGAGATCAGCTTTCCATGGCAAGCCATGCTCCCAGCCCAGCAGAAAGTGGGTGAAATAACAAATACAAATACATATGACACTGGGAAGTGTTCAATACATTATATACTCTGTGCTTTCAGCCAGAAAGTCTGAGCGATCTATCCACTGTGTTCCAGCCCACTGTGTGGGTGTAAGCAAGTGGTTTCATCCCCTGGATTTTAATTTTGCCTTCTCCACCTTTGGGGGTTTGAAGGCAACATGCTCCTGGGTTCTTTCTAGATCGGTAACAAAAAATCCTGTGACTCTGAAGAGTGAGCCCTCGTTTGCACAGGTCATTGTGAAAACTGAAACCACTCTGGTTATTTCCAGCCCCGGGCGCTCGTTCTGGGCTGGGCCCCTGCCTGGGCCAGGCTTCCCTCACGTGTGGCCTCCTCCATGGCTCCTCCAGGACCTCCTGGCATGGTCTCTCCTCTTCCCTCCTCAGCACTCCTTCTGGCTCCCTCTCACCTATCTTCCTCCTCTACTTTTCCTTCTTTATGGCCACATAACTACTGACTGTTGATTAACTGAATAGTGCACTATAGTCAATGTCAGATCAATGTCAGGTCAATAGCACATTTTATCAACGGAAAGAAAGTCGCTATGGATCGGCCTGCTATTGAATTCTTCCCCAGTTAATTAAAAAAAGAGGCTTGTCAACCAAGGTCTTACTTGTCCTGTTTTTCTCCAGTGGCAGTAAACATATGAGGAAATTTTGTGGTATATCTTCATTAAATTTGACCTGGCATATAGCTGGTTGTGGTGGCACATGCCTGAAATACCTGGACTTTGGGAGGCTGAGGCAGAAGGATGCCAGACTGGGGAACTTAGCAAATCAGAAAGAACCTGTGTCAAAATTTAAAAAAAAAATTAAAAAGTACTGTGGATGTAGCTCCATATGAAGGTCCTGGGTTCAAGCCCTACAAAATAGGAAGAAAGGAAGGAGGCAGGGAGCGAGGGGAAGAAAAAGAAAGGAAGGAAGGAAGAAAGAAAGAAAGAAAGAAAGAAAGAAAGAAAGAAAGAAAGAAAGAAAGAAAGAAAGAAAGAAAGAAGAATGAGAGAGAGAGAGAAAGGAAAATTAAATTTGCGAAGTGCATCAGGAGCGTGTGAGGCCTCGGCCCTGTGTGTCCACCGCCGGACTCCCCGTGTCTGCTGCAACCCGCTTTCTCCCCTCCAGTACACTATAAACCTGCTTGTCCGGAGGCTAAAAACACACAAAGGGCTGAAACATTGAAAAGAGGCAGTTATGCACAGAAACAGACAGCACCCTTACCTCTGGGATGAGCTGGAAAATTGCGTTTGAGAACAGGGTCCCGATAGCCAGCCCCACAAAGTAGGTCAGAATCTTCGGGAAGTAGGGCTTCTTGAGGAGCGGGGTCAGCACCAGGCCGAGCAGCGAGGCCAGGTTGATGATGGTAACAGCGAGCAGGCCGTAGCCCCAGACTGTGTGGGAGGGAGGAGAGAGCGTTAGCCGGCCTTGGGGCCTCACCGCGCAAGCGCACAGCACACTTCCTTAAGGGCGCTAAACAGGCGTCTTCTTAAGGCTTCCTGGAGGAAAACTGCAGAAAACAGGACGCGAACACAGCCCAGCACAGTGACAGACCCGCACCTTCGCTCTGCCGCGTCCTGACATCCACAGAACTGCAGGATCTGAGAGTAGGACAGACCAGGGCTCCCAGGGGACAGGCCCAGAGCCAGGGGTCACGTGGGTGACAGAGGGGATGGCTGGGCAGAGACGGATGCCACGGTGACCAGCATGGCCCACACTGGCCCGTCACGGTCCCTTGTCTGCAGACTCCAGAGAGCCCCTGGGTCCCTGGCAGGGATCGGAGATTCCAGGGCCCACGAGATGGTGCACGCTCGTCCCCACAGCCAGGGTCATGCTAGCCTGCTGGCCTGGGCCTCAGTCTCTGCCCCTGGAGCCCCGAGGCGTTGGTGGAAGGCCCTGGAGGGAGGAAGTGACGCAGGTGTCTGCAGTGGTCACCTGAGGCCAGGGCAGTGTGGCCCTGGGCCGGGTCCCAGGTGCTTTGCTGCATGGTTCTCTACACACAGCACAGTGGGAAGGAGGAGGAGGCGCCCTGCGTCACCCTTGGTGCCACCCTGAGGACCCCATGTGCCCGGCCCTACCTCAGACAACAGCAGCCTCAGAGGACAAATGGTGACACCACCACCAGCCTGTGCCCAGGGCAGCTCCTGGATTCCCATGAGGCTGCAGAGGGGATGCTGCTGCCCCTGCTCCACATAGCTGGGGAGCCAAAGGACATGGGGGCCAAGCAAGCTTCCAGGTCACTGACAGAGAGAGCCGCACCCCAAGGCAGGCGGCCGGCTGCTGTGCCCCAGAATTGAAAGTGTGGGCTGCTGCTATGGAGGTCGCTCCACTGCTAGGCCCCAGGGACTCGGGAGAAACGTAAAGTGTTGTCCTCCTCAACATGCAACAACTCACTGCTATTCTGTCCACAAAACTGCCCTAGCAAATACTCATGGGCCCAGGATGTGGACCACACCACGGCTCCTGCCAACAGGGAGCTCCCACTGCTCTGCCTGGGATGCTGCGAAACACATGTGCACACGTGTGTGTGTGTGTGTGTGTGTGTCACACGTATACCAGCACCAAGTGCCAACAAGAAATACAGATGCCAAGCGGTGCTGGAAACCCACACGACCCACGGCAGTGCCAACCACGATGACTCTGCTCCCCAGGCGTCCTCCTGTCAGTGCCAGGACCACAGAGCAATGCAGCAGTGCCTCATTCCACATCCTGCCTTGTCACCTAACACCCTGCCTACCTCGGGGCTTCCTTTGGAGAAAGCTCAGCCCCACCCATCATGCCGATCCCCTCCACCTGCAGGAAACAGCGCTGCCTTCCTCCATGCAGCACAAGCTCTCACTGCACGAACACGACACACACAGGTTGAACACAAAAATCAGAAGGCAAAGAAATGCTTGAGTGGCAAACAGAGGTGACCCCGCAGCTACACACTCCGGAGCTTCTTAGCGCCTCATTCTCCCGCTCTCCGCCAGCCAGGCCCACAGACGAGGGGGCCAGACCCCGCCCTCCCTGCAGGGATGCGGCCCGTGCCACCGCCTGAGCCCCCTGGCGGAGCAGGACAGCTTCCCGCCTTGTCTGATGCCTCGGTTCCACCCAAACGCACACGGACTGGCCCCTGCCCCTCTTCCCAGTCGTCCCTCCCCGACGGGCTCCCGTGCACCTGCCAGGGTCAGCCACTCCTTCTCCCAGACACAGCGTCCACACACACGGCGCCCCTGCGGTCCCCTTCTGTAAGCCCCAGCTCTCCAAGCCACCGCACCGCCTCCGCCAAGCTCAGCACGGTCCCCAGAGCCCTGCGTTGGGAGCTGATTGTCCAATCGCTGCATCCTGCGAGCTACGAGTTCTATCACTGACAGGTTTCCCACATCATACGAACAGTGGCATGTGCAAGATGGGGCTGTGTTTAATTTGTCCTCGGTGCCGAGGAAGTTAGCCAGCATCAGACCTGTTTGCTGCGTGAACCCAGGCACGCCGTTTTGGAGGTACGGCAGAGCTCGGTCAAAAGGACCCACCTGCTCTGCCTGGCCTCTCTGCGCCCTTGTGTGCACTGTCAGGACCCCCGGGGAGCTGCGGGGGTGGAGGGTCGCACACTGGGCACACTGCGCAGTCCCCTTCGCATTGTCAAGAGATTATTTTTTTAAATCCATCTTTGTACTCTACTTGGACCATAGAAACGCAGATGAAACTTTTCTTGGACCTCTCCACATGCGCATCAGGCTTCCTCTAATGATGTGTTTCAGAGAAGGTTTCTTCTGCTCCTGTACAAACCCCGGAAGATTTTAACAGACATCCAACCAATATCAGTCACGGTGGCTCACAAGTCTGAGCGCCCACTGCGTGTTAAGATTCACCCAAGAACTATTTTCACTCACATGGGGAGCGAACGGCTCTGAGGTGGGCGTTATTAGTACCCATTCCATTATTATCCCATTTTTCAGATCCACACACAACCCAGACTTCAATTCCAACCTGGCCCCACTCACATGAAAAGCTGCACAGAACAGCAACAGCCAGGCAGACTTGGGCCGGGGGTTTGGGGCCAAAACCCAGCTCTTCCCTGAATGGTCTTCCGCTTCACTATGCCTCGGTTTCCTCATATTTAAAATACGGACCGAAAATAGCCCCTACCTCACGGGGATTTCACAAGAATAAAGCCACTTAATGTTGTTTCTAAAATACAGCACGCTTTCAATAAATATTGTTTATTATCATCTCAAAAAAAAAACATAGTAAGTAGACCATTGTGTAACTGCAAGTGTTATACAGTGAAGGGGAGGGGGCTGGGGATTTAGCTCAGTGGTGCCACCACCTGCCTCACAAGCCCAAGGTCCTGAGTTCGATTCCCGGAACAAAAAAATACAGTGAATGGAACAAGCTGGCTTTGGGAGCACTGGGTCTCCTCTCAGCCCGGGCTCTCTCTGCATAAGAGAAGCCACTTCAGGGCTCTGGAGTGTAGACTTGAGTCATCAGCTGTGTTGCGACACCAGACAGCATGACCCTCAAGATGCTTCAAGCAGCATCCTATTGTTCTCATCTGTTCTCTGAGTTAAGCAGTATTCTGTGAACTCATCAAAAATGAGGCAATTGGGGACCATTAAATTACTGATAAAATGCTAGTAATTTCTCTCTTAGAGAAGCTCACTGATCATCAGCTTGTTATAGTCATCAATATAATTGTATAAAGCACCTCAAAGCAACTTTTTTAAAAAGTCACAAAATGTGAGCTCTTGGAGAAAAAGAGACGACTTTATCCGCTCACTGAAATGCTGACATAAATGTGTTCAGAAAACTCTTGTGGCCTGACTCCTCGGATTCCTTTGATTTTGATTTTTCATTTTTTTGGATGAACTCAGACTTGACTTAGTGCCATGTTATATCAGACTCCACTTCATTTAATTATTTTTTAAACATTTCTTGATGGGAAAGTACCATTATCTGGAGGCCAGGGAAGGGGTGAACCTATGAACCCAGGAGCAAGAAGATCAAAGACGTCAGCTTCTGGCTCCGGCCAGCACTGTGCTGTGCAGTTTGCACACTGCAACTCCTTTGAAGCCCCCAGCAATTCTAAAAGACAGATATTATCATTATATGCATCTTTACCGATGAGGGAGCTGAAATTGCTCAAGATCACACAGCTGCTCTAAAGTAAAACGAGTAAGATATCACATCAAAGAGACAACATGGGCACAGTGTGTACATCCATAATCCCAGCTACTGGGAGGCTGAGGCAAGAAGGCTGCAAGGTAAAGCCCAGCGTAGGGAACTTAGTGAGACCCTGTATCAAAGTGAAAAATAAAAAGAGCTGGGGATGTAGCTCAGTGCCTAGGCTCTGGGTTGGATCCTTGGTACCAAAAAAAACCAAGCTAACATCTTGAAAAGTAGACTGTTCCACTTTCTGTCTTGGAATTGTTGACTTTTTCCACTTTACAGCATTGTAGTGTTGACCTTAGAATTCTTTCTCCCACTTCCTGTTTCCGGCTTCCCTGTTTTCATCTCCTGGTTCATGAAATGGAGAAATCTGAGCAAGTAGAGTCAAAAACACTTTTGAAAATCAGTAATTAACCTGCACACAAGATATTTCTTTTTCTGAAACCTCATTTCCTGGAATTGTGTACAAGTTGGATATAATTTATTTATTTAAGGGACCTAATATAGCACCTAACCATGTGCCAGATATTTATTTATTTTAGGTTTATGTTTCTTGTGGGTTAGGGACACCTTGGTCTGTAACATCAAACTCCAGCTCTCAGTCTTTGTCCTTTCAACAATGGATCACCTCCTTCTCATCCGGTTGTGTGTGCATGTGTGTGCATGTGCGAGTGTGTGTGTGTGTGTGTGTGTGATATTTTAAGTGTTTTTTTTTTAATTAGGTTCTTTAATCCTTACAGCAACACCATGAGAAAGGAATGATTTTAGATGGGGAAACTGAGGCAGAGTTTCAAGTCGTGTGCTCAATACAAAGCTGGGTCTTGGGCTACAGTGGGCTGACTTCAGAGTCTACGTGTGCGATTAGTGAATGTTAGCACAGAAAGGAATTTATTTTTAAACATAAAGTGCAGACTGTAATTAAACAGACTGGTAGAAATATAAACATACTGTGGCAAAAATATTTGCTTGAACTATTAGTAATTGCTCAAAATGTCTCTTATTTCAACATTGAAACTATGCAGAGTTCCTCACAAAACTGCAAAGTACACTGATAAATCGAAGTTGATGACTTCCGCTCTGTGGAAGTGCGGAGGATGAAGGAGTACCTGGGCTCTGAGGCTGAGACCACCGAGCTGAGTCTTCCCCGCCACAGGCAAAGCGTGGAACTTCCCTGGGGCAGGTGACGCTAAAGTCCCTGTACCTCCATTTCTTGCCTGTAAAACCGGAAGCGGTTTCTACATCACGCAGCTACTGGAAGACTGAGTGGCTCACCTGGGTACCGTGTGTGGAAGAGGACCTATTGCACAGCAAGCCCCCAAACTACAGGCTGTTACCACGCTTGTTGGTATTCAGGCAATGTGCGCTCCCAAAGTGACTCAAGAGCAAGCTAAACAGACGCTGTCCCTGCTGAGACTTCTCTTGACTCTCATTCCCTGTGTCTCTATCTCTGCACACGCTGGCCAAGCCTGCTCATACAGCACCTGCAACGCCATCTCTATGGTGACAGATCCCAGCCGATCTCTCCTCTGAGCTCCAAATGTGCCCCCGCCCCGCCTCCTGGCTGCTGCTTTTGTGCCATGGTGGGGTAGAACACTCTTGTCCAGGTAGGAATAAGATCACAACACTAACGTTTGCACCCGACGTGGCTTCACTGCACTCCATGTAAGATCAGTCCTCTGATACAGGGCCTGGCCTTCACTGCCCACCTGGTCCACCCCCAGGACTTAGACCCTGCACCCACTGCCTACTGTGGCCCCACCCAGGGCCCTGCCTCCCTCCCTTCACCCCCAGAGGATCGGAGCGCCCTCAGTGGGGCCTCTGCCGGGCGAGCTGCCTCTGCATCCTAGGCTCACACCCACCCGGCCTCTCCTGATCCGCTCTGTCTCGTCTTAGCACAGAGCTCAGAGACAGCACCGTTTGCCAGCTTGTTTGTTTAACCGTGAGTCATTCCCTACTATGCTGTAAACTCTAGAAGGGCATAAAATCCTTCCTACTACAGAACCCTCAATGTCTCCAGAGAACAGTGCTCAGCGTGACGTCCGATAAGAGCAGATCATTTCTTTAAAATGCAGTGTTTCCGGCAATCCCGTTTAGGCCCTGCACTGCATCCTATGAATGGTAAAGGGCACTAACTCATCAGTGCCCATCACCACCTCACTGACCCCTGCAGACAAACTGACCGGCTTTAAAACGACACCGTACACAAAAGGCGGTGGACCATGATTAAAACTGAGCCAGACAGTCAGTCTGCAGCCCAGCACACACGGCATAAATACGGACTCATTAAAGTCAACAGCTGGTTCTATGCGGTGGTAAGTGGCGCTCAGGAGGACCCTGAAGAGCAGACTTAGGGAGCTGAAACGAGTTTGAACATCCTAAGCACTTTCAAGCCAGGGTGTGCGGACCAAAGAGAAGCAGGTGGCGGGAGGCAGGCCTTAGCGTCACCCCAGCCCCGGCCCCAGAGCGGGCCACGCGCACCTTGGGACAGGGTGGGCTTGGACAAGGCCCTGGGCTCGGCCTCGCAGGGGTGGAAGGTCAGCTGCTGCAGCACGGCCGGGCAGATGCTGGGGAAGTCGGTGCTGGTGATCCGGGTGGTGTTGGAGAAGCCATGCAGGGCGAAGACCTCCTCGGCCGATAGGCACTGAAACAGAGGGACACGCGAGTTAACACAGCACAGTGGCTGCAAAGACGCCGCAGGGGGCCGTGTGGCGCTGACGCCCCCGCCACAGCCTGCGGCCCACTCGCTGGAGCCCCAGGGTGGCCGAACCAGAAACAAGCAAGGGCCAGGCAGGCCCTCAGTCCCCAGCCACCCGAAGCAGACAAAAGACTGAAGGCTGCAGGGGCAGCCAGGGCTTTTACACAAGCACAGAAGAAAGAGCCAGGCTGGGGCGCAGCGTGGCGGACAGGGCCTGGCCAGCATGCCCAGGCCCTGGATTTGGCCTCTAGCACTGCAGAGAATACACACACACAGTGCTATAACACTCACACACTTACACTCCTACACACTCACACACACTGCTCCACACACTGCTATACACCCACTGCTACACACTCACTCGAATAAAACATACTGACAGCATTCGCAAAGCGCTTTAAGATGGCTTTACATTCTCAGTCTTGCCTTCCAGTTTTGTTTTGTTTTCATCTACATTTTGTGGGGGCCACTGGGGTGACCCTCCATAATATTTCTGATAACACTGATTCTTTAATTTCGCAGTTGAGAAGTTCATCCTCCTATGCAGAGCAATAACAATTCCAAGATATAAAACTTGCTTTAAATTTGTCTTTAGAACAAACTATTATTTCCTAAAATATACATTCTACTCAGTGATGGTGGTTAGTTTTTCTATATTAGGTAAAACTTTGAAAATAATGGAATAATGAGGAATAGAATCTGAATAAGAAAAAAAATTTGGGCCGGGGATTTAGCTCAGTGGTTTCGCCGCCTGCTGCACAAGCGCAAGGACCCGAGTTCGATGCCTGATACCAAAAAAAAAAAAGATTCAAAGGAAAAAAAAACTCTAAAAATAACTTTTTTCCAATTACTGATGACTGAACTTCACACGTGCTGGCCAAGTTCTCTACCACTCCCAGCTTTTTTTTATTATTTTTTATTCCATTTTGGGGTTTTTTAGGTTTTGTTTTTCAGACAGTTTCACTCAGTTGCTCAGCTAGCCTTAAACTTGCAATCCTCTGCCTCAGCCTCCTGAGTAGCTGGGATTACATTAGAGGCATGCACCACTCAGAAGAATATAAACTACAGTATTAATACACCTTGCAAGAATTGCAGAGTATGAAAGACATCTGTCCACTCAAGCAGCAGTGTCTATGTTTAACAAATGAATGTAATTGGCAATGGTTCTTTGCACCCGTAGCCTGCAGTTAAATCCTACAAACCTCAGCTATGTTCTCCGGACTGAACTGTGTCCCTCTCAGTTCACGAGCGGCAGCCCTAGTCCCCAGGGGGCTGGCATTTGGAAACGGGGTCTCTACAAGTCATTAGGGTCAGACATACTCTCGAGGGGAGCCTAGTCCAGTAGGAGGGAGCCCTCCGACTAAGGGCCAGCAGAGCCAGGCGTGGTGGCATTCACCTGTAATCCCAGCACTCTAGGAGGCTGAAGCAGGAGGATCACAAGTTCCAGCTCAGCCTGGGCAACTTAGCAACTGTCTACAGGTTAAAAATAAAAGAGCTGGGGGTGTAGTTCAGTGAGAAGGGTTCAATCCCCAGTCGTGCAAATGAAGAAAACAGCAGGGGTACCCAAGTGCGTGTTCCTTCACACAAGGACAGCCTGAAGGGCATCTGCCAAGGACAGCCAGAAGGGCATCTGCCGCTCGAGGAGCAGGTCCTCCCCAGACAGCAAGGCTCCTGCAGCCCTGGTCCTGGACTTTCAGCCCCTGGAACCAGGAGAAAGAAATTCTTGTCGGTTGTGTCACTGGAGAGGGCCCAGGGAGGTCCCTGCAAGGAGGCAAGACCTCAACCCAGTCGGCTAAGCGGGTTCTCGTATCTCATTGCAGGAAAAGAACCTCGGGATGGGACTGGGAGGCGTAGACAAATACTGTGGGGCAGAGGAAGGGGGAACCTCAGAGGTGGGTGCAGGGCTCGAGAGGGGCCCTGTCCAGGGCTGGGGATGCCTCAAAGACGGGTGATCTCAGAGGCTTTGCACCCCCGACTCTGTTTCCCACCTTAGCGTCGGGCTGCTGCTTCTCCCTTGCCCCCTTGGCCAATGAGTGGACTTAGGATACCCGTGAGGACTCTGAGAGGGACAGCCCCAGAAGGAAAAGCAGACAAAGGAGCCCAGGGTCACAGATGTGGAGACAAACACCGATGACCTGGGTCACACACGCCCCGGGGCTGCGGTTTCCTCAGAAGCACAGTTCTGAAGTTGCAGTTTTCCTTGTCTCCTCTCTCCCTATCTTTATTTCTTCTGCCCTAAACCCCCTGCCTGGGGACCCTTGTTGGCAGCCTGGGCTGACTGTCACACTGAACGCTTCAGAGAAGCCCTGAGCTGTTGAGCTGCAATTCCCTTCAGGACAGAAAAGGGAACTTCAGAGGTCAGGCTTGGTACAGGCAGCCACCAGGGCTGTGAAAACATCAGAGACCCCAAGACACAGTGCTGGAGTGGGGACTGCAGCCCGTATAGCACACGGCCAGGGCTGTTTTTCTTCCCGTGACCAGGCCTGGGTGGAAGCTGTTCCTCATTCCGCCTGCTCTGTCCCCTGGGCTGACAGTGATCCCGAGCCCGGCCCTGCCCCAGGAAGCCCAGCTCGCTGTCCCGTGAAGTCCTCCCTGCGGCTCAGAACGGAGGAGCCCAAGGCAATCTATGGAGAAGACAGCCCCAGGGCCAGCCGGAAGGAGAAGGTGGGGATGGACTGGGGCTCCCCCGCCATCAAACAGGAGGAGGGGAGCCCTGAGAGGGTGGCAGGGAGTCAGGACCCATCGGAGGGCTGGCGGAAAACACGGGGACCCTGAGACTCGCTGGGACTCAGGCTGCGGGACACAGGAGCCCCTCTTTCTTCAGGAATTGAAACCGGAGCTGAGGGAAGCCAGGGCACAGCCGTGACACTAACAGGGCAGGTCGCGCCTCACCGTGGCCACCTGACTGGGTGGACACCATCAACGAGAACAGAGCCCAGGTGCCGCCGCCAGCCGCAGCCGTGGTCCAGAGCTCCCTGTGGCAGAGGACGCATAGCAGCTGCACCCCTGCCTGGTCGGCTTCACTCTTGACTTGTTTTACGCTTGGATTGTAAAATTTGAACCCCCAACCAAAGAGAGCGCTCGTCTAGCCAAGGGCAGTGGAGCCACTGCCAGGACAGACGGGGTGGGGCCGTGAAGGCTCGTGGGATTGGGGGCCTCTGACACCAAGGAGGAGGAGCAGCACCCTCCAGGCAGCGCCCTGCCCTCCAGAGGCACCAGCAGCTACGTGATGGGAGGAACAGCACCACCAGGGCGCCCCAGCAAGTCCTTGGGGTGCTGTACTGAGTACCACGGGGCCTCCATAACACCCAGGGCATGCTCACCAGGGATCTCCTGTGGGCCTGGGGTACCAGATGCCAAGGAGAGGCAGCTGTGGCAGTCGGGTCCTTCGCCCTTAGGAACCAGGCCCAGTGACCCCACAGGCGCTCCGCAGCCCCCACACCACTGCCCTGCCCCCTCCTGCTCCCAGCTGACTCCCAGAAGCCTCTCTGCTTCTGCCCACACTCGTTTTTGCAGAAGAGCCAGCTGCGGCGCACAGGTCAAGTGCGTGTCCACACCTGCACAGCTGAAATCGAGGACAGTGAACCCCAGGGGCACAGAGCTCAGGGACTGAAGCAGACTGACCGTCCCCGTGGCTCCCAGCCCAGCCTCACCCTGACGCCCACCCTCCTATCCTTGGGCCCGCGCCTCTGCGGCAGCCAAACCCCTGGGGCCTCCAGAGAGCCTCCCACCTGCTCTGCTCCCCGCACCGCTGCTCCAGGGCCTCACCCGAGTCCCTGAGTCCCAGCAGCAGCAGCCCTCAGCTGTGGCCCCGTCGTGTCCACCGGGAGGCCCATCAGGTCCGTGCAGCCAAAATCTCCCTGCCTGAGTTTCCTCTTGGGGCCCCCTGCTGCCCCACTCCTCCCCTGGCCCTGCTGGACCCAGAACACAGCCCTCTTCCCCAGGATGGCGAAGCCTGTGTGAACCTGAGCAGCCGCGGGTGCCCAGGTGAGACAGCTCTGAGGGCACACCGGGGATGGCGCCACCTGCCTGCTGGGCCAGAGAGAACAGGATGCAGAGGACGCAGGGACTGTCCCCGTGACTCCGGCCTCGCTCCATGGCCTCCGCACCTCACTCACTTTCTTTCGCCTGGTCTGGGGTCCATACACCAGCTCCCCACTCTCAGGCTCTGACCCAGTTCCACCGTCACTGGTTTTCGGGTCTGCGGCTGGCAGAGGGAAACTTCGTCTCCACCTCTGTGGGCGCTAATCGCCCAGCACGAGTGTGCTCCTCAGTCAGTGCACTGGATTTAGACACAGATAGATACAGACCGACCTTCCTCTGCATCCTACGGGCTCTGTTTCTCCAGAGGACCCCAACACGCACCTACTGCAATCGAGCCTGAATGAAGTCTGCCCTTGGTGCTCCACATGCTGCCCAGTCCTGGTTTTCCTTAACAGTATCAAGCGCAGTAGCCGCACAGACACCAGCCGGCCACAGCAGGGAGCTTTACCTGAGGAGGCCAAGGCCAGCAGCAAAGCCGGGCCCTCCTGGGCAGAGACAGTACCTGGTGGGAATGGAGGAGGTGACCAGGAGAGGAAGGGGAGGGGAGAAAAGGCAGGAGCTTGGGATGCGTAGATAATCTGTGCAAACCAGGAAGGAGGGCGAGAGAATGAGACAGAGGCAGAAGCCCCAAACGTAAGAAGTCACCGAGGAAGCACAGGGAGGGGCCGCCCGCAGCCTGACCTGCTTGGGCTACCGCCCCATCCTGAGCGACAGACCCTTCCTGCCTGCCTGCCAGGGGACGGACCCGGAAGTGGGGCTGACCGGAAACAGTGGCATGGACCCAGACTCCAGCAGAGCTGTGAGGAAGGCTTTCTGCACAGAACGCTGCAGTCCGAGGCCTGTGGCCCCTGTGCAGCAGCTAAGGAAGAAGCAGAGGCCGAGTCCGGCCGTCCCTGGCTGCGTCCCGGGCTCCTCCTGACCGGGGCTAAGGGAGGCCTCTCTGGCGTGGGATGCACAAAGTTAGGGTTGATTTTCCTTTCACTCTTCAAATGCGATCTCTCTGAATGATGCATAATCACTGGAAGCCCGCTTTTTAAAGCTAGTGAATGGCTGCTGCATCCACAGCCTGTGGGGAGCAAAGCGAGGAGCCTGCCCACCACTTAAACTGTGTCCTTCTCCTCCCTTTCTCTGACACATGGCCACTCTCTCCCTTGGCTTCCCATCCAGGGGCCCCCACTCAATAGCACAAAGCCAGGCTCATCCCTCCCTGTTTGCATCGGGCCTCGGCCTTCACACCGCTCCTCGAGGAGCTGCCGTCCCATCAGAGTCGCCCGGAGACTGACCAGGGTGTGCTGTGGACGGGGCCCAGGGAGGCCACAGGCGCAGCTCAGATTACAGGGTGCTTCCCAGCTTCAGTGAGCTCCCGGCCACCAAGGAGCGCAGGCGCAAGGCCGCTGAGTGCACAGCACAAAGTTCAGGGAGGCACGCATGAGGGGGTCGGGGGGCACAAAGAGGCTGAAATACTACACTGGTCCTCTGGCGGCTGGGAGACAGGCCATCACTCCCAAACACAGGTGACAGCCGGCTGCCACAGGAGTGCCCCAAATGATCGCCTTCTCTGGGTTGAGAAGAGCAGCTATGACGGATGTTTAACAAAGGCAGCCCCTGTTAGCCCACATTAACTACTAAGAGATCACAGAGAAGCCGAGATAAGGAAATCCTGCTTTACAAGGGGGGACTGTCCGAGACTGAACAGCTCCTGTTCAAACTGGAGCACGTTTTCTCATGTCTTCCGACCTCTGGCCACGCCTGGCCTAAACCCTGAGGATATCCGAGTTGTGGACACCACGTGGTCCCCACACTGAGTGCCGTTTCCTGCCTGCTGGTGACACAATGCATGAAGCTGGATCAGTCTGCAGCCGCTTAGGGTCCCGCTCAGAGCAAAACTGCAAAAACAGCCCTGAAGTCTCACAGCAGCTGGGTTTCCCACCGTGGGGAGAATGAAGAAGGAATGAAAGATAGGCATCATTCTTTCCCCAAATGAGCCTGCTTCTGCCCATCCACAGAGGACACAGAGGGCACAGGAGCCACAGCCAGGGACAGAGGCCTCCAACCCCACCCAGGGCTGCCTTCGGGGAGTGGCCTGTGCCCTCCTCACACCCAGGGCCTGGGCACAGAGCTGCTGTGCTGAGCACCCCACGATCCCTCTCAAGCCAGGGCTCTTGCTGCAGCTGGAAAGAGCTTGACGTTCACCCGCGGCACAGCCGGGAGCCCTGGGCCACAGCGCGCCAGGGGGGCGCGGGCAGGAAGGGGAAGATGCCCAAGGATCCTCCGAGGAAAAAAGCCCTGGAGCCCAGTGGCCAGCAGGATCTCAGCATGGCATAGAAGCACCGTGTGAGCACGTGCAAACACACACAGAGGGGACGAGTGAGCAACCGGACGTCCCGCTCGGCTTGGCGGTGTCTTCTGCCAATTGCAAAGGTGCTTTGTGTCCACAGTAGTGACCTCCACAAAATAATAAAAAAGCAAAGGAAGAAAGTGCAGAGAGTGAGGCAGGCACAGGAGGGTGAGGCCCCTCACCGACTCCCTAAGAGCAATCTGAACACAGAAATGTCTGCGGTGGCACGAAGGCAAAGACTGTGAAGTCGCTTCTGACCCTGGCAGCAACTGAACAGCCCATTAACTTATTCCTTCGAGGGTCACTCACCAAGCCACAAAGTTGGGGATCAAAAGGTCCCACCCTCATGGCAGGAGCATTCAACACAGGGGCAACTGAGGAGGCCACATTCAGACATCAGCCCCACAACCTGCAAGTCCCTGACCTCGGCCCCGGGGTCTGAGTCCCCCAGCCTGGCCTCTCCTCAGCCTTCCCTCCACAGCCTGCCACTCAGACCCCTCCTCAGAGCTGTTATGGAAATAAGTGATCGGATTCCCTAAGGCTGTGGCAAAGAACATTCTAGACAGATGACATCTAAGTATAGGAGTAGCTAATCCAGTGACCCCAACCCTGCTTCCCTGAGGTGAATGCCCCATCTCCCTTCGTGTTCCTCACGCTTCTTACTGCAGTCCTGTGGTGTGACATGTTCTCACCAGCAACAGGCAGACTCACACACACATGCACACACACATACACTTGCATACACACACTCATTCTTACAACTCTTCCGCATGAAGAGTTCTCTTCCATGAAAGAAAAGCTGCCCTGGTTTGTGGCACATTGCTGAGGGAAGATCACCAAGCAAACGTACTGTGGAGGGACATCCTGCTGTAAGTGAGGCCAACACTGCAGACTGAGACCCAGGGGCTGCCTGTGTTAACCATGTTTATCTGGAATCTGTGAATCTTGTTGTTTCCCTTCTCCTTCTCTGAATTCGCCCAAGTTTTTTAAAATATACTTGTATTTCTGACTCATTTAGAAAAATTAAATTAAATCGTAGTTTTCTCTTTTTTTTAACTCTTTTTCTAGATCTCTTCCTGGCACACACCCAAGACAAGCTGGATTTACGATTTTACTAAAGAGGGGGAAAGACATTTTAAAAGTTATCATGTAGTGACCGAGGGGTCTGTGAAGTGTGCTGATGCTGCCATGCCCATTGCTAGGTCCCATGCCCTGGCAGGTCCTGCCCTTGGTCCCGAGACCTCCTCCAAGCCTGCCCTTGGTTCCCCCCTTGCATCCTCACCTGCCAGGCTCCAGGCTCCCAATTCCCACTGTGAGCTGGCCTGGCCTCCTCCCTCTGGCTGCCTGGACCAAAAGGCCTTTTGTCCTCAGCCTGGGAGAGACAAGTGGAGACACGTGTTTCCAGCCACCAAGAGTGACTCATCCCCAAGTTCCCTCACCTCTGCACACAGGAACAACCCAGGACGTGCCAGGCAGCAGCACACCAGTCCCCAAGGCATGACCTGGGGAGCCAGAGGCTGCCAAGACCCCGCCAGAGAACAGCAAGGCTGCAGCTGTCCTCGTGGTGACGCCAGGACTCTGTCCCTTAGTCACTCATGCTCTTAGGTGCTGTTGTGTAGAGGTCCCCCATGAGGTCACAGGTGGGGCTTTTTCAGAGGTGGCTGGATCTAGAGTGTGTGATGCTGGGATTGATTCATGGTGCAGTGTTAGGATCAAAGGCACTAGGATTAAGGGTGCGAGTGCCACCCACCTTACGTACTCTGGATAAGTTGTAAAGGATGGGAAGAGCCACCATCACCCCTCGCTTGCTTCTGCCTGCCTGCGTGCTGTGGACTGTTTCTCCTCTGCGATGCCCTCTGCCATGCCACCCTGCCTTGGAGCCAGCCAACTATGAGCTGAAAGCTCTATGACTGATGAGCTAAATAACCCTTTTCTCCTTTAACTTTTGGTGTCAGGTATTTTGTCTCAGCAGCAAGTAACTAAGACGGGTGTGAGCGAGGGCTCTGCAGAGGCCCCACGGCATGGGTGTGTCACGGTGGCTCCCATGGGATTCGGCCACCTCCTGCCGGGCTAGATGTCAAACCCACCTGCCAGATGCAGAACCACGCCACACTCCTACTGGCTTTTGGTCATGGAAAATGCAGTTATTTTTCATTCTAAAATGTCACCATGGAATGGGTTTATTATTGTTCTTTTTCGTCAATTAAATATTTTTAAATCTTCTCGACATTAGTTTCCACAGTGGTAAATCCTGATAGAGATTGCATGTATTAAGGGTTGTTCGTATTCCCATAATTTATCAGGGGGTCCTGGCACCTCATCACTGGAGAACTCAGGGCATGAACAATATGGACACAGACTCCCCAGCACAGGGGAGAGGAGGTGGGGCGGAGGGACACAGGCTACAAGGCTTGCATAGCAATCAGTGCGGGGGTAGGGGTCCCCAGTACCATCGACCTGACCCCTGCTTCCTGCTGACCCTGCAGCCCCTCCAGACTGCTTCTACTGTGCATGGCCCTCAGGTGTCCTCTTCCTCCTCCACCGCCAGCTCTCCCACTTGCACCAGCCCCAAGCTTACCCGCGGCGAGAGTAAAGTCCAGACACTTATGAACCCCAAGTACCTGACGCTAATCTTCCCTCTTCAGCCTCCCCTGCACTCAGGCATGGACTCTGTTCCAGCCAGCAATCCTGATAAGCCTGTGCGTCACCTGCCTGGGACTCCGAAAGCTGTGACTTGGGTCTCAGTCCCCTCCTCTCCCATCTGCCCCCAGACCCCATCTGGATGCCCTCGTCAGCTTATGCCGCCTCCTCTGCCTCCCACACCTGCACCCACAGACTCCCTTGCTTGGCACTTACTGGGGTTTCCTTACAGGATGGTGTGCACACGCAAGCCAGTATAAGTTTAGTCAGATCACAGATACCTGGAGAAGACAGGCTTTTGCACTATGGTTGGAACCTCTTAACAGGGCATGGGACATGGGAGACCTTTCTCTAAAGATTAAGAGAAGAAGGTGATGAATGGAGGCAAAAGCTAGCACCTAGCTTCTGAGTCTTATTCTGAGAAATACAGAGTGGCATGCCAATCATTTACGAGACATCTGAGTAGACAAATTTCATAACCATAAGGTTTTCTGCTCCTTCTATGAAACTTTCCTGGAATCGGCTTGCTGAGGAATTGAGACTAAAAATAAGCCAATCCTGACACAAATACCCCCAAGTTGCCCTTAAAAACAGAGTTACAGCAATGGAGAAACCTAAACAAGGGGCAAAGAACCCTGGGAAAGTTACACATTGAAAAGAATAAAAGCTTCATTATATTTTCTTCTACTCGGTTTTTTATACAGTGGAGTACTACTCTGCCATAAAGAAGGATAAACTTGAGACATTTCTAGCTAAATGGATGCACCTTGAAACCATACTCTCAAGTGAAATAAATCAGTCACCCAGGTGTAAATACCATGTTGTTTCTCTGGTGTGAAAAGCCGAAAGTGTAAATAAGGACCAAAATGTATAATAGATAATGTGAAATGGGAAGAAAATGTTCAGATGAGAAGAGGAACAAGGAAGGGGGGGAGGAAAGGAAAGAAGTCAAGAAACAAAAAAGAGAGTATTTCCTTCTACTCAGACAACACATGAATAGAATTTTAGCATACTACTCTTTGTATACTATTTTAAAAATTCATACAACTACGAGAAAAGGAATTGCTGGTTTGCCTTGAATTGAATAAGCTATTTAGATTGACAGAGCTAATTTAGAAAGTTGTGTTGTATGAAACTTACTGTTCAAAGTTATTTATCAAACAATATTTGTCATTCAACAAATTCCTGCTGAATCCGAGCCAGACACTGGACACCACAAAGTTAGGGACAGAGAAGCTGATGGGACACATGGGTCTCTCACTGCGGGTCTCACAGCGACACTGGCAGGCTTCCGACGAAAGCACAGGGAAGACACAGGGCCCGCTAAAGGCTCGGGTAGAGTGGGAAGTGGGAGGGGCACAGAGCAGCTGGCCCATCCTGCAGCAACAGGAGCATCAGGGGCTTCCTGGGAAATCGACATCCAACGCAGGGAGTGACAGGAAAGGAGAGATGCAGTGGGTGCCACAAGGTCATGATGCCAAGCGGGGATGGAGCGTGACTTTAGCTGTCCTGGGGCCACTGGAGGGTGTGACGGCTCGGGCTGGCAGATGAGAGACACAATTTGGGCACAAACACAAGGGCCAGAGGGAGAGATGGGCAGGATTGGACTCAGAGACAGTGGCCATGCCACAGAGCATCTTTACTGAGCACGCACGCACTGCATGCTGGGCACAGCTGATGTCACCTCCACAACAGCCCCAGAAAATGGCTGCCACTGTGTCCAGCGTGCAGAACAGGATGCTGGAGAGACTGGAGAGAAGATATTTAGATGGGACTTGGGTGCACGTGCTTTGCAACAGAGGTGGGGCGGAAGGAGAAGGACAGAAGCTCTGGGCTTCCCATCCCTGAGACAGCAGGGCAGGTTAGGGAAGGAAAGATGGAGAAAAAGATGAGCTGATGCTTCTAAGATGAGCATCTGACTCTAATCTGGCTGGGAAGAGGAGCTGGGACCTCATCCCATCTCCCAGCTGGGCCCCTGGCTGACTCCTCCTAAAGCCTCACTGGGCCTCGATTTCTGGGGAAACTGAGTCTTAATCCTCTCACGCTACCCTTCTAAGCATCAAATGTCCATGGCAGGAAATAACCGTATGGCTGCAAAGCATTTGTAGAGGAATTAACATCGGGAGCTAGAGCTAGCCGCCAGAATTACAGCATGGACAATTTCAGCAGAGGGGAAAAAAAGACTGCTTTGTTTCATTTTTGTTTTGTTGTGTTTTTTACCCAAAACATGAGCAGAATGTCAGCAGAGAAGGCCTGCACGCTTCCAATTCACTGGCATGCCACCTCCACGCCCACTCAGGTGATGCAGGAGCTCCAGACTTTGGGAAGGGACCCCCACTCCTGGGCAGTGCAGGGAAGGGACACAGGCCGAAGTCACTTGCCTTGGAGCCAGCGGGACTCTGCTGCACCCCCGGAGCTGTCCGAGGCTGGACTTCCTCCTGGCCTGGAGCGCTTCCCCGTGGGATTAAAGGAATTAGGGGGACCATGTTTAAGGAAGCACTGCGCACAATGCTTGGCACACCAAAGGCCCCGAGAACAGAGCCATTGTTCGCATCAGAGGAGCAGGCGCTTCCCCTGGCACCCTGAGGCTGCAGCCCCCACGCGGGCTCAAGGGCATCCCTCCCCATGCGGCTTGTGGAGGAAGAGCCGCTGGAGCCCTCCCCCCAACAGTGTCCTGACAGAGCCCGGCAGTGCATCACGCTGCCAGGACAGAGGTGGCTCCACCACCGGCAGGCTCCTTTCACCAATGAGTCTGGGGCTGCTGCGAAGCGCGAGCCCAGGTGATCAGTGTCCATGGAAAGCAGGCTCCTACCAGCTCGGACTCAGGCCCTGATTCCCCTAAGCCTTGCCCCTGAACTTTGGGCAACTCCTTCATGAACCACACCTCCCTTCTCCCCCTGCTGGGCTCAAATGGTTCCAGTTCTCCAGTGTGCTTTCCAATTAGCCAGGTCCAACCAACCAGGTCCAACTGACCAGGGAGGGTCCCGAATTCTGCAGCTAGCAATATTCATACAGCAGCTTATGTGGATTGAGTAGATCTAAATGCAAGGCCACAATTCTACCAATTTCTGGAAGTATGGTACAGACCCTGGATCACTCACATTTTAGTAGTGATGCAACTTTCGGAAAGAAAAAAATTAAATAGAGCCAAGTCCTACATCTGAATCCCCCAAGGGAAAAGGAATCATTTCAATGCATGTTCAAATACTCAGATTATTTTTATGAGTCTCTACACTGAAGGTTTCCATGTTCAGAAATATGACCTGGGTTTGATGGAAGGGAACTAGAAGCCAAAAAAGCCGTTGTCAAGTGGGATAACCATGGAAAACCAAGTGCTAGACTGGCCTATTTCTCACTGGACTGTTTATTTCATTAGTCCTTGCTGTCTTTTCATAGCTATGCTTTCTGCTGTAAGTGAGTGGCCCTAACACGCTGATGTGTACAATGAAAGATGATTTTCCTCAGGATGACATTTCCTCTCACAGTACTGGGTGACACTGACTAGCTATTAAGCACATAGTGTGAGCCAGGCACAATGCTAAGAGTCTTACAGGCATTATTTTATTCCATGAAGTTACACAAGCAATGAAAAAATCTTGCACTCTTATTTTTAGTGCATGGAACACATTAAATCCATAAATGCCTGGAATATAGGAAGTGCTCCCAAAATGTTATTATTGTTCTTATTTTTCAGTTCAAACAACAATTTCATGAGTTGGGTGCATTCATTTCAGTTCACAGATGTGCAAAGTGAGGACTGAAAAGGTTCTGTCATACGCCTGTGATTTAGAAGCTAATGAGAGACAGAACTGAAAGTCCAGAGCAGGACCATCTGACCCTAGAGGCCAGCGTGTGAGCATCGTGTACTGTGCTCTCTAATCTGGTTAGACGGCTAAGAACCCCCAAATCCAGTGCTGAAAGATCTGGATTACCTCTGCACTGTGTTCACACAGCTGAAGCTTTATCAATGCCACCCCGCCGCTAACTGTCCTAGTTATTCTAGCTTTCTGTCCTAGTCTAGCTTTGCTCTCACTATTCTATTATTTTCTCCAACTATTTCTCTGACTCAGGTGTCAAATATTTGGACTTAGGAGCCACAATGCTACCTGTCCCGCAACACTTTTGATCTGGATTCACACATTGTTGTTTTTGTTCTCCTAGAACTTCCAGCCAAGAAAAGCAACTGAAGAGTTTTGGAAAGAGGCAGAAACTCAGGGGAACAAGGCTCCATTCTGAAGGATTTCTGGTTCTCAAATCTCATCATCACAAAGAGAACTCAATGATGGTTTCGTTCCCTTATAAAACAAATCTCAAGCCTCAGCAAACCCATTTGGCTACTGAAAACCCACAACCCCGAAGGAACGGTGTGAGGATGCATGAATTCGTTTCCATTACGAATGGGAATCAGCTGGAGTTAGAGACAGGAAAAGTCTCTGAAGACTACAAGGTTTCTGAGGTTGCCTAGAGCTTCGCAGCATTCTCTGGAGTTTAATAATTACATAAAGTGATCTCACGCTTAGCTGTTTGCACTTAACCCTGTGGGGGCCCCTCCACCCAAGTCACCTGCAGACCCCGTCCCCAGCCTCACTAAGCCACCTTCCCTCGGGGGAGTTTTTCGTTTCCCTGAGGATCCGATCCCTCCGCCTTCAGCTCAGATGTTTTTAATAGGCACTGGGGATTGAACACAGTGCCCATTAAACTGAATAATTCAAGGTAAATCAGCTATTTCTTTCTTTGATGCACACATATGAATTTTTAAAATAGTATACAAGAAAGCATGTTAAAATTTTACTCATACATTGTCTGAGTAGAAGGAAATATTATGAAGCTTTTATTTCTTTTAATGCGTGACTTTCCAGGTTCTTTCCCTCTCATTTAGGTTTCTCCATAGCTGTCCCTGTGTTTCTAAGGGCGACTTGGAAACACTTGGGTCAGAACTGGCATTTGTTTCAAGGCCACACCAAGCCTTTGCACTGAGCTACACCCTCAGCTATTTTTGGTTTTTGGCTTTGCTTTGTGTTTGCTTGTTTTGGGGTTTGTTTTTGAGACACGGCCTTCTTAAGTCACTAACTTACCCAGACTGGGTTTGAACTCGAAACCCTCCGGCCTCAGCCATCCAAAGTGCAGGGATTACAGGCAGGTACAACCACACCTGCCTTCCATTCCTATGTAGAGTCTCAATTTTCTCCCCAACTCTTATTACCACCAAAAGAAGCTGATAGCCCAGAAGATTTCAGATGTGTTAAATGTAAAGAAAACACACTAAAACTGCAGTCATAGTTGAAAAGCAATGGTTTTCGTGATAGGGAAGCTAGGTCCCTGCCCCTCAGTCTCCAGGGTGGGTGACCAGGAAACAAGAACATTGTGTGAACCGTGGAAATCACCACATCTCTCCCCACTTGTCCACTTCTGCTCCCTGGAGAGAGGCAAAGGTCTGTGCTGGACGGAGGGAGTCCCCTCCCCAGCGACAGCATGAGCACTGCAGCCTGCAGCTGGATGGGGACCCTGCCCTGCCCGCTGCCCTGTGCCCTCCGGGACCGCTGCACGGCCTGCCGCTCCTTCGAGGGCTGCAGCTTTGTCTCACAGCTTCCGTCTCAGTCCCTACCTGTGCAGTACTGAGGACAGGGACCAGCCACCCTCACTGGACCTGGACAGCTCTGGTACTGAGCCTTCCTGGGACCAAGCGACCGAGCCAGACAGGGACGATTCGTTCAGAATCAACACTGACGGCTCTGGCAGGAAGATCACGCTTTTCTAGATTACAACCCCGAAATGCCCCGCAGCCAGTGTGAGAGATCCCCTGAGGTTCGACTGCTGACTGAGACACAGCTGAGTCCCTGGACCTCCGTGGGGCACGTTTTCGTGCACACCTGTAATTCCAGCTGTCTGGGAGGCTGAGGCAGGAGGACTGAAACTGCACATGCAGCCTGGGCAACTTAATGACTTAGCGAGACCCAAGATTAAAAGGGATGGGGCTGGGAATGGAGCTCAATGCTAAGGCTCTGGGTTCAAGTTCAACACCCATTACCTCAAAAAGGTACCTTCATCACAGGATTGTTGAGAGTATAAAATGAGGTAGTAAATAAGCTGGCTAAGAGTCACACTGCACAGTGAATGTTAGTGATCCTGGCCTTCATCATTTAGTCCTTGAGACTCCTAGGACAGGGCAAAGGGACAAGTGTGGGAGTCGCACGGGGAAAGAATGAGAAGCAAGCTGGGCCCCTGACATCACACCCAGGGGAGCCCTGAGCACCCCTGTCTCCCCAAGGCGGAGATGCACCCTACACGTTGTGCACAGCAGCGTGTATGAGTGACTTCCCCTGTGAGGACACTGGACAGGAGGCCTGGCCTGCCCTGCGCTGTGGCCCTGCCGGCCCCTCCCGGCCCAAGCCAGCTGGAAGGCATTCCTGACTGCAGGCCTCTCCTACTTGTCAGCATATGCGGGGCAAAGCAGAGGAAGGAGCAGCAGAGGCAATGGGCATGGGTGGTGTAATCCTGGCTCTCAGGGGGCTGAGGCAGGAGGATCTCAGACAGTTCGAAGCCAGCCTGGAGTACATAGCAAGACCTGACTCAATAAAATAATAAACAGAGGCTCTTTGTCTCCTCTGTCCATAGCCAGTACTTTCCAGAGCCTCCTTTGTCACGCATGTGTCATCAACCTCAGCCCAGGAGGAAGTGCAGCAGACAACACGCAATGGGTGTACAATGTGCATGCAGTGACCACACGCATGCACACACATGCACACACACAGGCACGCACACACACTGCCTGCCGGCCTGGCCATCCACTGATAGGAGCCAGGGGTTATCTCACGGCCTCTGCCTCTGACTTCACTAGGCCCAGAGGCAGTGAAGGGAATCATCTAACGATGGCCTTGGGATCCTCACAGACAAAACCCGAAGCGAGGGCGGGGTGTGGCCCGGTGGCTCTGGGTCCCAGCCTGGACACCACAGCTTTGTACAGACTACACCTACCTTCCAGCCTTCTGCACACTTGATGCCCAGCCCCGCTGCCCCAAGAGTGCTGCTTGCCCCCTGCCCAGGAGGAAGTAGCCATCGGCCTCCTGCTGCTCACACAGCGGCCTCCCACTCTGCACGCAGCCCACCAAGCCAGGCCACTCTCCTGCTCAGATGGAGCCTTTGAAAGCACATGTCGGACCCCACACCAACCCTGCTTATGATTCTCTCATCAGACCTGGCATTCTGTCATGCAACATAGATGTGTGTGTGTGTGTGTGTCCATCCCCTCCTATAAACTGCAGTCACGTGAGAACCAAACTACTTACCTTTTATTCCCAAAATGTCTAATCAGTGCATGCTATGACCCAGGCACAACACCAGCCCCTACAAAGATGAGTCAGGAGGTTCCCTGTGGTTTGTTTAAACTCTACCAGGGAGTTGGGGGTGCAGTTCAGTGGTACAGAGCTTGCCCAACAGAAGCAAGGCCCTGGATTCCTCCCCAGCACTGAAAAGGCTAAAAATAAAAAGTGAAGGTTACTGTGGAGGAGAGAGGACAGCAGAGTCTGGTTATGTAAACAAAAACTGTAACACATGTAACATTATACACACTGGAATATGACTGTAGTAGTTCCTTACGGTTAACAGGCATCTGTTAACATGAGATCACATGATCCAAGTCTTACGCATATCAATACTTCTCTGAAGAAGCGACATCTACACAGCTGTCTGAGCACCCACAGGTGTCGACAGAGAAGTGAAAGGGCTCCTGAGTGTGTTAAGCAGACTGCACAGCTTTCATAAGGTGAGAGACTCGGTCAGATGTATACTTTAAATGACTCCTCTAATTAGAGTGCAGTCATCAGTCCAAAAGGCTGCTCAGCACATGACAGCAGAAAAATTTTTCAGCAGTTCAGCAAATACAGAAATACATGCATCAGGGTTGGTTGCTATGCCCTAGTCAGGTTTATGGCAGACCTTCGCCGGGCTCTTTTTAAATGTAGACTTTGATTGGAGGAGGATTCAAGAGAAGAAGAACATTGTAGTCAGAGGTAAAGAGAGCCCAAGGAGGGAAATAAGCTAAGAGCTGGCTGAGCAAACGTCGGGGGCTTCAGAGAGCATGAATGGTTTCATTTAGTGGGCACAGAGGGGGCAGGGCCCCAAAGCCAGGCTCACGGTTGAGACTTCACACTGGGAGGCAGCGCAGGTGCGAGCGCCTGCCTCTCAGGTGGGAGGCCCGGATTCCATCACCAGCTCTGAAAAGCAAGCAGAATGTAGCCTCCACCAGTAAGTGTGTGAGGTGGAGGGAGGGTTAGACGTTAGCAGGCACAAAGGAGGATTCAGAAGTAGCACATTTTACCAGTTACAGTAAGTGAGGAGATAAAGGCTCCAATGTGTGACACACCTGCAATAGCTGGTTAGGCCTCAGAGCACAGTGACATCGGAAGTTACCCATTGTACGCATTCCTCCTGATGCCTGACCGCAGGTGCACAGCCCACACCCAGCGATAGCAGGAGAGAGACCATTCTTCAAAGACTCTCCCTCCTTGGGTGGAGACAGGGCTGGGATTCTTACAGGATTAAGGGCCCCATGGGAACTGACCACTAGAAAGGAACAAGGAAGATAGTTTGAGATGCCAACATCCCCAAGAAACCCCTAAAAGAAAAGAGTGACAGGCACATGATTGCCAGTATGCCCTGACCTCTGTGTATAAAAGGCATCCAAACTCGCACGCAGGGCACTGCCCACCTTCTCGCTTGAAGACGTAGCTCTCTCTATATCCGTTTACAATAAACTCTACTTAGATTTCTGAATGGCTGTGTGTCTTGACTGAATTCTTTATCAAGGGCACAAAGAACCGAGGCCCAAGGAAGTGAGGGGCCTTAAGGAAGGAAGGAAGGAAGGAAGGAAGGAAGGAAGGAAGGAAGGAAGGAAGTCCTCACTGTGTCAGGACATGGCTTCCCAGTGACACGAGGACAGTTAGAAGGGTTTGAAAGAAGAGTGTTTGTTGCACCGCTTTAGGATGATGGGACATGAATCCAAAGAGATTAAAATGGGGTTCAGGCAATAGGAGAGAGGAAGGTGAGGGAAAACTGCTGCGGGAAAGGGCTGCGAGTCACCCCACAAAGTGCTGGCGAGGTTTGTGGTGTGGGACAAAGGTCACCTCACCCTCGAGCCACCTCCTGGAGCGCCTGCACCCTCCTCGGAGCCTGGGGGTTTGGATGGAGAGGGAGGGGCTGGCAGCGGGTGCACAGGCTGTTTAACAGGTGCCTACACGTGTGCACAGGTGCACACACGTGTGTATACACATGCACACTCACACACCCGGAGACACCCTATTGGACACGGAGAAAGGAATGGGAAAGGAGCACCTGCACTAACATCTTAGGCCCCACGATGCCCCGACGCAGGGCTCCCGGGAACCCCTCATCCTGGCAGGTGAGACCTGTGTGGGTCCCAGGGCCCTGGGGCCGCTCGGCTGAAGGGCTCCCCTGCTCCACTGCTCTGTGTCCCCTCAGTGGGCATAAGAAGCACAGAAATGACCGGAAGTGTGCTATTGTCTCCAGTGTGACAATCAGTGCTTAGGGATACTGAAAAAAATATTAGAAATCTTTTCAAAATTATCTACCAATCCTCTGGCCTTCAGCAGTCCACTACCTGAAAGAAGATGGCCTCGTAAATACCACAGCCCCATCCAAAAGAACAACGTCGCTTGGAGAAAGATCTTGTAGAAGATTCGGTGAATCCCTGACCCAGAAGAACAAATGCTATTTCCCCTGCCTTGTTCACAATAAACCACACTCTGTTCAGTCCCTCTGTGGTGAGTGAGGCCCTGTAGTCGAGTTCTCTCAGGTATGAAGCCGTTAAGAACCATAAGGTTTGCTTCTCACTGCACGGCTTCAGGCTGGAGCACTGAGAATGTCTTGGCTGAAGCCCAGCAATTACCAGCAAATTAAAGGATGGTTCTAGATGGCATTTAATGTGTCATCATTTAGCCAATGATTGTTGTTTTCATTGGGACATTTTAGAACTTCAATTAGAGGCTTGCTGGGTCTGATTAAGTGGTAAACTTTCCTTATGTTTCGTGGCTTCTTCCTGTCTCTTTAATGGCTGCAGAGGCCACAGGGAGGGTAATTAAACATGGCAACCTGAGGATGAACAGCAAGGTATCAACATGCATATGGTTCATCTGCTGAGACATCCTCCCTAATAATAGCCAAGAATCACACTGCTAGGACACTCAGCCAACTTTTCTCAACAATGTGGGCTCCCTTTCCAGTATCTCTGTAAGCTTGGGGGTGTCTCTGGCCCCTTTACAATGTACCTGCAGACACTGCAAGATAAGGGTATCACTTAGGTCAAGCAGCGTGTGGGCAGCAGATAGGCAGCTCAAGTCCAGTCCCAGTCTCCTCCCAGGCCCACGACCCCCCTGCCTAGAGCACTGGTCAGCTCCACAGCTTCTCCTACTTGAAAGGAAGGCCACACAACTAGCAAGGGAGTTATTTGCATTATTTTCTAAAAGATCAGTATAACATGTGGGCAGGTCAGTCTTTCCAACATACCATTACACAGACTTTAAACCAAATATAATAAATACCATGCCAAATTGGGACTACAGACAGCTTACTAAAAATACATGCACACAGGACCACAAAACCATTCTAGGTCAAAGAGCCCAGGACAATATAAAGTTCAACTTCTTGACTACTGTTTATCTTCACTGGTATTAATAACAAAAAGAACAACACCATCTTCACGATGTTATTTGCAAGGTTGTATCTGACGATCGTTTCCCTGCCTGAAATTGGAGGTCAGAGTCACTGGAAAATGCCTGTAGTTTGCACTTTCCCAAAAGTCTTGAACCACAAAAAAACAAAAACAAAAACCTTTGCTAATGCATGACCATTGCCCAAAAGTAACAGATGGTGTGGAAACATGGTACTCTGCCCTTCCACATCAGGAGGAGGATTAGAGGGAAATCGAGGCTTTGATTTAATGGCGCCTCCTAGCCCCTCTGGAGTTCTGGGAGCCCACCAGGCCCCTGCGTGCCAGGCCACTGCTCTGCAACCAACAGGTGGCCCCTTACGCACTCCAGGGTCTGCCAGGTGTCCCGAAGCCCGAGGGCATCAAATGACTGGAGGCACTGTGTGTACACACTGCCAAATGTAGTTTCTGCTTTTAATGATTTTAGGGTCAAACACTGGACCTGACAGATAAGAAACACAGTGCGAGCCCAGCCGGCCACCCAGTGAGCCATGAGCTCGGTTTCCAGGTGTCCTCGGTTTCCCTATCTGTCCCATGGGCGCTTCGACCCTAGCTGCCTCAGGAGGTGCACAGGAGCCAGGACAGTGGCAGGCAGTGTTCACACCGCCGATGAAGGGCAGCCGAGGAGGAGCGCGGCGCCCGCAGCCACCTTTCTGCTGTCCCTGTTCCCGTTCACGCGCACCATCAGTCTCTCAGGGCAGTTTCCGGCCCTCGGCTCCCCCAGAAACTTCGTGTAACATCTTAGGACCTCGAGGCCCTGACCTCCGAGCTCGCTATGAGGACAGCTGTAGCTCTGGCCGCCAGATCCGCACTGGGTCACCAGCCGGGCCCAGAGGGTCCCCTAGCCCGCACCGCCGCGCCGGGACGGCTCTGTGCACTCGCAGGGCCCCGGCGTGCACGCGCAGAAGTCCGCGCCCCCCCCCGCGCGCGCGCGCAGGGTCCCGGCGTGCGCGCCCAGAAGTCCGGGCCGCGCGCGGGGGGGTCGTGCACCCGCAGGGTCCCGGCGTCCACCCGCGTGGTGGAGCTGCGCGCACTGAGGGTCCCCGCCGCGGCCGCGCCCCGCGTACCTGGTTGAAGTGCAGCGCGCCCGGCCCCATGGCTCCCGCGTGGCTGCCGTGGCCAGCGCCCAGCTCCCGGAACAGCAGCCCGAGCTGCGCGGCAGAAAGACTGAGGTTGGCGCCAAAGGTGCTGAGCACGTCCTCGCTGAAGGCGCGCGTGGGGCCCTGCGCGCGGAGCCCGGGCGCCGCCAGCAGCAGCAGCGCGGCCGCCGCAGCCATGGCCAGGAGGGGCGGGCCCGGGTTGGGTCAGGTCCGGTCCGGTCCGGGGCGGGGCGGGCAGGGCTGGTCGAGTCCCGGTCCGGGTCCGGTCCGGCTAGCGGGGCGCCGCGCGGGGCCTCGGGGTGGCGCGGGACGATCGTGGGCGCGGACCCGGCCTGGCGCGCAGCCTGCGGGAGGGGACGGACGCGGTGAGGCCCGGCTCCACCCTCTCTGTCCCCGCCGAGGTGGACACGTGGGGCCCCGGGTCGGAGCGGCTCCACCGCCCTCCCGCCCGGCCCGGCGGCGCGCGCCTGTCCTCCAGCACTCGGGGAGGCTGAGGCAGGAGGTTCGCACGTTCCAGCCCAGCCGGGCAACTGGGCGAGACCTTGTCTCAAAATGAAAAATGCAGAAGGGTTGGGGACGGAGCTCGAGGGCCGGGTTCCACCCGTGCCAGGGGCAGGGGACCCTTCCTCCCTGACCCGCTCCCCTTCCTGGTCGCTCTCGGGCCGGGCAGGTTGGGGTTCCCGGCCCAGCACCTGTCCCGCCCGCGCCGCGTCTGCCGCGTCTGCGTCTCTGTGTGCCGAGGCGACACTGCCCCTGAGTCCCCGTCCTCCGCTCCCGCGGGGAGCCCGTCAGATAAGAGGCGGCCCTGTCCCCGCCCCGCCTCGACCCCGCCCCTCCCGGGGCCCCGCGCCCCGCGGCCACGTCCAGGCCCGGCGCGTCCCCGGCGGTGTCGCGATCACCGTTACCTCGGCGTCCTGGACCGGAGCCAGCAGCCCCTCATGGTCTCGGACACCGACAGGAATTGCTTTGGTTGCACTTCTGACCCTCGGGAAAAAGAGGAAGCCGAGTCAGGAGTGTGCAGGGCGGACAGGGCTCTTCCTGCCCTGGCGGGACATCCGCAGATCACAGGCGGTTTGTTTGTTCGGATGAGGGTCACGACGCTCTGGCTCGGGTGTGAGCCCAGCGAGTTTGTGCGACGCCAAGGTGGTGTTTGGGGACAAAGGTTGTGCCTGCCGGGCGCAAAGTGAAACCGGGCCTCGCCGTCGGCTGCCAGGGAGCCTCGGGCCGCGCAGCCCGGCGGCCACACACCAAGAAAGAGACACGGAGCCCGAGCCCCCGGAGCAGGTCAGCAGGACGGGAGGGCCTCACCTGCGGGGGCCTTGGGGCTGAGACGCGAAGAAAGCCAAGAAAGCGAGGGAGACAGAATCCGGGAGCCGCCAGGCCCAGGACAGGACAGGGAGGCGCGCCGGGGGGGGGGCAGGGGGGGGGGGGGGGGGCCGACGCAGTAAAAGCGCGGTGCGACCGGCCCAGCTAGGGACTCCAGGACGTGGCCTCTCCTGGCGCAGTCTGCACCTCTGCTAGCAGAGATCTCCAGAATCACTGTGCAAAGTGATTCACCAAGGCCGGAAGTCACTCCTGCCACTGCTGGCGTCCAAGCCTTTTATTGGGTTTGTTAGTGCAGTTTGTTGCCTGTTTTTCCTTTTGGCCTCCTGGCTCAAGGGGTCCTTTAGGAACCAATGACTCCTTGAAAGCCTCCTCTGGCCAGCCTGGTGGCGCACCCCTGTACTATCGAGCCAGCACTAGCGAGGCTGAGGTAGGAGGAACGCGGCAAATTTGAGGACAGCCTGGGCTACAAAGTGAGACCTTGTCTCAAAAAATATTAAATTAAATTACATTTTTTAAATATAAATAAATAAAAGGCTCCTCTATTACCCCACAAGCTGTTCATTCCCAGCTCCTCCACAACCCACTTTGCTGGTTACAAAGGGGTATATGGACAGTGCTATGTGGATTTTTCAACAAAGACCGTGAGTTTTCAATAATGCAAGTTTTATATCGTGGATTTTTTTGAAAATATAATTTATCAGTCATTCGTGTCACTCACATTTTGCTCATCCATCAACCCTACAAGACGAACAGTAAGATGGGTGACAATCACCCTGCTTGACAGCTTTTCCAAGTACAGGTAACATAACACAAGCGTGCAATTGGCATTCAGAAAATGACAAGGTAGAAGCTCCCAAGGAAGTGAGCTAATTTCTAGAGCTTCCACCCTAATAAGCTAAAAGCGCCAAAGCACTATTCAGGTCATTTGGGGCCTCACGTAGGGCACCCTGACAGCAGCAGCATGGCTGAAGAGAAAAACTACCCTCCTGGAAGAGAAGGCAGGAGGCACAGCCTCTGTCTCTTGGGAATTTGCCTTAGCATTCAAACGGTTTTCAGTAACAATGGAGCGAGTACCAGGAGCACCAGCAGGCCCTGGGAGCTGCCCTTTCCACTGCTGACTCAGGAATCCCGAGAGTCGCTGGACCTCGCTGGGTCCGGCGCCCTCATCGATAAACCAAGACAAGTTAGTAGGGGCAGCAAGAACCATCCCAGCCTTTTTACTTCTAAATGTCTAATTCATGTATCAGGAAAAAACACGAGACCCGCAGAAGTCAAGGAAAAGTCTAATTCTCCAGCTGAAAGGACAGTTGACTTCAAATCTCATTTTTGCTTAATATCTTCAAATTCTTCTGAGCCCAAGTCTTTCGTGACCATGACAAATGAGGAACAAATGTATTTCTTCTAAACGTCTTCGTGCCCGTGTGTCCCTGGGCAGGACTAGAAAGGACCCTGAAGACCCAGCCCTCCCTCCTGCCCTTTCCCTTCCCATCCTGGAGCTCCTGGGTGGAGCACAGCTCAGAGCCCAGTGGCCCCAAAGTGGGTACCAGAGCCCCAGTGAGGGCAGAGAGACTCCAGCAGGAGGGGATGGAGTGGGCAGCTGGCGTGTGAGGGGTCACGGATCTGGGAATGGTATGGGCTACGAGAAGATGCCCTCAGAGGTAGGCATGGGGGTGCCTGGCAGGGTCTGCTAGCTTTCAGGGGGATGAGGGGTGCATCCTTCTCAATATAGCCTACTTGGAAGAGAGGGAGGCCTGGGGTGGCTGCTGGAGCCCGAATGGAGTGGAGGGAATCCATGGAGATAGAAAGAGACAACCAACACAGGAAGCTGGGACTGGGCAGGTGAAGCAAGTGTCTGTGCTGATGGATACAGAGTGATAGTGATGTTCCTGGGGTGGGGGTAAGGAGCAGCAGCCTGTGGGGAAGGGAAACCAGGACCCAGGAAGCATAAGAGAGGAAGAGGGAATAGGGGAACAGAACTGGATTAATTATGGTATAGGTCAACATTCCCATCTTTGGGGAAAAAAATAGCTGATGTCAATGTCTGAAGCTTAAGGAGGGTTCAGTCCATGGTTGTAGGCTCCAAGGCAAGGCCATCATGGCAGAAGGACCTGGTGGAGCAAAGCTGCTCAGCTCGTGGTGGCCAAAAGCAGAGAGAGAGAAAGGAGATAGGGACAAGGATGCAAACTCCCAGGTCAGCCTCCGTCGACCTGCCTCTTCCCACCAGACCCTACCTGGGAACAGTACATCACCCATTAATTCCTCAAGGATGAATCTGCTCATGAGCACAGTACACCCATGACCCAGTCAGCCCCCCCAAAAGCCCCACCTCTGAACAGGAGTCTTGGGGGGCATTCTAGATCCAAAGCATAACAGCTATACACAAGGTGCTATGCTTTATATCTAGATGTCCCCCAAAGCCTCATGCACTCATAGGTGGGGCTTTGGGGGATGACCTGAATCATGGGTGTGTGATGCTGGATTAATCTACTGATGGGTTTACAGCTGGGCATGATGTTGTGAGATGAATCCTGATTGGAGGAGGTGAGTCACCGAGGGCGTGGCCCGGAAGGGTCTGTCTCCTCCTCCTCCCTTGATCTCTCTCTACTTCCCACTGCAGTGCCAGGAGCTGTTTCTCCTCTGTCAAGCCCCTCTGCCATGCTGCCTTGCCTTGAAACTAGCAGAATAGGAACTCAAACGGTGAGCCAAAATGAATCTCTCCTCCTTCAAGTTGTGGGTGTCAGGTATTTTGTCCCAGCAATGAGAAAGTAACTAAAACACAAAGGAATTGCTTGAATAAATAAGTATACTGTGGGTTATAGCAACCAGTTTTCTCACAGTTAGAAAATGAAATTGGAAATGTAAAGAAGGAGAAAACAAGACTAGACCTTGCTAAAATTGGCAACATCAGTATCAATTAATGGTCTCCATAGAGGAAAACGGAGGTCTAGACAGTTATACATAATTCCCAGCTTCATCACTGCAGGCCTGGAAAGAACATGCCAACAGCAAGGAACGCAGTAACTAAGGCACTGAGAGTGGCTTCCAAGTGTGATTCTTCAAGAAACAATACCAGAGCTCTTGAGGAAAAGGGCTGACTCCAGCAGCAGATAGATGAAGAACAAGATGAACCCAGAATAGCTCCTCATGCTTGAAAGCAAGGAAATGGGCCTGGCCAAAGATGTAGGAAATACAGATGAATTTATTTCAGGAGAAAGGGGTCAGATAGCAACTCACAAGTAAAAGTCTATTGTGCTTTCAACTTTTGAGTAGCATTGTAACTATTTGTAACTTTTGTATAACATTGTAACTGCTTACAACTTATATGTAACATAGTAACTACTTATAACTTTTGTATAACATTGTAACTGCTAGCAACTTTTGTGTAACATTGTAACTGCTTGTGACTTTTGTATAACATTGTAATTGCTTGCAACTTTTGTGTAACATTGTAACTGATTCAAAAAAAAATTTTTTTTTTGGTACAGGGGATGGAACTCTGGTCCTTGCACTTGTGCAGCAGGCAGCGAAAACCATTGAGCTAAATCCCCGACCCTGATTCAAAATTTTAAAAAGAAACATTGAGTACTATTAAGGAAAGGAAAAGTTTGGGTAACAGATTACATTGAAAGTAAAATTAAAATTGTGCTAAACTGCTAATTTTATAAATTCCAGTGAAATTAATGTCCTTATTAATACATCTTTTCAGTATTTGCATCACCATGCCTACTGTCTAGGAATCCAACACTAAACTGAGACCCCCATTTTACCTCTACAAAGCTGGGATCATAGGTCAGAGAGATGTGAGACCATTGCAGTGGTGAAGATTTTAAAGGTCATGGCAGAGCTGAACATGCAGGAGGTCCTGGATTCAAAACACATGCGTGCACACACACATGTACACCCACGCACGCACACATACACACAGCAGTGGTGAGAGAGGAGCTCTGTGGCTGCAGGTGATAGTGAGCAAATAATTCATAGGAAGGGCACCCTGAGTTAAAAGAGTGGGTAATAGTTTGACAGACGAGGAGACACACATCCCAGGAAGAAGAATGCTAACTAAAAAGCCCAGGATGCCTCAGAATGCAGGGGACAGTGACAGAACATGGATCTGAAGCACTGGAGCATCTGGTACAATAAGGCAGTCAGGACAGCCTGCAAGTCCCTTTGGACCCAAGACATCTAGTGACACAGAACAAATGCCTGCAAGGATCTTCTGCTCAAAGCAAATCCCCTCCCCAAGTTTAAGCTTCCTTTTTGATGTATTGCCAGTATTGAATAATATTCAGTCCCCGTTATTACAAATATACTACAGCTCAGACTCTTAAATAAGGACAAAGCCAGTGGCTCCACCCAGATCACCTGTCTACTTGGCCACTGATACTGAGACCACCAGTGTAGGAACCAGTTCCCTGCAGGCCTCTCTGAATTTGTCCCTCAGTCTATAAAGTAGGGATCAAGGGAACTTCTGCTTGGTTTCAGTTTCATCACCAAGGAACTATGACAGCCGGATGTGCTAAAGAATGGAAAACCCCTCACCAACTGCAGGTGTTCTCAGAAGCTAGGACTGCAGAGTAACGTGACCGGGGTGACAGGCATGGTGGCCACCAGTGGGAATGAGGTGAGGCCACCAGGAATATCCCAGAACAAAGAGTGCTTTTACCCCACAAGATTCGTGAGGAAATTAAAGCACTAATCAGGAATAGATAGAACCATAGATAGCATCAAGTCTAATCCGGTCGCTGCTTGGATAAGGAAACACAACTCCAGAGTTAAGTGATTGGTCAAGTGGCACATTTAGCCTGGAGACAAGCCCTGGCCTGTCTCTTCCACTTCAGCCACAAAGCAAGTGCTGATGACTATACTGTGGGTCACACAGGAGATACCCCAAGTCTGAAATGCTTCGGACCAGAAGTGCTTCCCAGTGTAGGACATTTGCACACAATGACATTTTCTGGGGAGGGGACTCCACTCTAAACACAAAGCTCAATTGTGTTTCATATGCACCTTAAACACACAGCCAGAAGGTAATTTTATAATACTCTTAATAATTTTGTGTGTGATGTGGAATTTTCCATGGATGGCAGTAGTCAACATTTTTTAGGTTTTAGGTTTTTAGCATTTTGCCTTAGAGATTATGGCTTTGGGGATGTTCAGCTCGTACCCTTAGGATACAATGATGAACTGATTTAGTTTGACTAACTGAAACTGAAAGTTATACGAACCTCTGTTTCCCTGGCTGCTCCTCCTCCTCCTCCTTCCTCTCTCAATCACTCTCTCTCCCTCTGTTTTCCTCTCTCTCTCTCAGGGCTGAGGGATACTGAGACGTGTGATCCTCCTGCCTCAGCCCTCCCACAGCACTGAGATTACATCCCTGATACTTCTGTACCCGTTCACCTCAGTGTGCTCAGCATGATCTCACCATGGTTTCATGCTTTATAATCTTAGAAATGGCCTAGGATATTCCTACAATTTGGGGAACAATTTTAGGTACTAAAATAGTATTGAACAATTTAATGAAAATGTCAGAGGGCAGGATGTTGTGAAAACACACAAAAACTGTGCACGTACATACTTACATTTACTAACATCTAGGAAAATTCGCACCAGGCTGTTTAGAATGTTTCCCTCCTAAGATCAAGGATGAGAACTTAAGATGCAAAGAGGGAGAATAATACCTTTCTCTGAAATGTGCCCTTTTATCTCTGTCATCATCATCATCATCCCCAGTACTGGTGACCCAACCCAGAGCCTCTGCATGGAGCTGCATCCCCAGTTCTTTTCCTGTTGCAGGGACAGGGTCTTGCTAAAGTGGCTAAACTGCTAAACTTTTGACCTCCTACCTCAGCCGCCCAGAGCACTGGGAGGACAGACGGGCAGCGGCCCCACCCACGGCTTCGTAACAGGAGGCTCAGCTCTCGGGTTGGTGGGAGATCAGGACCTTCTGACCTTCACCATCCATTCCGAGCGTTCAACCCAACAGCAGCGCAGACTGAAAGTAAACAACTGTCAAAGGCACCGCGAGAGCCCCACAGAACCGGCTCCTGAAACCCAGACCTTGCTCAATCCAGCAGCCTGCCGGGCCTGCAGGTCCAGGGGCCTCTGCAGGGAACTCAGCCTGCGGCTCCACTGCGGCCAGCACCGCCCTGGGCACAGGGATGAGGGCCCAGCTGCTCCAGGACTGCAGGCCGAGGCCCAGCACAGGCACAGGTCCTTCCCCGCTCAGGAGGCGCCCTGGGCCCTGGCCATCCTGGCCCAGTCCTGATGCTCCTAGTCCTCCATGTTCTGTGAGCCATGTGACATTTGCAGGCTGCATGCAGCAGGAGAGAATTCTGCAGCCACCGCGACCGAGCAGTCGCCTGCACATCATGAAATACTTCCTTGGTGTTTAGAGTATTCAGGGTAACTCAGCAACATCTCCCCGTTCTCGCTTCTCTTCAGGCCAGTTTGACTCCATGGCTGTAACCTCACGAAGAGATGTTAGCCCTAATTCTATGAAAAATCGGTTTTCAATATGCAAATCATTCTGACCCTTATCCATTGCTAATAGTTTTAGCTGTTCTGCTCTCTTGGTATTATGTTCCATCCAGCTCTGGAAACTAAAGTTAACCTCATTATAGAAGTCAGGAAATAAAGCAACATAATGACGAATTTCATCCCCAAAAAATCATCCTTTCCCGTGTCCCAAACACTGTTAGTCATGGAGCCAGAGACACAAGGCCAGTCTTGTGAGAAATTCAAATTTCCCAGATTGTGTGGTCATAGCCAAATATTACTTCTAGGTCACAGTTGCAAAGGGAAATGAGACTCTGACAAATGTCCTGCAGCATTGCCCATGTACAGCCCCCGTGGCAGACGGCTGTGGTCTCATTGAGTCCATGCCAGGTACTTGGACTATGGGGCACCCAAGAGCATCATTTAATTGGGGACCATGGGCACTTCCGGTGTGGTGTCCCCAGTTAAAGTCCCGTTTGTCACCAGCCTGGTTGCTGCTTCCCATAGATCGTCACAGAGCAGTGCCCCTGGAACCTGCAGTGAGACCCACTCTGTTCCATACTTCCCTTCAAGCCACCTTCTGGGGACTCAGGTGTAGGCTCCCTGCCACCCCTGCATTCGGGGGAATCCTCTTTAGTTTGCCTGACATTTTTTATTCATTCCTTCCAAGCCCCTTTTACAACTTCTTCAAATCTTTCACAGTTCATCCAAACTCTCAGTTCTGTATTCTACCTCTCTTTCCTACTTTGGAATCATAGTCACTTTAAGGACAAAAACTTTACTTTCTTTTGGCCCCAAAACCTTCTCACACTCTGTAACTTCCTGTATAAAAGACGCCTCTTGTTCCTCACATACAGAGTTGCTTCCCTTGCTCTTTGCAGTTCTGGTTATCAATCCCTAGGCCCTTTAGGTAACTAGTAATTCTTAGGGACATGTGCTTTTCTGCTAGGCACAATGGCGCACACCTGTGATCCCAGCACTTGGGAGGCTGAAGCAGGAGGATTAAAAGTTTGAGCCCTAGGGGCTAGGGATTTAGCTCAGTGGTTCTGCCACCTGCCTGGAAAGTGCAAGGTCCTGAGTTCCATTCTGGTGCCCACCCCCCCCAAACAAAGTTTGAGCCTTGCCTTGGCAACTTAGCAAGACACTGCCTCGATGTTAAAGAGAGCTGAGGGTGTGGTTCAGTGAAGGCCCTCGGTTCAATCTGAGATACCGCAAAGAGGGTGGGAAATGCATGCTTTCTCATGATGCAAAGTGTTTTCTCCTTCCTGGACTCCTCCTGGGCTCAGGCCATCCTTCCGCTTCAGCCTCCAACAACCACAGGCAAGAGCCGCCGTCTTGGCTCACAGCGTAGCTCGGAAGTGTGGAAATGGGCCTCGACCTATTTAGCCTTGCTTCCTCTGCACAATATACAAGCAGAATTACCAAAGTGCAGTCTTTAAACTTAGGCTTAATAGCCAAAGTCTTAATGTTGCAACTTACTTAGAAATGATCTAGACATCTAATGACTATTACTCAATTTAGCATATAACATAACTTAGGATTTCAGGTTACTGAAAAAGCTTTTAGAAGCCGTGAGGAATTCACTTGGCAATGTTTATCCCGTTTACGTTTACCTTGAACACCTGTTCTCAACAGTGGTCTGCATTCCTCGAGGAAACGTGGAAGCACGGGAGAAAGTCCTCTCGCCATCCGCTGGACATTTCACAACCTGAGTGTCTCAGTCACTTCCCCTGTGGCTGCGACGAAACCCCCTGACACCTGCAACTCAAAGGGGGAAAGGGTTACTCCGCCTCCTGTCTTAAAGGTTTCAGTCCTTGCAAGGTCAGCACATTACCAGAATGGTCTAGGCAAGGAAACGCTGCTCAGTCGAGGTGGGCAGGAAGATTCCCAGGTGGACAGAGGGACCCATGGGCAGCGCACCCCTTCATTCCACCACCACCCGGGGCCCACACTGAGCACGTGACAGAGAATGCTGACCATTTCTAAAGACATCTCTGTTTTGCCAACACATTTATAAGATAGAAATATAGGAAGATAAATCGACCAGCTCATGAAATGATCACTAAATCCAAATTACATTTATGATAAAGAGGAACATTAAGATTTCCATTTTCAGGGGCCGGGAATTTAGCTCAGTGGTTCCGCCACCTGCCTTGCAAGCGGAAGGATCCAAGTTCAATCCCTGGTACCAAAAAAAGAAAAAAAAAAAGATTTCCATTTTTAAACCTCACATAAGCTATGGCCCAAATTTTTCACAAGAATCAGGTCCTATAGCAGCTCGTGTATTTTTTTAAAGCCACTTTATTATTATTATTATCATCATCATTATTATTTTAGTCTCAATGAGTCTAGGAGTTAATTCTTAGATATCTGCTTTGTAGCTAGGTCTGGATGGAAATAAACTTCTAAGCAACCTGGAATAACAAAAGACAGGAGAAAGAGGAATGCAAGAGAGAAGGGGGAAAGAGAGAGCTAAAGATCTTTATGTTAGGGGCTGGGGATTTTAGCTCAGTGGTTTTGCCTCCTGCTGCGCAAGTGCAAAGACCTGAGTTCGATCCCTGGTACCAAAAAAAAAAAAGATCTTTATGTGTTAACCTTATCATCACAGCCTAAGAATTATCCTAAAGATGTTCACAGAAATTTTAATGAGACCTGCTATTCAAACAAAATATTAATCCTGCACAGTGGTGCCTGCCTATAACCCCAGCTCCTCGGGAAGCTGAGACAGGAGGGCCACAAGTTCGAGACCAGCCAGGGCAACTTAATAATGCCCTGACTCAAAATTTAAAAATAAAATTAAATACAAAGTAAAAGGGCTGGGGGCATAGCTCAGTGCTACACTGCCCCTGGGTTTGATCTCTAGGACGGACACACACACACACACACACACACACACACAGACACACACACACCTTGATGTGCAGAACCGAAGGCGAGTTTACCAGGAAAGGCTGGGCTGTCAGGATGAGCTGGATTTCACTGAAGAGTGCGAGGCAGACCCCGCTGCACAAGAGCAGTGTCTCTGCTGGAGCCCCCGCCTCTGCCGGGAGGTTGGGGCCATTTCCCCGGATGGGTTTCCATGAAATTCTACCCCGTGCTGTGCCCCGTTTCCCAGAGAATACCGGGGCCAGGCAGCATCATGAGTGAAAATCACCTCCCGCTGCAGGACTCAGCTGAAAATCGCCTGGCTTTCCACAGTGCAGCCCAGCAGGCTGCATGTGGGGACTGAGGTCACATTTCCTGTTGCTCCAAACTTTGGACTGGGCTGGCCGGAAGGGTATCCTTACTCTCCTATGCTGCAGCTAGAGCAGATCTCTGGCTCCTCACGGTGAAGGTCAGACCACACCTTCGCCATCACTCCCTTCTGGGCCTCTCCTCCTCCCCCTCCTCTTTCTTCCTCCTCATCCCCTCTTCCTTTTCTCTTGTTTTCCTTTTACTCTGGTCCTTTTATTGTCCCAGGCATCTAGTCCACTGTGAAAGAGAACCAATGTAGGGATATCATCAAAGCTCCTCACAGAGGGAAACGCCAAGCCAAGCCATCCTCAGTTAAATTCTCCCACTTTTCTAGTTACTTGACAGTCGAGGGGCCATAACTATCAAATATAAAACTAACTGGAGCACCAAATAGTAGTTTCTCCCCATCGCGTCCTCCCTCCCGGAGTGGCCATTCCCCGTTGCCATGGGAGAAGCCTCCCTCCAAGCCATCACCCCCTCTCTGGTACTCAAGGGGATCCTGTGCTGCTGTGACTGAAGTAGCTTCCCCGAGGCTCCTCCACGGTGTCTGGGGTAGATCCTGACATTGCAGGCAGGGCTAGAGGTAGGGCATGGGGTGGTCACCCTGACCCCTCCCCTGTGAGTCCCCAGCTGGGCCGATAACCTCCCACGGCCCAGGCATGCAGCGTGTGATCGGAGACCTACGAGGTCACAGCACTATGGCCATTCCCTCGCAGGCCATGCGATGCTTAGTTACTTAACTGTGCCCTTTTGTGGGGGGCGGGAATGAATATTTCTTATCTTTGGGAGCTGTACTAAAAAGCTCAGGTGGGCTGGGAATTTAGCTCAGTGGTTCCGCCACCTGCCTTGCAAGTGCAAGGTCCTGAGTTCAATCCCTGGTACCAAAAAAAAAATAAATAAATAAATAAATAAATAAATAAATAAATAAATAAATAAAAAGCCAAGGTGGGGCAGAGATTTAGCTCAGTGATGCCACCACCTGCTTTGTAAGTTCAAGGTCTGGAGTTCGATCCCCAGTACCAAAAATAAATACATAAAAAGCCAAGGTGGTAAAAACCAGGAAGAGATGATTTTTTTTTAAATGGAGGTATGACTGAAAAAAATACTATGTGAGAGAACAGAGCTTTTGGTGATTGTTCTGAAACAGCGAAAAGACACCCCACAAGCAACAGGCAGCCACTAGGGCCACCGCTCCAGGGAGAAGCCTGTTCAGCATGTGCCAGGCCCGGTTCCACCCCAGCACCCGGAAACAGACAGGAAAACCCAAGCCACTCACAAGACCCCCGAAGGACCATGGCCCAATACCAGGTTGGGCCTGGCACAGGGGAAGACACCAATCTGCACCCAGAGCACCAACCTTGGCACTGATCCACGAACGGCGCCTGCGCCCCGCAGTGAGGGCCGAAACTCCTCTGCAAGGTGACAGTTCTGCTGTGGAGGAACAGGAAGTCCATTATTCTGCACCAAGTATGCATGACCAGGGCCAGGAACACATCACTCAGAGAAACCTAAACCCGCGTTCCTTGGCCGTGGCCATTGACAGGGGGCCAGGGTAAGCTCTCCTCTTACCCCTGCAAAGGAGAGTTGGGACTTTATGTCAACAGAAACCATGGCCAGGAGCTCATTTCTCCCTGGGCTCTCAGCTCCTTACCATGGGGGCCCCACGACCTCTTCCCTTCCCTCCTCTTCCTCCAAATCTCCTAACCCGGGCACCTCTGTTCACACCAAAATATTACAGACCAAGAATTAAAAGTGGTAAAGGACAACTGCACTAGCATTATCTACAATTTTCTCTCTTTTTTTTTTTTTTTTTTTTGCCAATAGTAACACTGGCTTACCTAATTTGCAAAGAATTTTTACCTGAAGAATTTAAGTGGGACTCCTGGAAATTCAAAAGGCACACAGGGCAAGCGATCTCTTAAGCTTGAACTTGCATCAGACTCCTCTTGGCCAATACCAGCTGCAATGTTGTCCTGAGATTCCTTCATACCACATTCTTGACGAAGAATGACTGTGCATTGAGGTGACAAAGCATGTGCCTGGGGCGGGGGGTGAAGTAACAGAGCTCCCTGTCCCCAGGGACATCACAGGCGAGCCCCCAAGGCCACCTGCACAGCTCATTGGAGAAGGCAATGAAAGCACAGCAGACTGAAATTTGCTCTCCGATGCTCTAGGGGTTTGTGGCCTTTGTGGATCAACTCTCTCAGCTCCTCTGTGCATCTCAGGAAAATGACTGAGATAAAACGAATGAAAGCATCTTGTAAGCTACAAATCTAAGAAAACTAAGCCTTCAAACTGGCCAGAGCAGATTAGGAGGCCCTCCTGAGGGTGACCTGAAGGCTGTGACGCCAGCTGTCACCTGGTCACACAGGACAATGGCAGACAAGCCAGGGCTGTGTCTCCAGGGTCTCAGATTCCTTTCTGTGGGTCCAGAAAGCTCACTGAAGAAAACACTGCTTATTTTTCTTAACTGAGTATAATTTATAATTTTATCAGAAAACTTAGTGCTTTCTTGCTCTAGTTCTTGTTCAGTATGCTTCCAGAGACGAGAAATTATTTGGGGGATGCACAGAGATTTGTTACCCGTGGTTTTACACTTACATATGATTTTCTATCTATCTATCTATCTATCTATCTATCTATCTAACTATCTCAACAGATACTTGCACGTAGTGCAGGCTGGCCTTGAGCTCACTGTGTAGCCCAGACTGGCCTCAAACTCACAGTGATCCTCCTGCCTTGGTTTCCTGAGTGCTGGGATTACAGGTGTGCAATTTACCCAGCTGATCCATTTTTATATGAGTCTTACTGTATGTACTTGGGATATAACATGATTCACATAAAAATGAAGTAAAAGCAGGATAGATATTTCAGGGGAAGATACTGGTCTGAATGCAGAAACCTTGCAGCCCAAAATTAACATTTCCTGATATCCTAAGAAGGTCAGGGAGGCTCAGCCAGCCTTCGGGACTGGAGAACCGTCCCTCAGACACCAGATCTGGGGCTGGGAGCGTGAGGGCTCGAGGTGCCCATGGTGTCCCATCCCAGCCTCATCTCTGGAAGGCTCTGGGGACATGTGGTCCCCAGAGTCTGTGGACAACTGACAACCATGGGATCCTCTGGGTGCCCACAGCCCCGTCCTCGGTTCAGATGATGACAAACGTGTTCTCATTCTCAAAAGTGAAAATATCTCTCCCTGTCCAGTTCAGGAACTAAATTAGAAGAGGAAAAAGCTTTTTTGATGTCAAAGGAAGTCCAAATATCTACTCAGATAAGAGCGCCATATCTTTTTAAGGTTAATAACAAGCAATAATAAATGACTACTTTGTTCCAAAGCCCCATTCGTCTACTGCCTAGATTTCTCTTATCTAAAAGAAGGATGAATTGCTTTAAAGGAGCTAATGCCAGGAAAATAAGGAGCTCAGATGGGTACTTTTTCCATTTTATTATCTATCATTTGTCAACCTGCAAGGAAGAAAGAAGCAAGGAGGGTGGAACGAGTTTGGTAAAATGTTTCACTTATTAAATTACGTGTTTGTTTCCTTGGATGAATCCCAGTTAATTTCAATATTAAAAATGCAATCACATCTCCCTATTATAATTTCTAAACTAACCTGAGGGTTTATGATACATTTGAACTTTCATCCTGCTGCTGTAAGGACAAGAACTACATTTGAAAATTCTATTTTTACCAGGGAGAAAACTTCCCCCAAGGGCAGAACTTTTATGCTCCATAAAATTTCCCACCTACAACTGCATCCTCCCACATGTGAAAAGGAGATTTTCAACTAAAACCTTAAAATCCAAAAGAGTAAGATGTAATAAAATAGTGCTACCCCCCTGCACAGTTTCCATCCAACAATTATATAGGAACAGTCATTCGTTCAGAGAGCTTTCATCTATGATGTCACTATTTTACTATTAAAGTAGCTAAATAGAACCTAAATACCTAATCTGAAACAAAATTACTCAGAATATTTATCTGAAATATTTAAAATAGGAATAAAGCATAACTTTTCCAAAACCTTTCTTCTTATTTAATCCAGGAGAATTAATCAAAGCAAGCCTTTGGCAAGATTTTGATAAAGTTTTCAATCTTTACAACGTATAATTTTGCTTATTTTGTTCTTCATGGTTTTGTGATTTTAGGATTTGAATTTTTTAAGAAGATCAAATAATCTTAGAGCAAACTCGGAGCCCAAGTGGATCTGTCACCCGAAGAGTCCAGGATGGAGATCAGAAGCTGATTGCTGTGTCCTCCTCGCTTGCACCTTGGGAGAGGTGTGTGAGGTCTGGCTCTTGCCCACTGGAGATGAGAGCAAGATTTGCTGAGAACACACTGCACATGACTGGGATGAGAGAGGAGGAAGCAGCCACACTGCATGCACAACGTCCCCCCACCCAGGGCAGGGATTGAACAAAAGTGGGGTGTTTGCACTGCCACAAGATCTGGGCTTTAGGATAATTGGAGAACATTTTCATAGCTGTTATTTTGCGCCCATCTGTGGCTCTGCTAACACATTAGAGTCCAGTGTTTACGACTCAGCCTAATGCCCTGGACAAGAATGGCATCTCTAATGATCACTTAGCCCACAGTGAGATGATGCCGTAACCACTGCGGGGAGCTTGTTCAGTGGGGCAGGTCTGGTCCAAGCCCTCAGCCACCAGATTCTCCCAGAATCACCCAGATGGAGGCCCTGCTGGCTCCAAGCCATGGCTTCCTAACAGATGTCACTTTCCTCAAGGAGCCTTTGCTCCATGATCTGACGTTTCAACTCTAGCCTGTGAACATTGGGGAAATGACTGTATCGCCTTAACCAGGAGTGTTTTGCTTGTTCATGGAACATTTCTTCTTGCAAGTATTTCAAAATGTTAAAACAATTATGCTTCTGTTTTTCTGACTGATCTTTAATTCACATCCCAAGTACATGAAAATATTTTTTGAGGTATTAGAGATTGAATCTAGGGCTTTGTGCATGGAAAGCACTTGGTTTACTGCTGGACTTCACCCCAGCCCCCCAAAATTGTTGAGTCTTATTCTTTTCAACTTTGAAACTGGCTACGTGAAGACCTTTAAAGCACATGTCCACAGGACCATGTGCTCCTCATCAGCCCTGGACTGTGTGGACATATTTAATCCTTATGCATCATAAATATAGAGAAAAAGAGGAAACACTGATATCACATACTGTGAGGACTGAATTGAAGGAACTACTCATAATACACATATAACAGCTAGCTTAAAGGCACATGGCATTTGCTCAGTAAATATAAAATGTGCAAAAGTACATGTTCGTATCTCAAGCACTACGCGTTCTTTCTTTTTCCAGTACAGACCCCATGCCCTAGGGAAAGGAGATGGTTGTTAGGACAATGGCCTGGTTTCAAAGGAGAAACATTTGTTTCTTTCTCACTGAGAACACACAGCCATGCATTGCTTGTCAGTGGGAAGCACTCTCCTGAGACATGCATCGTTAGCTGGTTTGTCACACTGCAAGCCTCACAGAGAGTCCTGGGACACACTAGAAAGGCCAAAATGTCTTAAGGGACCATTGCCATACAGCCAGCCCACCTGTCACTAGCCAAAACAGTTACAGGACCCATGATCGCAAATACTCAGGTGTTTCTCTCCCTACTATCAAATCAATAGCCTGCCCTTATCTGAATTCTTCAACTCTACCTTCTTTCCCATTATTGCAAACGAATTTTCTAAGCTATTTCCCCAGACTAGTCCTCCACTGGTACGAGGGACCCGTCCTTGTGTGGGTCCCCAGGTCTCTGCTCCCACGGTTGGCCCTGCTGTCTCTTCCCTTGTCATCAGGGCCACCTCCGTCCAAGCTAGATCTTTCCCAAGGGCCAACGCATTCTCCTCTCTTACAAATGCCTTTCCCCCTTCATCTCTCTCTAGCTGCTCTATATTTGTTATGGATAAAACTGTGTTCTCAAGAGGATATGTTGAAGCTGTACCCCAAATAACTCAGAAGGGACTTTGTTTTAAAACAGGGTCATTGAGGATGGAATCAGTGAGACCAAGGTCCTAATCCAGTATGCTGGTGTCGCAAGAAGACACCAGAAGATGGAGGTGCAGGGACAACCCCATGTGGCCGTGAACTCAGAAGCTGGAAAAATGTAACTGCCAGCCCAGGAACACCCAAGATTGCCTGCAGCCCCCAGAAGGGACAGGAAGGGGCAGGAGCGTTCCCCTGAGGAGAATGGTCCCATAAACACCCCGGGGTGGGACAGTGGTTTCTGCTCTGCTAAGCCACCCAGTTTATGGCACTTTGTCGAAGGAACCTGGGGCACCAATGTATCCTCAGTTCCCCCTGCATGCCAGACTGCTCCCACAGGCGGACGATATACGGCCGTTGCCTCTTAGAAGTCCCTGACCTGACGCCTTCTCCAGCCACCCCAGCCCTCGCTTCCTTCTGAGAGCAGCTGCAATGCCCACCCCTGCCCTGCTGGACCCCACCTCCAACGCTGCCCCCGGCTGAGGTATCCACTCCCCAGATGCACACGGGGGCGGGGGGGGGGGGCAGGGTCCACCGCAGCATAGTTTTCTTATAATAACATCGTATGTTTACTTCTCTTCTGATGCCATCACTGCCTTTCTCCCCTTCTGGAAGCTAAGCTCCAGAAGCCGAGAACACAGTGTGTCCTTCACCACAGTCCTCGTCGAGGGGCCTCCCTGAAAGCTGATGACGTATAGTGTAGGAAATTTCCACCTGGATTTAAGCACTCTTCGATGCTGGGTGCTACAAGTTCTGCAAGGATTTTGTTCTAATTTTTCAAGAACTTGAAGGCTATCACCTAAGAGTTTTTATGGGTTTCCAAGCATCCATGATGAGTAATGTTTTATCCCAAAGTAAACCATGACGGCTTCCGTCAGTTTATATGATACTTTTTATGCCTCTGAACGGATATTAATCATCCTATTCATCCTGTGTATTGGAAAATATGTGTAACTTTTACCTCACAGAGTTGGCAGTGAAAGGCTGTAAGATCCAAGCATCTTCCTGTACATCAAAGTAGACCGAGGATAAGGTGCAAACTGAGATCAAAACTTCCGACTTCCTATCAGGTTCACCTCCAGGGATGCCCTGCATCACCAACCCCACCTCATAATCTCATCACTACTTATGATTATATCTTAATTACATGAAATGAGAAAAACAACACCCTCCTGCATATCAAGGCGATTTACAAAGCAGGTGGGTGAGATGAGATATTACACAAATGCACGTGGTCAAGAAAGAGTCCTGCTCAGTCTGAGCTCTGAAAGGCGAAGTTGAACACGGTAAACTGAGTTTTTTTAAAAAACTAAGAAGTGCTGTGAAATGAGCTTGTACAACACATTATCTAAAACGGGGCTGGGTCACACTGACCCATGATGTTGCAGTGCCTCTGTGCCACAACCTCCAACCTCATCGCGGCCTTGGGGTAGCAAAGAGCAGCTTAGCATCAGGAAGCAGCTGCTGGCTAACAATGCCTAGCTTAGGCAGCAGCAACACCAGGATGAATCCTCACCACGAGTGCTTTATTCTGACTACTGTCTGGAAACGAAGTCAGAGAGCAATGGCATTTTAATCCTCCCTGTACACGCATAATAATTCTGTGAACGCTTTGTTTCACAGTTCCACTAAACAGATTTTTTTTTTTTTTTTGGTACCGGAGATCAAACTCGGGTCCTTCTGCTTGTGAGGCAGGTGGCAAAACCACTGAGCTACATCCGCAGCCCCTAAATGGATCTTTTTAAAAATATGTCTTAACATACTGATTTCATACATGAGGCAGATTCAACAGATCTCAGAAGCAATGTGGTCTTAGATCGAACAACATAGAAACTATTATTTACTTATTCCTCTGTGAGTTGGCCTGGGTTCCCCAGGGCCAGTCTCCAAGTACTGAACTCCTGGCTCCACCTCCTGAGGAGCTGGGGTTGCAGGATTGTGCTGCCACGCCCGGGAGGAACTAGTTTGAATCTATATTTGCACACTTTCTATCCAATCATAACTCAAACTAACTTTCCTCTCCCCTAAAACTCGGCCTGGAAACACACCTCCTCCTTCCCAACCTTTCCTCTATCCGCCTAGGCGAGGAGAAGGGGCCACCGTGGGTCTGCAGTCGCTCGGCTCCCCACATCCCCAGCTTTGCTTTCTCTTCGGTCCCGAAATCACGCGTGCTGGGCAGGCTCCCCGCGCTGGGCACGGCCTGGCCCAGGCTCCGCTGAGAGAGTCCGCTCCTGCTGCCCTCACCTGCGCGCACAAGGGGGTGAGGGGCCTGAGCCATCCACCGCTGCTTTCCCCTGCCTTCCCTGGGACGTCCTGGGCACAATTTTTCTCTCTCTCTCTTTCTTTCTTTCATTCGTTCTTTCTCAGGGCCAGGGATTGAACCCAGGGCCTTTGCACTGAGCTATCCCCAGTCCTGTTTATTCATTCATTCATCCACTCACTAGTTTATCTATCTTCTTTACCTATTTCTAGACTGAGCTGCCCACACTGGGCTCCAACTGCAACCCTCCTGTACACCACTGAGCCCACTCCTTCCTCCAATTTTCGCGATCTTTCCCTGCGCAGACCTAGCTTCTCCCCAACTCCCCTCTACCTCTCCCTCCCTGTCCCTGCCCCTCACTCTATGCACTCCTCACCCTGAGACACGTGGTCTTTCACCACAGGGCCTTTGCACCTACAGCCTCATGCCCTTGAAGTGATCTCCTTTCCTCCTCGCACTTCTCCCATCTTTACTATTTCTAGACTCAATGGCGCTTCCTCCAAACCCTTCTCTGACATTACTTTTTAGCTAAGAAGCCCTCCTAGTGTTCCTCAGAGACACTGCGCTACACCTTCACCATCTGTTTACATTTGTTTATGTTATCCACTGGGTTATAATTTTTTTTTTTTGCAGTATCGGGGATCAAACTCAGGACCTCGCCTTTGAGAGGCAGGTGGAGCACCACTGAGCTAAATTCCTGGTCCCCTGGATTATAATTTCTTACAGGTCCTCTCTCCCGTTGTGTCTAAAGTACTTCACATATCATAGGTAGTCAATAAATATTAGCAGAATAATGAATACAAGAAAAATTATTAAATAATGTTACTAAACATTTTTAACAACAAAACAACTTTTCAAACAACTTTCCAATCATATGGAAAGAGTTAAAGGAGAACAGAAGTAAAGTTAATAAAGAGGAAAGCTATAAACATCTAGGACAAAAGTCATCTCAGAAATCATTATCGCCATAGAATGGTGGATACACACACTCCACTCAGACTTCTTGAAATTTATTACCTAAGAAGCAATTTTTTAAATTTGTAATACAAAGCAGACATTCTCAGTGGAAAAATTAAGCCAACTTCACAAGTTAATGAATATTTAAATAGATTTTTGGCAAGATTGCTTTCATTTATGACCTTAGCCAATAGGACACCAGGTGCGAAGCAGGACCAGCATTCAAGATGGTGGGGCAGTGAGGCCACCTGGCCCAAGACTCTCACTCAGCAAGCTCCACGCTGACAGGGCACCTCCTGCTTCCCCCCTGCACTCCAGGTCCTCACTCTAAAATCCCACAGCTCTCGGGTCCTCCTGCCCGCCTGCTTGTTGCTAACCCTACAGCTCTCCTCAGGATTTCCTGGGGAACTGCCCTTCCCGCTATCATCATCCACACTGTGTATTATCACCACCTCCCCATCCTTCCAGTTCACTGGACACCAATCAGTGCTGCTCCGGGATGGGGGGGGGGGTGGCCGTTTCAGGTCAGCCAAAGTGAAGAGGTTGCTCTAGGCCTGTGGAGGAAGCTAGGGAGCAGCCTTGATGAAGCTCCCTGGCTGTTCTCATCTGTGGTTCTCATCCAGGATCCTCCAGGTCATTAGGGAAGCACATTCCAGCCAAGACCCTGTCAGTAGGTGTTGCTGCTACCAAGTCATGGCTGTTGAAGTATGAGGTGCCCCCAGTGACCCCTGTGTGGAGGGCTTGATCCCCCGTGTGGCAGCATGCAGAGCTGGACCCTAGAGAAGTGCCTGACTCAGTCAATCACAATTTGATGGTGTTATTGGCAGACGGTAGAAGCAGGAGGTGGGTCAGGTAGAAGAAGTAGATAATGGCTGTGACCTTGGGGACTTCCTCCTTGGTTCTCTCCTTCCCTCTCTGCCTCCTGGCTGCCATGAGGTGAGCAGCTGTCCTCCCCACACCCTTCTGCCATGTTGCTCTGCCTCACCTCAGGCCTAAAGCAACGGAGCCAGCTGACCATGGACTGAACCTCAGGAACTGTGAGCCAAAATAAGTCTGTCCTCCTTTAAGGTGTTTTTTCCCTGGTACTTTGTCACAGTGATGGAAAGATGACCAACACAACCCTCAAGCTGCATGCTGAATCAGTCCATTTTCTCCTACTAGAAGGAAAGACTCTGCAGCTACGTACTTTGTAAAGAAACATTTATCTGGCTCATAATTCTGGAGGGGAAAGTCCAGACCATGTTGCCCAGATTCTGGCAAGGGCCCCCAGCTGTGTCTCACCATGGCAGATGGCCTCATAGTGGGGCCACATGCACAAGGAGGAAATGACCCAGAAAGACAGGAAGCCAGAGAGCAGGTAGGGTCTGTTACAATACCCCACACACAAGAGTATCCCAGACCCCACAGGAAGGTCATCAACCCTGAGAGAGGGGACCCCAGGACCTAATCTCCCCCCACTGGGCTTCCTTCAGGTGCTCCCATCTCTCACTTGGCACCCTGGAGATGGAGCATCCAACACACGGACCCTTGGGAGACAAAAACCACACCTAGCCACAGCACCCACCCTGCTGTGACGGCTGTAAATAACATCACCTCCTACAATGTGAGAGAGCTGGGACAAAAATCAGCCCCCTAAACTCAGTACCCAAAACCAGTTAGTTCAGTCCTCCTGTTAGAAGGAAGTAACTTTCACCACAAGTAAGTCCTACCCACAAAATCATGCAAATTTTACAAATACAACCCTTTTGTTTATTGAACAAATATTTTTGAAGTGGTGGCTCGAGTCTCCGCTATATACCAACGGATTGTCAATGCACAAAACCACCTAAAACCCTGGCCTGCCTGGAGTTCCTGTTTTAGTAGGAACGGAATGAGGTAACTGGAACAGGTCATTTTCAAATCACTCACATAGTGAGTCACCATATGGTTACTAAATACCACATTCTCAAAACAAAGTCTGGAAATATGTATGTATTATGTCAGTGGGACAGAGCTCGGATACAAAGCTATACATCCAGTATGAGTCCCAAGTTTGTAAAAACAAGTCATGATAGAGGCATGGCTTCCAGACATAGATACAGATCTGGGCGAAAAGATAATATAGAGATACACTACTAGTGTTATCTTTGGGGTGAATTAACAATATTGTTTATTTTCTTGTTTATAGTTCCTGTTCTTGCTAAAATTTCATAATGAAAATACTGTTAGAAGCAAATGGATTTTATCTTATGTATTTGTAAAGGCAAAAAATAGGCTGAGATACAGCTTTGTTCATAATTGCCAAAACTTGGATCCAACCAAGACATCCAACAATAGACACCTGGTGATTAAAAAGCAATGAGCTATCAGGGCCGGTTTAGCTCAGTGGCATGTGCCTGCCTCACAAGCCCAAGGTCCTGAGTTTGACTCCAGGTACCAAAAAAAAAGAAAAAAGAAAAAAGCAATGAGCCATGGAGCTACAGAGGGGACATGGCGGAACTCTACATGCACGATACCTCCCAAAAGACACACATCCAGGAGGCCCCAACTACATGGCTCCACCTGCCTCACACGATGTCCTGGGAAAGACAAAGCTCGTGTGGCAGAGTGAAACTCAGGGGCCAAGGTGGGAAAGAAGGGGAGAGTGGGCAGGGGCAGAGGAGTCTCAGGCAGCCGAGGCCCCGTGTGTGACACTGGAGTGGTGGCTGCCTGCCCCTGTACACTGTCACAACCACCGTGTACAGCAGCAAACTGACGAGAGCAGTACACGTCTATTGACAACAGAGCACCAACAGCCGACCATACCCAGGCCAAGTGTTTCGCTTGGAACCGGGAGACAGGTAAGGAGGGGATGGAAACCCTTGAGCTGGCCACCCATGTCCTGTCCACCTAAAATGCTCTCAAATACATGCACTGATTCTTTTAAAGAAATGGGCTAAGATGAGCTCTATCGTTTTGACCTTCCAGTGACACAGGACTCGAGACACTGCATCAAACATTGGTTCCCAGATATCTAACTTCACAAACAGAAAAAGTTTCCAGGAGGATCCAAGGGAGAAGTCGGAGTTGTCTACTTTTCCTCTTCCAGGTCAGCACAGTAAATATATGCACGTGAGTGTTCACACACACACACACACACACACACACACACACTACAATATTCCACAAACAGGAAAGAATATTTTAGCACCAAAAGTAAGAGCATAATCCTAGAATAAGAAAAATCCTTTAAATGTAGGAAGTCTGGCCTCATGAAAATCTCGCCCCATTCCTGGGCGCCCTCCTCCATCAGCACCCCACGCCTGCTCCGGGGACGCCTGCTGTCCCCACTCCGAGAGCACCGTCCTCCCCGCTGCCTTCCTGGGCAGCCCACTCCTCACTGCCCACATTCCCAGGGCCACGTCCTTATGTCCTCATTTTCCTGTGTTTCATCTTCCACACTTCTTTCTTTCTTTTTCATGGAGATTGTAATCTCCGGAACAGAAAATACCTCCTCTGTTCCTGCCACCACCTACAAGGACTGTCGGTGGCGTCTCTCCCAGATGACACAGGAGCCCGGGGTCACTGACGGCACAGGGGAAAATCTCCCTTCACTTCAAAGAAATTCTATGCAGTTTGTGTTTTATTTTCATCATATTTTATTTTCTAAATTTTAAAAGTACATTAGTAGTTACTGTTGTATGTTTATCATTTTTAATTGGCACGTAGTATTTACGTGTTTACGGGGTTCTGCATGGCATTTCAATAAATGGGCACAGTGAGCAACAGGAGCAGGGTAATTGGCCATCTGTGACCTCAAACATTCATCGTTTGGTTTGCTTGTTTGTTCACTTTGGGACATTTGGTATCCTCGCTCCTCACTAATCTGGAATATACAACTAATACCTGTCAGCCTTACTTACCCTACTGAGCTTCAGAACATTACAAGCTACTTCTCTCGTCTGTCTGCAATTAAAGGAGGGGATTTTGTGACACGTGAATGACACCTCAATTGAAAAGAAAAAAAACAAAACCATTTACCATGATATTAAGTACAAAAATATTTAAATTAGAAATTAATTTAGACCTCAGCGATGAGTCGGGTGTTTGTGGTTCCTGACTGGCCTTCCGGGGCCTGGGCTTGTCCAACTTCTGCCCTTAGCCTGTGCCTCTCAAGCTGCCTGTGGGGAGGAACCAGTTGTCTTTCAATTTCCTGTCAGTCTCAGGCCAATCCTATTAGAAAATACAATAGAAACCTATTACTAGCAGAATGATAAGCACGCATAAACTTACTCTGTTTAATTGCTATAATCTATATAAATCTATATCCTTATATAGATATATTTATCTATATTTATCTATATAAATATATATAAAAGTTGTTCTCATGGCCGTACTTATTTAAATATGGCCTGCGTAGGAAACAGCTGTGGGCAGGCCCTGATCCGAAGCCCACACTTTGGGCAGAAGTGTTTCCAGCTGTTCGTCCCTCAGGGACAGGGACACGTTCTAGTCACCTTTTGGGGGTTGCACAGAGCAAGTAAAAGGAACATGGGAGCTGTGTAAGTCGGGCCAACGTACTCAGCAACAGCAGCCTCAGCAGTAAAGAAGCCAAAGGCCTCCAACTTAACACATCAGGAAATGGCGGAGTCACCTCAACTCCTAGTCAGAGCCTAGAGGAACCGTGACTTCCAATGCAACATTAATTATTCTTTACATTACATAGCAATTATGCTTTGTTATCTCTCCTATTTATACACTAACTTCATTAAGAAGAGCTGGACGTGGCGGTGTGCACCTGTAATCCCAGCACTTGGGAGGCTGAGACAGGAGAATCGCCTTGTGTTCAGTTCAAAGGCAGCCTGAACTACAAAGCAAGAACCTGTCTCAAAAAAAAAAAAGAAGGGGACATCACTTATAAAATAATTAGCATATGATCAAAACAAGGTCAAAAATAGAGACAAGAAGACCGGGGATTTAGCTCAGTGGTTTTGCTGCCTGCTGCGCAAGCGCAAGGACCCGAGTTCGATCCCCAGTACCCAAAAAAAAAAAAAAAAAAAGACAGAGACAAGAATACTTTTAGCACTAAAATG
>NW_004624830.1:5143986-5490150 GCF_000247695.1 Heterocephalus glaber | reverse complement strand
AGGGATTTAGCTCAGTGGTTCCGGTGCCTGCCTCGCAAGCACAAGGTCCCGAGTTCGATCCCCCGTACCAAAAAAAAAAAAAAAAAAAGAAGACAGAGACAAGAATACTTTTAGCACTAAAATGGCAAAGAGCTTCAGTGCTGGACTTGGATACATAACTCATAGATGACTGACAAAAGTGCTCCCTGCTATTGCTAAGAATAGACCCAGTTGTTTTGCTGTTTCTTTCCTCAAGTGTGGGTTGGGGAGGAGTCTGGACAGGATTTTTTACAATCCCCTTACCTGAAATGCTAGCCATTATGCAAGTAGCTACTAGACAGCTTCTTGTCAAGGGAATGAGAGGCATTTGAGGAATGGGGTCGGAAGATCACAGAGTCCTAATGCCCCATTATTATTCTGGCAAGGGGCATGGGAGCGATTACTTCAAATTTCTTCGGCCCATCCGCTGAGCTTAGGCGAGGACCACACTGCAAAGCCCTGCGGATGGGATTCTTCAGGCTTAGCCTTGCTCCCATCCTGTCTGAGGCTTGGAAAACATGCTGTTTACTGGGTTACCTTCTGGAGGGCAAGACGTTCGTCCCCTCTAAAGAAGAGGGGTGCAGGGGTCGCCAGCCTGGGGGCACAGCCGTGCCTCAGACCGCAGCTTGGTCCACGTGGACTGTGTTACTTCTCTTGTGGAAAGGAAGTCCTTCCACTGCCTGAATGACAGAAAGAAACTGGGGTATACAGGGCTTCACATGTCCACTCCTAATTGGGAAACTCTGATCCTGAACTTTCCTTTATCTTGTGAAATTATGGGGCTGAAGAATTTGGAACGCAAGGAAAACTCCCATAATGGCAGGGCTGTTATGACCCAGTGCATACGAGCAGCAGGAATTCATCCGGTTCACAGCACAACCACTGTGCTGGCTGTGTCGGCTGGAGAACAGTCATTGTCACTTTGCCATGGTGCCAGTTTGTGTCTCCTTTGGTAAGAACACACACATGTGCACCTGCACACATGCACACACGCATGCAGATGCACACACATCGCTACTCTGTAACTTGACGAAATAGCCGTATCTTTTGAATGCTGGTACAATTGCTACCATTCCATGGAGGAGAATTTTTTTAAATCTTTTCCAAATTCCCTCCATTCTTTCTTAAAGATATATATTTTTTTAAAATACTTTATATATTTTAAAGTCTATCTACACTTTAAATATATATATTTTAAATACTATCTATACTTTAAATTTATTATATATAAATATAAACATACTATCTGTACTTTAAATACAGATTTTAAATATACTATAAATATAAAGTTAAAATATAAACTATATATATTTAAATATATGATATTAGGGCCCGGGATTTAACTCAGTTGTTCCGCCGCCTGCCTCGCAAGTGCAAGGTCCCAAGTTCAATCCCTGGTACCAAAAAAAAAATATGATATTGACCACTTTCAGAGGGGTTTATGGAACCACTTGGTTATTTCAAAAACAAAGGGCTAGAAGCAAATATTTATCTCACCTTGCCGATATAAACTGCAGCACCCTGGGTAACTACATCGGTGAAAGAAGAATCTTCTTAATAAAAATAGCTCAGCTACTGTGTGAAAACTGAAGGGCAGAATTGGAAGGCCACACTTTTGCCGTTGCCAGCACATCAACAAATCAAAGCAAAAGACACCCACATCTCCTCACGGATCGGGGACTCAAACCTGAGTCTGATGCAGCTGCCGATTCTCAGGAAATACGCAGGACAGCGGAGCATGCTGGACTTCATCACGAGGATGCAAGCAAACAGAAAAATGCTCCAGGCTGCAGGCGCTTTATGTTGAACAGCCCAGGTCTGCTACAGAGCGACCCAAGGGCAGCCGGTGAGGATGCGCCTACTGGAGAGATGGAACAGGCGTATGAAATTGTTCACAGCCACCATGGCCAGAGCACGAGCTCCTGCAGTCGGTGCAGCTGGAAGGAGGACTGCACGGCCCCTCAGGAGAGAGCAACAGGTTGGCAAGGAGCTCACGGCGGGGCTTCCAGGGCTGACGGAGCTGTGTCTTGGGCCCAGAGGAGTGATTGACAATGTTTGACTTTTAGTAACTCAAAGCCATACAAGTCTTTTGTGTGCTTTTTCTAAATCTGTACTTCATTTTATAATATAAAAGAATAATGTATAAGCTCTGTGACTGAATACAGCTCCTTGGCACCTCCTCTCTGGCAGGAGCACACCCGGAGCAGCCATGTGGCACCTCCACATGCCCCACTGTGGAACGCCCATTCCCATCACCCAGGGCTCTTTCCTGGAAGCAGGACTTGGGTGTGAAATTCCTCCCATTCCTCCAAAGAAGGCCACAGAAATTCATCCTCTCAGTCCCAGTCAGGTATCAGCTGCACTAACAATTCATATCACACAAATATTTCACAAAGGTTCTGGCTCAAACTGAAAGCAGGCTCTGGGTCTAGGCTAGGACAATGACAATATCTTGACTTCTTAGTAGACTTTTTTTCTCTGGCACCGGAGGTGGGATGGGCCTTTGCACTGAGTCACATCACCAGCTCCTCACCCCCCTTTTTGAGGCAGGGTCCTGCTAAGTCACTAGGTTGCCCAAGCAGGACTCAAACTTGTAATCCTCCTGCCTCAGTCTCGAAGAGCACTGGGTTCATCATGTGCCATCACCCCTGGCCATTTCTTGGCTTTAATTCCTGTCCCCTTTTGATCCTCTCTGCACTGAAATCAAAACTTGCTTTTAAAAATCCAATAGGCAATTGAGCTGTTTCCAAGATTTAGCTATGTGAAATAGGAAGAAAAGGTCCAAAGGGGAAGGGGAAGTAGGAGGGGTAGGGGAAAGGAAAGAAGAGAAAGGAATTGATACGAGAAAAGGAAAAAACAGAAACACAGTCTTTGTAAATAGGGAGGAATGGAGGGGTTGAAGGGAGGGCAGGGGAATAGGGAAAAAATAAGAACCAAGATACTCATGTAAAGGTGCAAGATCCCAATGATGAATGTCATCATACTGTATACCTAACATGTACCAATAAACTTAATGAATAAAAAAATCAAATAGAGGGGCTGGGGATTTAGCTCAGTGGTTTCGCCACCTGCTGCACAAGTGCAAGGACCCGAGTTCGATCCCCGGTACCAAAAAAAAAAAATCAAATAGGAATGTATGAGCCCTTCCGGGAAAGATCTCCTAGTTTCTCATAAAATGAAGTGTGACCTGCTCTGTGACCGGCAAGTCTGCTCCCAAATACGTACGGAGGAGAAATGAAAGCACACGCTCACAGGACGCTCTGTACAGGACCCGGGTCCAAGCGTCCGCCATCATTGCCTCAGGCTGCAGGCAGCCCAGATGTCCATCAAAAGAGCGGATAAACCACAGCGCACTTAGAAAACAGAATCCTCTGGGCCGGGGATTTAGCTCAGTGGTTCCGCCGCCTGCCTCGCAAGCGCAAGGACCCGAGTTCGATCCCCAGTACGAAAAAAAAAAAAGAAAACAGAATCCTCTGCCACAATAAAAAGGAGCAAGTTACTGGTGCGTGTATGAATTTCAAGATTACACACAGTGGCAGCCCCTCACTCGAGAGGACGCGTGCTAGCGACTAGGAGTGTGGAGGTTCTGCCCCAGGCTCCGCCCATCAGGGGTGAAAGGAAGCCAAGGAGGGGGAGCCAGCCCTGGACAGCGAATCCGGAAACTTGGGCTCTATCTGCATGTTTGAAAACTCAGCGACTTCTGTATTTCACCTTATGTAAATTTTTCACCAAAATACAAAGCAAGCCCGCTCACAACATACGTGCTGAGTAACCTAGGAGTAAGTATGCTGGGGTCTCCGCTTCTTCTGAGACACATCAAATGCCTGGAAGACTAACAGGGGATGAGGGGGGTGGACAAATGAACACACAGGAGGGGAAGCAAGTTCGGGAAATGTGGGTTTGAGAGTCTGTTGGTAGGTGGCCAAGCCTTGCTGCTAAATGCTTGCGACCTTGTGGTAATAAATGATGGGCAGGAAGGCAAGGGAGGTTGTTCGTGGAAAATGATCGGCATGAGACACGAGCCCCGTGCCAGCCTGTGAGATCCCGGGTCCCGGGCGCCCTCCCCAGCTCTCTGCTCCCCTCCCTCCCCGTCTTCTGCTGACCTTTGCCTCCTCTGGGGAATCTACACCAAAAGTGTCTACGCCTGTGCCGCCTCCACCCGGACGATCCTCATTCAGGGCTGCTCACTGTGGCTGTTTCCCGTCCTCCCTGGCACCCTCGGACCCCCCAGCCCACCCTCACCAACCCACTGATCCCGGCGTGCCAAGGTACCCAAGTTGGTGTGCCATGCATCTTCCTGAAGTTCCTCTTCTTTTTAGAACTTCCTGAGCTCTGCGATCTTTCCCAGCACCCACCTGGAGACAGCAAGCTGATGGCCCGGGGACATGGACACTAACTGCCCACCTAATGAAGCACCTAGGAGGAGGACCAGGGCGAAGGAAGGAAATCCCACAGGAAGAAGACCTGGAGGGCTCTGGCACAGCTCTGCTGTTTCCCGAGACATGAGCAGGTGACCACTGTGGACAGCAGCGGCCGCAGGAACACGAGCTCACGGTCAACCTCCAGCCGCGGTTGGCACACAAAGTCGGCACCCAAAGAGAAGTGAGAAACAGGCACATAGAAACCTAAAAGCACTCACTGACGGAAGCGACGCTCTGTTTGGCCGGGATCTGTGGCATCGGGCTTGCCTTCTGTGTCCTCTCCTGGGATTCTCACGGCTGGGCCCTTCTCATCCTGCAGACCTCGTATGGCCTGGGCCTGGCCAGGGCACAGTGCCCACTCTGCAGGGCCCTTGGGCAAGGAGGACACAGGCTAGAGACCCGGAGAAGGACTTCCAAGGGGGTGGTGGTGTCACATGGGAGAGAGACTGTTGGGCGACACATACAGTGCTCCCCAGCCCTGCGTTCTGGACAATGAGGCCAGGGGCTGCCTGGAATCGTTAGACAAATCTGTGTGGAATTTCAAGTCCTTTCCCTCCAGAGATTGAACCGAGGGTCTTTGCACTGAGCTGCATCCCTGGCCCTTTTTATTTTTGACTTGAGACAGGTCTCACTAAGTCGCTAGATTACCCAGGCTGGGCTTGAACCGCCTGCCTCAGCCCACCGCAGAGCTGGGATGACAGGCATGGACCACCACCCCCTGCCGATATTCAGAACCCTTAAAGTGGGGCCTACATCAAGACCCAAGGGTGAAAAGGTGGCATCGGGGACACACAGTCAATGTGCCTTTACAGGGTTTCTGCAGGATGAGGGGTTTGGATGGAATTAGGGAAACTGCTTACAGATGGACAGAAAGGCAGAGGGACTTCATGGAGCAAGGGTGATGGCATGCCAATGTCATTTGCTTAAACTTAACTGTGCTCAAACAAAAGAATAGGGGGAAAGGAGGTAATCGTGAACCAAGTATTGCTGGATTTGGGGTGTTTCTCGGTAACATTTTCCTGACAGAATCCCGAGACCCCAGTGCAGGTTCCCATGCCCTGAACAGCAAGATGCTACCTTGCTGTCCTTGTGGGCCTAGCACTTACCGGTCTCCTGAGTGCATGAGGTTAGAATAAGGCTTTCCTGACATCTTCCTGATGACTTCCTCACCTGGCAGATTTGTCATCCTTGGTTGTGAACCAAGTGAACCCTATCTGGGTTCACTGTGGCTGATGTCTTTTTATTTGCAATAGAGTTGAGTTCTTCAACTTGTGTTCAACAATCACCGCAATCCTCCATTTGTGGCAACACTGGGAATTTCAAGCTTCCACCGATTTGCATTTTATTGTGGCTTCCAAACCTCAGTAAGAGGCTGATGGAGAAGGCACAGGGTCGGCAGCACAATGTTACTGGGAAGGAAAATGCAAGTGGAGATTAATTCTCCAAGCAGAAGTTCGCTTGTAAGTATCTTCACGTTATGGGGCCTTTGGCTTCCCCGTGGTGGGCTTGTAACTTTCCGCGGGGCGCCTGATGAACCCAGTTAGTTGAGTTCCTTTGGTGACTGACTCACATTGAAACTGAAGGCACAGCTGGCAGAGTGCTGAGTATGGTGCTCCTAGAGGTGTAAAAGTATTGCTCTCCTTTAATACATGCATCTTTATTGTCAAATAATTGCAGTATTTCTGATCTTATTAGATCTTATGGTGAGAAGAGCTACAGCATATTAAATAAAATTGCCATAGGGATGCTAAAGGAAGAATTTAAAAGAACAGGCCACAGGAAAGTGGCCCCAGGGCTGGATGGGAACAGGTAGTATTCAAAGGAAGAGAAGACCTGCACTGAGCCAGCTCGGAGACACTGAGCCAGGATAGTAGCGGCATATTCAGAAGAGAACCATGTGCTGGAACAACAAACATTAAGCAGACAAAAGAACAAAAATCCTACTAACTAGCACAGTTCCTGATCTCTAAAAAAAAAATCTTCCAACTCATATTTTTATCAAAACCATGGTCACACTCCCTTCCACTGCCCCATCTCGTTCCACCTGGGTATTTATATGTTCACCAGAGTCTCACGTTGAGCAGTGGACTAGGAAAGGCAGTCTCTTGTGTTCTTCTGACTTCCTGCTCTCCCGCTGCATGCTGGGAAACTCTTTCCTGAGGCTCAAGATGTAGCAGCAGAAACATCAGCCACTCAGCTGTAGGAAGCTGAGTTCAAGCTTTACAAAAAGAGTTATATACCATCATATTCGGGTTCTCTGGAGAGACAGAACCAGCCAGATGCATGGGAGAGAGTTATTGTGAGTAATCAGCTCATGCACATGCACGGCTACCACGTGGTATTTAGCAAACTCAGTTCTGTGTAGAAGAACAGAGTGGCTTATCGACAGCCTCAATTAAACTTCTGCAGGAAGCCCCCTCCTATGCTGTCTGACCTTGGCCGAAGAGTGCCTAATAATGTCTCAACCTCTAAAATGGGAATAAAAGTCTCTTTGCTTTCTGGGATTATTGCAAGCAGTAAATGAGTTAATTAACACTGTTCTACACATCCTAGACATTGAATAAATATTACCTAAGTGTAATCGAGCTCTCCTTAAAGTCTATATTTTATCATTGAAATACTAAGGAGACAAATTGGTAAATGTGTTTTTTATAATTTTATACCTTTTATAATTTTTATAATCTTAGCAAATTAGCATGCATTCTTTAAAATGTTTTATTTTTTTAAATCAGAATATATCAGACTATTCTGAAAGTTGACTGCCTTATAGTTTTGATAACAAATTAAGAAAATAATCACCTCTCTCTCTCTCTTTCTCTCTCTCTCTCTCTCTGTCTCTCTCCATCCACATAAACACACACACCTCAGAATGCTAAACTGGAAAACTAGAAGCTGTAGCTAAAAACCCCAGGCTCAAATGATACCAGACATAAAGCTGACGGCGCTGTGCAAATGCCCCGGGGACTCGCGAGGTGCACACCCTCCCACAGCTGCCGCGGCAGGCACTGGTGGGGACCAGTCCTTTGGAGCAGGCTCCTGCCAGAAGGTCACAGGGGTCCAGGTGCTGACCTGTGTCCGGCCACAGGGATTCCACTCCGTAATTACCGCTCTGGTGCGGAATCCCTGGATTTGGTCCCTGTTTAATGGCACAACGTGTCTGGGCCACAGTGACAGCTCTGACCACAGCCACTCCCCCTCAGCCTGCCCGGCTCAGACGCTGAGGGGCTGGTGTGGCCTGGTTCCATCCCTCGTGCCGCCTGTTTTGTTTCTGCGCTGGCAGAGCAGCGGGGGAGACAGGCGCTGTGGACACCGCTCTCTCCTTGATCACCAGGGTCCAGGGCCTGTGACAGACACGGTGCCACACGTGCTGTCCCTGCAGCCACCTCTGTCTCACATGGGCTCCTCTTTCTGTGGACGACATGGGGACGGGTGCAGCCCACTTCGGGGAGCAGGAAGCAGAGCGGGAGGCTCCCCGAAACCCAGGCAGGAGGGCTCGGCCACACTCGCAGAGCATACAGCACGGCAGCCCTCACAGGCCCTGCTGTCTTTGCCTCTTGGCTCTTTTTTCCTCCCAGGTGGAAAAGGGGTGTGAAGTCCTTCTGAACAGGAACACCGTCCACGCAGATCCCGGGTCACTTGAGGCAGAGGGTGCGGAGGTCACCAGGCTGCAATGCTGACCTTATGCCAGCTGCCAACAGCACCGGTCTTCCCCACAGCACGGGAGGCAGGGCCGTGTCCTGAACCCTCGCAGTGGGGCAAGAACAGGCTGCCGAGTGTGTGGGTCTGGGTTAGCCTGGCCTGGCACCCACCCGCCCCAACTGCAGAGTGGCTGAGGAACCTCTGCTCGGCTCCCCCCTCCGTGGCCACTGTTCAGAAGGGAGGTGACCAGGCCAAGCAGCCCTGTCACAGCGCAGTGGCACATGGTCATCCCTGTGTCACCACTCCCGGGAGGGGAACCAAGGCATGCCAGAACGAAATGCACTCATCCGGAGCTTAATCCACACTCCGTCACCTTCTGACAGACACGGCTGTGTCTGCTGTGTTCCTACAGGTCAGGGTGCTCAGAGAAGGTGCTGGGGAGGACAGCACACACCATCATCCAGGGCTCCCAACAGCCACAGCTCATCCCCAGCCATGGAAAAAGTTGGCTCTCTCACCAGTGTACAAACTTCCCAAGCGCTTCCTGCATGCCCTGGATGCTTTCCTTCAGGTGTTTTCCCCTCTGCGGGTCATTCCGGTGTTGAGAAACGGACCAGATGTTTACCAGAAAGGCCCAGACCTGTCCAGCGCTGTGCAGACCTCAGAATCTTGGGCTTGCTCGGCCCCAGGAGCCAGTGTTGCTCAATCTCCACTCCCTTTTCACATTCCTCAGGACCTGGGAGCCCAGGATGATCAGGGTGTAATTTACCGCATTCAGCCCCAAATGCAAAAAAATAAAAAGGAAATTTTGTCTTCTTGGAAAATCCACTCTTCCCAGTTGCCAGCCATAGTCCAGCACTTCCTGCTTAACTGGGTCAGAAGATCCTGGCCATGTTCAGCTGGGAAGGGTGTCTATCCGGTCGGGCAGCTTCCGGGCGGCACTGTGGAAAGTGGGGCAAATAAGCCCAATTTCTGCATTAAGGCCGTCAGAATCTGGTGGAGGAAACATCAGAGACGAAAAACCACAGCCGGTGGAGAATAAGGGCTGACTTGTGCAGGTGTGAAGGAAATCTGGCTGTGCGAGGCAGAGCTGGACATCAGGGAGGAAGGAGAGGAAGTGTAAAGACGTGGGCCTGTGGACGGAGGAACAGGCCGCAGCATCACGGAGGCACTGAGACCGCGCTTACTGTGCAGGACGGAAGGCGCTGGCACAGAGGGAGGCAGGGTGAATCCTACAGAGGGGAAATCACAGCAAGAGAAAGCCCTGGGGACAGAGGCCGATTAGGGTGGACAGGAACCACAGCAGGGGAGGGGAGACGGGCCCAGAGAGGCAACGGGAGGGGTCATGAGGATTAGTGAATAATGAGAATGACATTTTGTCTATCACAAAAATATGACAAAAACAGAAAATGTAAATTAGGAGGAAGCTAAAGTGAGTGACAAAATTTTTCTGTAGAGTCAGAAAAGATTCGTGAGAAACTTGGCAACTTGGAGGCTCTGGATTGGGTGGAACCAAGAAACCAGGTCCAGGCCAGGAGGTGCAGGGCAGACCACAGAGGCTGGAGTGGGCGGAAGTGAAGAGGGACTTCCGTCAGGGAGAGAAGGTAGATATCATGTTATGATGCAGGGAAAAATGCACTGCACATTGCTGTGTACCTGGCAGTAATGCTTTGTGTGCTTGCTGTCTGATGCTTGTGTGACGCTTACACAACGACCTCTGTGGACTGGTATTTTACAGTTTTCACCTCAGAGTTGAGGGAGTTGACAATCCTCTGTCTTCCAGCAATTCCCAAAATGACAGGGGGCACAAAGGAACAGACGAGGGAGCCTGGTGTGAGATTTCTAGGCCGTTTGGAAAACAGCATTTTTCCTCGGCCACACATGCAGATCTACAAAGAGAGTGGCTGTGTGGACGCCAGGGGAGTGAGTACCGTTCAAAAGGGAAGCTGCATAGACACCCGCATGGGAAAGCCAGAGTGTCCGTGTCACTCCGTGGCTGTCAGCATTGTCAGGGACGTGTGGAGAGCGAGGTTCTTGCCAGGGGAATTCGTGTGCACAGCTCGCTAAGGGCGGAGCGGCTTCCTAACGGGGAAGGGGAAGGGAAAGAAGGGCCAGGGGAAGCAGCTGCCCACCCAGAGGAGCCTGGCTGCTCCCCCCACTCTCCTTGTAGCCTTCGCTGGGCCTGGAGGCTCACTGGCACAGCCCAGGGGATCCGGGCCCCAGGTTCAATGCCCAGCAGTGCTTAAAAATGGAAAATCATCCTGAATTGTAAGGATGGCTTTCCTTAACTGAACAGGTACCTGAGGCCCTCACCCCAGAGAAATAAATACTTAAAAGCAGAAGGAAAAGGTCAGGCAATGTGCTCAAATCACCTCAAGGTTGAGGGCAGAGCTGAGATTTCACTGCAGTCTTCTGATGCCGCTCCCCACAGCTGGGCCCGCTGCTCTGTGTCCATCCTGGAGCCTCGGCCTGACCTCAGTGCTCGGCTCTGCTCAGCCCCCTCAGAGCACCCCACACTGTGTTGCTGACCAGTCCTGAAGCCCCACTCCTCCCAAGGACAAGCCCTACCCCAGCGGGAGCGGCGTCCTTCCTAGGAGTGACACCAGGAATGGTGGCTCGCGGAGGGTGCAGCGAGGAGCCAGCCAAGGACAGTGGCCTCTCCAGAAACCAGCCCTACCGGCGCCATGATCTCGGACATTTAGCCCTTGAACTCCGAGAGAGTGAATTTCTATTCCTTAGGCCACCCACCCTGTGGGGTTCTGGTTCCTAGAGAAAGAGTGATACACAGACGTAGAATCGAGTCAATGACAGGTACAGGAGCTGAAGAAAACTCAAAGCCCAGATAGAGTGCAGTCCTGGGCCTGCCCCTGGGGGGGCGTTTCTAGAGGTCAACCATCTTTGGTGAGGAGAACTGAGTGGTAACTCGTTTATTTACCTGGAATCTATGGGGTTTCCTCAATGAGCTAGATGTGAAGAATCTGGCACATAACTGGACAAGATACACATGTAGCAAGTACGTGTGACACCCAAGGAAGGCAGAGTGCATTAGAACACACTGGATTCACTGAAGAGGTATCAAGGAAGACCTCTCAGGAGGTGTAAACTTCATCTGAGTCTTGGACGTGAGTAAGAGTTTGCCCAGCTCATGAAGAACACATGTTCCAGCACAGGGAGCAGAGGGGCAAAGGGAAAAGAAAACCAAACTGCAAGTTCAGGGAGTGCTATGGCTCTCGGCAGGCTGCTGGGGAGATGCAAAGGGCAGCTACGAGGCTGGGTCCTGCTGTGTGTGATGAGGACTCCAGACAGGACCAGCCGGGCCTCTCGTGTGGAGTCTGGGAGGTGGGGTCCCCTGCCCTGCCCAGTCCCTGGTTCCTTCAAACTTCTCCTCAAGGCCCTGGACCGGCAGCTCACTCCAGTCAGGAGGGGGAAGGAAGAGCAGAGGGCTGTCCCCGTCAGTGTGAAGGGCAGGGGCCACGTGTGCACCTGTGCCCATCCTCGGAACCTGTCAGTCACGGGCACAGGGCCCGAGGTGACGCGCACGTTTTCACACTGCCCCAGGTGCACCATAAGAATTGTCTTGTCAGGGGTAGCTCAGGGATGCCATCGCCTGCCCTGCAGGCACAAGGTCCTGAGTTCAATCCCCGGTACCAAAACAAAACAAAAAAAAGAATTGTCTTGTCAGGAGGATTTCTAAAGAGACCGGCTGCTTCTGATGAACCACAAAGTATGGGCCACAGCCTTCGCTGGGCACGAGACCGCTGCCTCCAATCCATGCCCTGCAGTCAACCTGGCCCCTAATCTCACCCCGGAGACCTTGGAAGTCACCTCCTCATCGCTGTCAGAGGCACCAGAAACAGAGGCACCACAATGCTGAAGGGCAGCTTGTCTCCCTCCAGGACAGAAGTTTACTGTTTAACAGTTTTGTACACCTTTGACAGCAGTTGCAATTATAATTTTTTTTTTTTTGGGTACTGGGGATTGAACTCAGGTCCTTGCACTTGCACAGCAGACAGCGAAACCACTGAGCTAAATCCCCGGCCCGCAATTATAATTTTAGATATATGAAGTACATTAAAATGGATAATTTGCATGTGTGGAAAAAGTCAAATTTTTCAAACTAAAAAAAAGGATTGCGTATATATGAAATGTATTTAAATACCACAAGAGAAATGGTGTCCATTAAAAGGTGAAATAGATTTTATCAAACAAAATCAAGAACCAAAAACAATAAAGCTAGTTAAGTCAACAATTAGATTCATTATTTCACATCGAAGGTGGATGTGGTTTTCACCTACCTGTGACCCCAGACTCTGGGTGGCAGAAGCATTGCAAGTTCAAGCCCAACCCAGGCAGTTTAGTGTCTTACAGAGACCCTGTCTCAAAATAAAAAGGGCTGGGGATGTAACTCAGTGAACAGGCCCTGGGTTCAATCTCCAGTACCACAAAAGAGAGTGAATTAATAAATTTAAAAATTGCTCAATTTTAGTGCAATACAGAATATCACCTAATCCTACTGAGGAGGTGACTAAGCCTAAGAGTAATAAATTGATTTAGTAAAGAAATGTTCAGGTCAGTATATTGAAAACCCTATGTTCTGTGCTAGACGCTATGAGAGGTAAAAGGTGGTAAAGTGCAGAGTTATATTTTCTTCTGTGCACCAACAAAATTGTGTTTTTTCTGTTATAAAACTTCATATAATGTAGGCCTTCCAGGCTAACTCCATGATTCTCCATCTGTTTGCCAGTAGGATAACCTTGGAAGCTTAAAAAAAAAAAAAATACACAGCAATGCCCAGATCAGACTGAGGCATGCTAAAATCAGAATCCCAGTATCCAAGTCTCTAAGTGATTCTTATGAACAACCATGGCTGGGAACTGCTGCCCTTCCTGGACTGTGAGCTCATTAGGGTGAAAGAGTCTGTCCCATCCATCCCCAAGCCCATCACTGTGCTGAGGCATTTGGATATTCCAGCGTTCAGCAGGGGTGGGAGAGATGGATGATGGGTAGACAATAGATGGATGGTGGATGGATGGATGGATGAAAAACTAGCATTTCTTGCCCTCAAGATAGTCATTATCAAGTAGGAAAACAGACCCACAGACAGTTGGGCAGAAACAGCCAGTGGCTGTGCATGATTGCTACTATATTTCCCAGCAGAGATTATGACCTGAAAGAAAGCCTAGTTAAATGCAGATGATGGAGTACTTTCGTTTATCAGCCAAACAAAGGATTTCAATTACACTGATGATTAGCACATAATTTTAAGAGGACAGAATCATCACACAGATCTTATCACTTAGAAGAAATAAAGGAAAACACTATTAACAATGAGAGAATGCACAGATTAACTCTTGGAAGCAAATTCCTTAAGCCCTTGCCACCATCACCTTCTCTAGGGCAGAATATGGGTTGGGTTGGGTTTTATGGTGACTTTCTTCCATGTAATCATTAGTGCCAGGTTCCCTGGCCACTAGATTCCCTCTGATCTATGATAAGTGCTCTCACCCTGTGAGATAACCCAGTATTTGGTTTTATATGTTTTTTTCCAGTACCGGGGATCAAACTCAGGACCTTGCATTTGCAAAGCAGGTGCGGTGCCACTGAGCTAAATCTCCAGCCCTTATAATCCAACATTTGCATATTAACCCTTTCTGGGCACCAGACAGCATCATTGTCAACTAGTGTCACGAAGGACGGACACTCAGCCCATGAGGTTTGTATCAAACACGTCTCACAAGGAACTATGCAAATTAAGCAGCTCATCTCAAACAACAGGGCATTTACAGTTTATATGCCACCCATTCAGTGAGTAAGTAAGCTATGGGAGCAATATTTCAACAGAAGTCATCTTTCTCTAGGTCAGCTTGTCTATGTCTGGTGAGAAGGGAGAAGCTTCGTAGAGCTTTCTTGGGGAGGAAGTCATTAGATAAACTTGAAACCTGTTCTAGCAAGAAATTGCACAATGTGTCTACTCAGAAACACCTTTAACACAGCGAGGCTTTCTGTGAAGCAGTGATGCTTACCCAAACCAACCCACTGGGCTTGAAAGGCAGGAACAGAAATTGCAAAACCGGTTTAGGCTAAAGTCAACATGTGATCATCTCTCCTGAGATGCGAAGATTGTATCTCACGTGTTTTCCAACTTCAGTAACAAGGCTCCAGTGTCCCTGGGGGTGCGACCAGCCTAAGGAATGTTCCCACTGCTGGCTGACAAGGCCACACAACATGTCCCATGTGGTGCCAAGCCCAGCAGACTCCCCATCCCCACACATCCCAGCCCTCAGGTACGCAGCCTTTCCTCCCTCCAGGAGGCTAAACCTGGCTGGCACTGCTTCCACAACCTTGATCTTTTCCTCTTCCTTTCTAAATATCTCTTCATTTGCCTCTTCAAAAAGCGGGTCTCCCAAAGAAATAAAAACAGCAAATAAATAGATGAAAAAATGTTCAACATCACTGGTCATTCAAGAGATGCCGATGAAAGCAACACTGAGATTCCACCTCACCCCAGAAAGAATGGCTGCTATCAAGAAATCAACAAATGGGCTGGAGATCTAGCTCAGTGGTTCTGTCGCCTGCCTTGCAAGCACAAGGACCCAAGTTCGATCCCCAGTACCAAAAAAAAAAAAAAAAAGAAAGAAAAGAAATCAACAAATAACGAATGCAGGCGGGGGTGTGGGGAGAAAGGAATCTTCCTCATTGTTGGTGGGAGTGCAGACTGGTGCAACCACTGTGGAAATCAGTATGGAGATACCTCAAAGAACTAGGACTAGAGGTCCCATGTGACCCAGCTATTCTCCTGCTGGGTATCTTCCCAAAAGAATTAAAAGAATCATACCACAGCGATATATGTGCACCCATGTTTATAGCGGCACAATTTGAAATAGCTAAAACTTGGAAACAACCCAAATGCCCATCAACTGGAAACTGGACAAAGAAGATGTGGTTTTTTTTATAAAATGGAGTACTACTCAGCCATAAAGAATGAGAAACTAGAGTCATTTATAGCCAAATGGATGCATATTGAGGCCATACTCTTAAGTGAAATAAATAGGGCACACGTGTAAATACCGAATAGTTTCTCTAGTATGAGAAACTGAAAGTGTAATTAAGGATTAAAATGATTAAAATGAATAATTGATAATTTAAAATAGGAAAAGGTTCGAGGGTTTGGGGGTAGCGGAAGGGGAAGGGGAAAGGAAAGAAAGGAAAGGAAAAATTATGAGAAAGAAAAAAAATGGAAACAAAGTCTATGTAAATAGGGAAGGGTGGAGGGGGTGAAGGGTGCACAGGTAATGGAGAAAAAATAAGAACTAAGATGCATCATGTACAGGTACAAGCACCCAATGTACCTCTAAATATAGAAATAAATAAAGCGGGTCTCCGCCCATCCTGTCTGCCTTTTCGGATTCAGACCGGCATGCCCGCACTGGTCCCCATGTGGAGTCCAATTCCAAAACAAACTCAGGTCCATCTTACTTCCTTCTGCACAACGAGCCTCCTCCATCTTCCAAGTCCTGGATCCTGAGCCTGCCAGGCCGGGTCTGGATTCCACCTCAACTGTTTCAGAACTGACCTCCCTCCCCATGGCCTTCCAGCTCTTCCCTTGGCACTCAGTGGCTCCCCGAGGTCCTGAATGTCCCCACCCACATCTCCACCTGAGTTCCCTCTCTCTCCCCCTGGGTTTTCTTCAGAAAGATCCACAGATGCCACCACCCTGGTCACAGGTTCTGCTGACTCTCCCTTGCTCACAGGAGTGCATCCAAGCTTCAGCTGAGAGCCCCCACCAGGACCCAAGTGAGTCTGAGTTTCACCCTCCCACAGCCGCGCCACATTCCCAGACAGATTCTTTCCCTGCCCCACGCTGGCCGTGCCCTTCTTGGTTTTTGTGTGTCCTACCCTCTGTATAGACATCCAATCTTTCCTCTCTGCCTCCACCTCAACCTGTAAAGCTTCTACTCTTTTCTTTAAAAACAAAATTGAATGTCGCCTTACTGGTTTCCTCAAGATTTAGACCAGCAGATGCTTGGGTAGGCAGAGGCAGCGCCAAAGTCCCTGGGCGTCCCGCTGTGGCAGCTGCTGTGGCTAACCGGCCCTCTCCACGTCCAGCGTCTGACATTTCGCCAGCACCTAAGCCCTGTTCAGTGGATGGATTTTTCATGATTGGATCTCTTGTTCTCATTCCTTTCACCACAGAGACAAGAAATAAGGCCAAGGCTGAGCCCTGACGAGAAGCAGAATGTTAGGGAAAGAAGAAATCCCACTCAGCGGAAAACAAGATGCTAGGCAGAAGGAAAGACCAAGCTTGAAGCCAAGCAAAGAGACATCCTGCAAAGCAAGACAGGAGAGGCAGTTGAAAGGCTCCGGCGTGGACAGAGGGGAAGCGGCGAAGGGTGTGACTCTGGGTGAAGCCCAAGATCTCTAAGATCACATGTGCCTTTTTTTTTTACAAGTAATAGCCATGTTGCAGTCGCCCTGCTCGCGTTATCTGCAGCACTCCTCAGACCCTGAGTTCTTTGGAGAAAGCCACTTTGTCTTCTCATCTTTCAGTCCTGAGCACCTGGCCCCTGCCCAGCATGTAGCGCTGTCTCACTCCACACTGCTGGTTGCTCTGAGAATCCTCAAGTGTGGCAAATGCTCCCAGGCCTGGGCTCTGCTGGAAGCGCTGAGAAAGCAGACTCGGGCTGGAGGATCGGAAGTACCCACAGAGTCCAATCACACACGGCACCCACCAGCTGAGGCACAATTTCCTTGGCTTTTCTTTGAGGGCGTTGACTGAACTTGGTAAGGATTACAGTGAAGTTTCTCTCTGTAGAAGGGGTGAGTGACAGTGCCAGATGCATACGTTACCTAGGACAAATTCCTTCTGTGAGCCAGACAAGGACTTTCTGATGGTGACAGTCTGCTGACACAGATAATCTCCAACAGCCTGGGCAGAGCCAGCCTCCTTTTTAAAAGAGAACCTCTTATGCAAAATGATGGGCTATGGCCTATTTAGCCACAGTCCCACGCCCAGTGCTCCTCTTTGAGCCAATGCAAATACAAGCATCTCAGATAAAGATTTCCCCAGTGGAGGGGACACAGATTCTTTTATCTTTCTCCTATCAAGAGTGGAGCCCTTTATTTTGCTCTTTAAATTATTCATACTGGGGCCGGGGATTTAGCTCAGTGGTTTCGCTGCCTGCTGCGCAAGTGCAAGGACCAGAGTGGAGTTCGATCCCTGGTACCAAAAAAAAAAAACAAAAAACAATAAATTATTTATACTTTGGGTTTCCCATATAAAAGAAACCATGTGACATTTAACCTTCTGTGTCTGCTTGATTTCTCTTATCAGGGTCTCCAGATAAGAAGCCGGGAGGTAGAAACTGTGGAGATGAAAGCAGAGGGGAAAGGAGAAGAGGAAGTGAAAACGATTAAGATGCAATAGAGATATGAACCAGTTCCCCAGGATTAATAGTTGTTATGTATCACAAATAGAAGCCAATAATAATAAGGAGGAGGAGGAGGAGGTGAAGCCCTACTTCAGCTACCTTGAATCTGGTTGGCCAACCAGGGACAGGGGAGTGGTCATGTGACCTCAGCAGCCCTCTCTCCACGCTGCACAGCAGCCACGTGGCAACCACGTGGACGACAGGAAGGGCGACTGCAAGTCCGGGGTCTGGTAGGGTCCTCCCAGCTGCAGGCCCTGGGCGGACAGCTCCCTCCAAGGACCCCTCACCACTGACAGCACCCCCACTGCACTTGCCTCTTGGCTTTCTTTTCCTTCTGCCTCACTCTCTTCATCCTGTTATATAAAGGAATTTTTCTAAGCCACCTTAGATATTTGGGGGACTGAAACAAGCTATACATAGACAAACTCATATTAACAACATGTTAAGGCCAGGCATGGTGGCACATGACTGAAACCCCAACATGCGGGAGGCTAACGCAGGAGAGTCATGGGTTCACAGCCAGCCTGGGCTACTTATGAAGACCTTATCTGAAAAGACAAAGAACCAAAACAATGTTAAATGAAACATTAGTATTTCAGCCAATTTAATTAATTAGTCAATTAGCTAATTAAAGACAAAGAACTCATAGAGCCCTGATTTTCCCTTGGTTTCTAGGGCGGGTGCTGTCCTTCCGTGTGTGCTCTGAAGGCTGCAGTCAGAGCCTTATGCCTGCCAATCAAGAGCTCTGCTACACAACTCTATCCCCAGCCTTTTTAGTTTTATTTTGAGATAGGGTCTCCCTAAGTTGCCCAGACTGGCCTCAAGCTCAAAATCCTCTCGCCTCAGCCTCCTGAGGAGCTGGGATTACAGGTGTCACCACATCCAGCTGTATCATTGTTACTGACAAAATGGCTTGGACTGACTGTCAGCTTGCCCTCAAACTCATCTGCTGAAGTCCCCACTTGCATGCCATGGTATGAAGAGCATCTAACCGTGGGGCCAGGTCAGTGATCAGCCAGTTGTTCACTTGCCCCATTCACACGGCTGCAGTGGAATTGGTGTCCTGATGGGAGCCCAAGAGACGCCCTCTGTCCTTCCCCCAGGTAAGGACATGGGGAGGGGGTGGTATCAGTGGCCAGGCAGCAGACTGAGACCCAGAGCCTGGACCTGGGGACTGGAGAGATTCCTGCTGTCAGAAGCCGCCCAGCCCTGGGAGATTTGTTCGGGAGACACGGAAAGGACAAAGGAGCAGCCTCAGCCACTGGCTTGGTTTTCAGATCAACAGAGGCCCCCTGGGAGCGGGGTGTTCGGAGTGACCGTGCTGCACCCCGGCAGGGGATAGCAGGTGCCAGGAGAAGCAAACAGGGCTTCAGGGAATTAGGCCAGGAAGCCATCACCAAGGGCGGGGTGAGACCTGGTGTTTATAGAACTAGCACCACGGTCACGTGCACATGTAAGGAGGGCACCGCTACTGGCGGTCCGGTCGGCGTGGGGACCCAGGAGGCAGCAGTGAAGGGAGAAGGGAGGTGAAGAATGATTACGAGCTCATTTTTCCCTTTATTTTTCTTTACCTTCTGGGGCTCCATCCCAGCGAGTGCACCAACCCCCAAGGCCTCAGCATTCACCACGATTGCCCACTTCCTGGGACAGTTGTGTGGAAAATGCTGACACTTCCAGTTGCAGTGGTGGGTAAACAAATACCCAATTAGAGCATCTCACTGGGATCAGAGACGGAAGGCAGCCAGTCTTGACTTTATAACACAAGGACGATCCCCCTGCAAAAGGACGGAAAAGGACGCTGGCCATCCTGGACACGATGGACATGGCAGTGCTGCCGTCTGCCCCAGCCGGGTTTGCTAAGGTCAGTGAGCTGCGTGCGCAGACTCACACCTGAGAGGTGGCCTTCAAGGGCCTTTGTTCCACCTCCCACTCCCAGCAGCACCCAGGCGCTCGCTCTGGTACCTCGGGGTGCGTCCCTCTGTGGCTCCCCCACCGCTGCCTTGGAGCTCTCAATTGCAGACATTTTGCAAAGAGACCCTAAGTTCTTTCTGCTTTGAAATTTTTCCAGGGTGAGCCTGTTAAACCCAGGCCTGCGGTGCAGACCTTTGGAACCTCGAGGATCAATTGGCCCCTGGAGTGGGCCCAGAATTGTCTTCTGAGAAAAATCTATGAGCCGGGCCGCGCTCTGGGCCTCCAGGCAGAGGCTAGCCAAAGGGGACAGGCAAAGGCAGTGCTCTCATGAGGGGACTCTGTGTCTCCTTGCTCAGTTGATTTTTTTTTTTTCAGTACTGGGGATCGAACTCAGGACCTTGCACTTTCGAGGCAGGCGGCAGAATCACTGAGCTAAATCCCCTGCCCTCAGTTGATTTTTTAAATACATACTTTTTGAAGTATGAGTGTTAGAAATATACACACTTAAATTGTAACACAAATAACTGCTTGGAGACATTCGGCAGATAAAGAAATGCCTACGGGTGACAGGTGGGCCGGACCTGACACGAAACAGTAATTACTTGGGTTGAAACTCAGTAAGATTGAAAATTGGCCCTGGAAAGGAGAGGAAAGGAAACCATCAGGGTGATTCGCCTAGCGCAGGCCCCGAGGGGAAGGCAAAGGAGATGCAGGTTGGGGAAAGAAGCTGACAGACTCAGTGTCAGAGCCACTGACCTCAGAGCCTGAGGGCCACAGTGGGGGTGACTTTCTGAGTGACCCTCAACTCTGAGACGCCAGGAACACAGGCCGAGACCACTGGCAATGAGGAGGGAGTTCACCCTGCAACAGCCTGCTAGCTACGTCTCCTCAGCCAAGGCCCCAACCCTGTCCGCCTCGGTTTCTTTGTGGGTAACGTGAAGACCATCACTCCTGCCTGAAGACAATGTGAGAAAATTACACTTTCCCCTTAATGCATACCCAGTGAGTGCCTGCTATTTAAATAACATGCTAGGTTCACCTTGGATGACCACAGAGGGGGTGGTTATTAACCTTCCCGAGAAAAGCAAATGGCTCTGAGAGCAGTTTGAGCATGGACTTTATGGACTTGCTCATTTGAGTGTTGTACATAATCCACCACCCCAAGTTCTGCACACAGTTTCAAGGAGGTCTGCAGGTCCCCAAACAATTCTCTCCCGCCCCGACCCCCCACCTTTTTTAAGAAGGGGGTCTCACTATGCAGTTCAGGCTGGACTTGAACTCAGGGCAATCCTCCTGCCTCAGCCTCCTGAGTGGAGGATAACAGGCATGCACCACCATGCTTGGCCCCTAAGCAATTCTTAATGTACAAAATTAAAACGGGAAATGTGGCAAACAGGGAAAAATCAATATTTAAGGAATGAGTAGCATAAGAGAAGTCCAAGGAAGGGTTCCCAGAAAGCTACAAAGAAAACACTGAACAGTTTCAAGGAGACTGACCCAGGTCTCTCAGATTTGGCAAACAGAGCCAGTAAGACAGAGTTGATAGGCACTGGTGACTTGCACAGATTGCATAAGCGTGGGTGGGAGGTGAAAGTGGAATGTGGCACGTTGAGGAGTGGAACAGGGGTGAAAAAGTAGAGGTAACTTGTGGGTAGAAAAGGAAGGGAAAAGACAGAACGAGACACAGAGGGGAATGTGGGTCCAGAGAGGGCTGGGGCTTTGTTTATCGTCTCTGGGGTTTGGGGGTTTCTGGCTTTTGGGTTCTTTGCGGGGGCAGGATTGGTTTTTACTGCTAGCAATCAAACCTAGGGCCTCGCAGGCTAGGCAGGCGCCAGGTCCCCAGCTGGCCTGAGAGAAGTTTAATTATTGTTTTGTTTATCTATTTTTTTAAGGATGGGGAAGGCTTTGGGTTTCTGGACTCAGGATTGGAGCCAACAGGAAGATTAAGGTGGAAACTATGCAGCAGAGGGGTGACCCACGAAGGAAGCAACATTTGGGGTGCGGAGAACCCAGGGCTCCAGGAAGGGCCGGGCTCTGAGCCGGAGAGGGGGCCACACCCGAGCAGGCCGAGGGGGAGCAGCAGCCATGGCCAGTGAGGTCCGTGCATGTGGACCAGGGCCAGCGGAGACCCAGCTCTCCCCACTTCGAGAAAAGCAGCGCCCTGCTGAGAGCATGGGAGCACCAAGCCACGCTGACAAAATGCAGAGGATTTGGAACCAAAGCCAGTGACCTGATACGGAAGTGCGGTCAAAACACAGGAAGTTCTGTGGCCCTGTAGCACCAGCTTTGGGGATTCACCTCTCACGTGCCTTTGGAATCTTGAGACACTGGGGCCAGAACACACCGAGAATTATTTGGGTGAAGCTTCCTGCTTCGCTAGCAACAGTTATTTAGATGGAATCACTATAATTACTTCTTCCCCAAAAATATATTAGATGCACAACAAAAACTTCAAAAACAATAGTAGGTATGATGGACGTTATATCGATAGAATGTGATTTGTGGTACTAATTACTGAGATTTCTTTTGAGGCATTGATACAATCGGTATACAATTTTCTAATGAGCTGTTACATTTTCATGGACTTTTATACCCTTCCTTGCAGAGCCATAAGGAAAGTCAGTTGATCAGAGCAATTTCTTCAAGAATCTGCCTATTACACCAGGCGTGTTGGCACAAGTCTATGATCCCAGCACTCTGAGAGGCTGAGGCAGGAGGATCCCAAATTCAAGACCAGCTTAGGCAATTAGCAACTTAGCCGGACTATTTCTCAAGATAAAATAGAAACATAAAAACAGAGCTGGATCTATAGCACACTCTCGAGGCCCTGAAATCAATCTCCCAAACATTTCCCTTCCTATTGTTATACCGCCAGATCCCACGGTCCCAAAAGTCAAAAGGAACCCTGAAGCATGCTCACGCAATGAATTATGGATGCATAAAAAGCAGTGGTCCTTACGCTTGGGTAATGAATCGGCCTGGCAGACGAATGTTCTTGTGAACAGATTAATTTTTTTCTCTATGCTTGGTGCATAAAACAGAAGTTTTCCCCACACAAGCACACTTTCTAAAAGCACCAAGCCCCTGTCATTTGACAGTTACATCTGGGTCATTTTTATTTCTTCTTCCGGATTACATGGGAAAGATGTGCATTTGCCCTGGGTATTTGTGCAAATGTTTTAAACCTTTTTTCTCACGCTGAGGTTGGTGTGGTTTAGAGCTATTCAGATAAGGGAGAGACAGGGCTGAAGAGACAAAAGTCTGAACTAGTTTGTTTAAAACTGCGGAAATCAGAATAAACATCTAAAGGTATTTTAAGTTTCCGGTCACCTGTGAGAGTTGAAACAGCAGTTCCAAAATCTGTCAGGTTTCTGAGGGAATCTCATGTTTTCTCAGAAAAATGTATGAACCTGAGAAGGAAAATAATGTATTTGACACATTTAGCAGACTCTAGTTGTCCCGGTAAGCGCACCTGTCCGTAGCGCCGCCTAGTGGTCAAGGTGGTTTTATAAATACTACGGTGCTGCTGAACAGCAATTCGGTTGTTCTGGGACTTCGACACTAGACGGCAATAGATTTCCTTTGAAAGGGGCTTTGAGAATCTTAATAGCTGGAAGAAAAAAATAGAATAGGTGTACACTTGTCCAAAAGTAGGGGAAAATTGCCATCCTTTTTTACAATAGACTTTGCAGCAGAAGGCAGTCATATAAAAAGACCCGTTTTTGTACTTTTTGTCAGTTCTCCGCTAGAAGCAGAATATTCTACAGCTTCCTGTTTCCTTTATGATAGATCTCAGATTTTCTCACCCTCCTGAAAGTCCTGAGACAACTACGACACAACCCAGCTGTGCCGGCTCTGCATCAAAAGTTAGTCATTAACAAGACTCTAATAAATAAAGGGCTGGGGGCCGAAAAGCCAACGAGAAATGCACCGAGTGAGCTTGTCCGCCTGCACCCCGTTGTCGATGACCAGAGAAGACACACACGTGGTGTCGAGGACTGACGCCCATCTGCTTTCTTCCTCTCCCGAGGCGAAGGACTCTTCCTCGCTCAGCGTGGTCATCCGGAAGCAACCACCCCACCCTGACACAAGAGTGCACATGTGAGACCCAGCGAAGAACTTCCTTAGCGCTGCCACCGCCTCAGAATGCAAGGCAGCCAGCAGCTGCGCCTTCTCCTTTATGACATGCGTCTCCTCCCTAGTCCACAGCACACCCACGTCTCCCAAAATTGTCCAGGGAGTGCAGCACGCAGCAGTCAGCGAAGCGTGAAGCCTGCCTCTCCGTGACAGACTAACTTCTCCTGCAGGGTCTCGCTGCCCACTGGGCTTGGAACGAGAGTAGGGGATGCCCGCTCCCTTGACCTGAGACACAGACCCTTCCTTCAGGACCAGCACTCAGGTCGTGACAGGACTGGAGGCTTAAACAAGTCCTGACTGAATGGAGAAAGGAAGTGTGGACCTCTCGGGGGAGTGGTCGCACTGGCTCCACGGGTGGATATGCAGTCACTGTCTGCTAAGAGTCTGCTCCCCGGGGCCAGAGGGTGGCACCCTGACCTTTACCCTTAGCTGGACGAAGCAGAAGGGCAGGGTCCTGGCGCTCCGTAAACACGGCAAGTAAGCACCGTGCTGCTCTTCCTAACAGAAAGGACACAGCTCCTGGCGCTGCTGTGAGCCGGGACGTCCGGCTGGGATGGGCTCGGGGGGGACAGGCTGCACTGCCACAGCCCTGCCCCAGGGCGGCCTCAGCCACGCAGAGGACACGCGCCCTGCCCCTGTTCCTGCTGCGCCCAGCAAGGCGGTCACGGAGCAGCTTCCTTTCCAGAGGGACACTTCCGGTCCTGGTCTTCACTTCGCCCTGCGGTGAGGTTGGATAGCAACTGTGGGAAGAGGAAATCAGGCTTCTGGGGCAACGCCACACTATAGGCGTATTCCATAGGTGTCTTCCTTCCAGCTTTGTGAATTTCTGAATGTGTCTCAGGACAGTTCCACAAAGTGAGTCTTATTTTCAGATCTTGATACTTCTTAAACTCAGTGCGCATGCACGCGCGCGTGCGCGCGCACACACACACACACACACACACAGAGGCAAGTGTCCTGGGAATCCGACAGGCCCCAGAGGGCAGGCCAGACTGGAAGGCTGTGACAGGCATGTCCCCAGCAGGGCAGGACCTTCCCACACACGCAGAGTTTGCTTAGCGCTTCCTCCGGGTGATTCAAACCTGCTGGATCCTGGGCTTCCGGTGCCGAACCCTCTGTGTCCGTGGGCTGGGTTCCTGCTCTGTGAGCTCATGTTTAACCACAATCACAATTACTGCGTCCACTTACATAGGATGTTCAAAGTCCCCCTTCTGCTTACTCTGCATTTCAGAAAACAAAAAGCCGAGAGAAGTGAGAAGTCCCACCTGACAGGACAGAGGAGCCGCTCCTTGGACTAATTAAAATAAGACAGTATCACCTCGTGCGATTATTTTCCAGAAAATAGCTGACGTGCACACACTGCGCCTGGCAGAATTCCTGGCCAACTGCGCAAGAATGGTAATTCCAGGCTGAGATCATCTCTTAAAGAAAGAGAAAGACTGAGAAACGGAATGGGTGAGGACAGAGAGGGAGACAAAGGGAAGTGGGAAGGAAGGAGGGAGAGAGAGAGAACTCTGGACAAATCAGGAAGTTTTCTCATTCTGACCAGATACCTACCCAGTCCTATAGGAAAGTTGTATTACAAAGGAGACAAAATATTTTTACCAGATTCATTAATGTAAAACATCCTGGCCTCAAATTCACATGAAGAATCATAGCATTATGCTGTGGTATGTTGTTTTAGACTTTAATAATTGTCCTCATTAGCAAGGTGACTGTAAGGAGAAGTAGCCAGGATGAACCTCTTCCGCTTCCTGTGGGTGCTGGAATCGCATTCCACCCATCCCCCAGCCTGGGGACAGCCAACGTGGGCGGGCTGTCACAGCCAGCCAGAGAGCCGACGCTGTCACTGATGTGGACAGGGCAGACCCCGTCCCCTAGGACGGTCACACAGAGCCATTTTCCTGAATCGCTCTGCTCACTGAATCCCACCAAAAGGCAACCAGGGCAAATTGGGTTTTTTCATTTTCTTGTGATTCAGTTTGGAATTTTTGACTACCAAGGATTATTTTTAATTCCTGTTACTAATCCAAGGGAGGAAAAGTATAATTAGAGAGTGAAAATTATTATTTGCTGATGTTTTCACTTAGCAAGAATATCAGGATTTTAGTCCTGAAGAGGAAATAGAATTTATAGTTTGCTTCAGACATACTGTGGTCCCCAAAATATTACTAGGATTTTAAAATGTGTTGCTGTTGTTAATAATATTTTCTTTTTTTGTTTATCTGCACTCCGTTTTGTGAAATGTTGAGTTCTAAAGAAATAGATTTAAATAACACTTGCAAGTTTTTTGGTTTGGTTTGGTTTGGTTTGGTTTTTCAATACTGAGGAAGGAGCCCAGGGTCTTTCCCCTGAGCTACATTCCCAGCCATTTTTATATTTGAGACAGGGTCACTAAGTCACTAAGTTGCCCAGGTTGGACTCAAACATGTCATCCTCCTGCCTCAGCCTCCCAAAGTGCAAGGATTATAGCTGTGAGCCAGCTGCATTTGCAGGCTCTATGAGTTTCTCACCAACATTAAAGCTGTCCCAGGTAAACTGGAAGGTTATGTATAGTTGCAAGATCTCACACCAAATTTGTTTTAAATGCTCATTCGACAAGACAAGTGCAGGCCACACAGAGAGAATGGTGGAGAATTGGGCCAAGTTGAGGCCTCCCTGAGCTTCCCACTTTGTTCTCTTTCGGAAACTTCAATTAACAGGGAGGCCGAAACACCACACTACCAGGGGTGAAGTAGGATACGGAATAAGCATTTTATTAACTTATAATCAATAGTGTCAAAATTGTTCACATTAACTCTTTTAGGTCTAAAGAAGATAAAGTATTATCCATGCCATGCCATTGTTTCTATGTTTTCCTTTTCTATAGAGATTATTCTGTCCTTATAAATAACAAGCAGGAAAAAAATCCTTCCATTTAGGTGCCGTCTAAATCGGCAAGGTGGAAGTAAACTTTTACTAACCTTTTAGCTCTATCATAGTCAAAAAGAAAAAACAGTCTCGGGAGATAAACTTCTGATAGGATATCTTTAAATAAAGTTAGCTATGTCATGTCATTTTTCCCTGAATAAATGTACTTCGTCAAATTTTCTTGCAAATTGTCGCCTGCTTTTCTTCTCCACAGGACAAAGTTTAACCCACTTGCATACTCTGTCTCCCATTCCGAGGTCACACCGAGGGCCGCACAAGCCAGGCAGGAGCTCAACGCTGCACCCCAAATTCAAGCCTCTGAGAAAACACTCACGAGCATGTCACGGGGCAGGGCGGAGGAGGGGTCAGGGCCGAAGGGATTCGCTCCAGGCGAGGAACCTGGACCCACCCTACCGCGGAACGGGGTTGCAGGCTCACAGACTTATTTCAGAAAAAGAATTTCCGGACTCGTCAGTGCAGGTGCAGGAAGGGTTTATTAGGCGGGAATTTAAAGTATACCCTCAGAGAAGAGGAGTTCGGGCCTAGAGAGACAGAGGCGCCTTCTGACCCAGAGCTGGGTGCATCCAAGGCGCCTTGGTGGGTCTTGGAGCTTGGCCCGGGGAGGCGCGTCCCCGAACGCGTGGGCTGTGTCGCAGCGCGGACCTCCCTGCTCTGGGCTGCTCTGGAGCCTCTGGCTGCCCCTCAGCTGCTGCTTCCTGGGCGGAGTCTGTGGAGGAAGCGCAGCTCCCAGGTGGAAAGCAGGGCCTCGAGAGCCCTCATTGCAGGCTCAGTGTGTCTGTCAGGCCGGCGGGAAATTTCTGGAGTGAGCTTCCTAAAGGGGAAAAGGGCTTGAATCACTTCTGTGTCCTGAAGCCGCAGTTTTTCTTAAAAGTGCAATTTAAAATTTCTGATTCTCCTTGTCTCCTTTCTACATTATCTTTCTTTCTTTTCTCCTACCCCAACACTAGAAAGAATCAGTATGACCCGTGTCAGTTAAATATCCGGGTTCCTTCCTTCACCCCAGCCTGGATGTGCCAGGAGCCCTCGGGTGTCGGAGCCAGGCTGAGTGAGATGCCTAGTGTGTGGTGCACACCCCACTTCTGTTACTGCGCAGTGGAAAGCGACAGCTCCAGGTGGCACACGCGGTAAGGAAACAGACCCGTCCGGGATGGAACTGGGGGTGCAGGCCTGGTGTCCAGGGCGCACCTCAGTCCAGATGACCCTGTGAGGCCTCGGCAGCTCCAGGCTCGTTTCCTGCTCTGTGATTCGGGTTTCCATCTTTCTACCCAATGTTGGCAGGAAGGTAACGCATTTGTACAACTTAATACGTGCCCCTATTTGCCTTCCTCTCTCCATCTCGGCTCTGTCCTCAGCTTCCAGGGCACTTGTTCAAGGAAACTTCCCGTACCTGGGTCTCTGCCCTCGGCTGTGCTCCAGAGTCCCGAGCTCCAGCACACTGACCCTCAAACTCACCTCTGTTCTATCACAACAGACCCCCAACAGTCACCCAGGAGTCCTGGTTGCAGCCCACACCACTAGGACAGCAGCCTGACGGGCAGCAGGGCCACTCGGAGTCTCCCTGAGGGTGGAGAGCCTGGGAGGAAGATGACCCCTCCTCAGGACCCATGTGGACGAGCTCCGTGGCCAGCCAGGGCGGAGAACTTCCATCGAGGATCCCAGCCTCCTCCCCCTGGGCTCTGACACCTGGGGACGATCCGAAGGGTCCCGGCACAGAGCAAAACAGACCCCTAAACAGAGCCTTGGTGCCTTGAGGTGGCCAGCCCAGCTTCCCCCTGAGGCCCCTATGCTGACCGCCGCTCCCAAGTGCAGACCCCGTGTGGTCCCACACAGGCACCCTGGTGTGACCCAGTTACCCCGAGGACACAAGGTCAAGCAGCACAGGTGCCCCAGTCAGCAGGAGGCAGAGCACAGGGGATCCCCGCACTCTGCAGCCAGGGCCCCGCTGCTGTGTTAGGGGAGCTCGATGTGCAGCAGTCATCACTAGAGGACACTGAAGGACAGAGGCCCCCGTGCAGGAGGGGCAGCATGCACAGGGCAGGGAAGGGGGACAGGATGGAAAAGGGCAGGCCCTGCACCCTGGTGACCCCGAGAGCAGCAGCCAGGGCTGCCCTGAACCCCGGGGTGCACCTCTGTGATGGGTGAGCAGACTTGGTCCTCTCCCAGGCCCGGCTGCAAGGCTGGTGATCCAGCATGGGTGCCGTCCTGGAGGACCTCAGGAGCTGTCTGTCTACTAGTGCCAGCGTGTCGACTCTGGGTTTTAAGAAATCATTTTCACCCCCATCTGCCCCTGTCCCCCAGTTTCCCATTTTGGGGGAGCTGCAATGTTATATTTTTCTCACATGCATCTTCCATATTGTTTCTCCAATTTTTAAGAATTTTCTCTTGACCTCTTCTTAATATATGTGAACGTCAAATTCTTCAGTCATTCTAGCAAAGCGAGTCAGAGCATAGTCGCCCGGCTTTGTGTCTCCTCGCCAGCACTGAGCGCTCCTGTTGAGCATCCCCTGCCCCTGCGGCATCCCTAGAGTGGCCGGCGGCCCGCACGGAGGCCAGCCATCCCCTGGAGCTCGCTCCCTGCACTCTCTTGAGCTTCTCCTGTGAGCTTACGTCCACGTCCCACTTCCTTCCTTCCTTCCTTCCTTCCTTCCTTCCTTCCTTCCTTCCTTTAGCGCCGTTAAAGCCTAGACCACCGCTGCACACGGCAGAATTAGGGTCCTGGATTTCACACACCGCGTGATCTTTCTTTCTAACTCAGGCGTATCTGCTAACACCTCAGCCACAGCTGTCCTGCGTGGGGTTTCCGCCGGCGCTGGGCCATTCCCTGTCTCACTTCAGCTTCCTCCCTGCGCCTGGGGTGCGGCTGAGCGGACGGAGCACAGAGGACGGGTGCCCAGCGCTCTCACCCTCCTGTCGGGGCAGCATCGAACGCTTGGGGAAGGCTGTGCAATGCAGTCCCCACCACACGGCCCCCCATGTCCCCTGCGGATTCCCCGGGGAAGGTGATTCCTGCTCTTCCTCGAGCTGCCTCCGTGTTACCTGCCGACCTGGACAGCGGGAAGGCACGTGGGGCAATGGTCTCGGTGTTAAGCACTTTTCATGGGCTTTCATTCCATTTTAAATTAATCCAACTGATTTTCTCCCAGCCTGTGGAGCGAGGGTCAGTGGTACCCCACTGTACAGGGAGGAAACCGGAAGTTAAGAACTTTCCCCACAACCACGTAACGGGGAAGGAGCGGGGCTAGGACTCAAACTCAGATCCTTCTGATTCCGGACTCCAGGCTCTTGAGTACCTATCTCCAGGAGGAGAAGCAAACACAAAGCCCACGTTCCCTCAGGGACTCATCCGGGAGCCGTAACCATCGCCTCAGCTGAACCCTGGAAAGAGTCGCACGGATATGGGACACAAATTGCTCCTTCAACCTGGTCTAGGGATTTCCACTTCCGTACATCCAATGGCTAAAACTTTATTCACATTGAGCTCTAAAAAAGTCAATTATTTAAGCTTCAGTGATGCTTTGGGCTTAAGATATTTTGCAAAAGAGAAGAGGACTAAGAGATGGAGGGAAGGGAGAGGAAAGGCATAAAAAGAATTGAGACGCGTTATGCACATTTACCAACTCCCAATGAGGGATACGATCCTGACGTATGGCAAAAGTGGACTTATAAAAATGGAGTTTTTTTAAAAGTCAGATCTGCACTTTGCAATCCACAGTCGTCATGGGCCCCTGTGTCCCCAGAGTGTCCTTACCCAGCAGAGCGGACTCCTCTTCCCAGCAACTGCCAGACTTTCCAGGGTCTTCAAGCGTTCTCTTTAGCGGGGATGGACAGGACCACCGGGGACGACTGCCCAGGCCGGAAGGAGGCAGTTGGAGCTCTGGGGTTCACTGTGCACCGTACTGTGGATGATGCGTCCTCGACCCTTGGCAAAGGAGACACGTTCTGGTACTCGTGGGAATCTGCCCCAGGGTCACAGTGAGCCGTCACAGCATGTGGGGTGGGGAAAGATCCAGACACAGGTGGACTCCCAGGTCCACTCACCTGCTCTGCCCCTGGGGGTTCTGGGAAATCCGTGTAGATCTTAACTTCCTCACCCACAACTCAGGAAAGCTGAGGGGCCACCCGATTACAGTGGTGGGGAATGTGGATATCGGACACAAATCACCGAGCTCAAAATCTAGCTTGATTCTCCGTGCTGTTACCTGGAGCAGCTTCATCTCTTTGTGCCTCAGTTGCTTCATCTGCCAATGGAAATCACACCAGTAGGGTCCATTTTCAAATGCCAGGTGGTTGCTAGAATCATCGGAGAGTTAATGAAGGAACACTCAGCACGTGGTCCTGCACCGTCCTCGGTGGTTGCTGTGTTTCAGGGCACCGTGAGGATGGAGAGGGGAAACACCAGCAGGTGGGCTTGACCTCAAGCACTCAAGCACCTGGAGTCGAGGCTCCAGACCTGTCCTGCTGACACCAAGCACCTGGGACCACCAGCTACAGCTAAGCTGAAGACACTTACTTTAGATGACTTCTCTCCATTGACAAGGAGAATAACCAGCAACCATTTTAAGTGCTTTTCTATACTAAAAATCTTTTTTCATTTGTTTGTTTGGTTTTGGGTTTTGGTTTATTTTTGAGGCAGGATCCCACTATGTAGCCTAAGCTGCCCTCCAACTCAGAGAAATCCTCCTGCCTCAGCCTCCAAGTGTTGTGATTACAAGTGTGTCCACTGCACCTGGCTATACTAAAAATCCTAATAACTTTAGGCAAGTTAAACACAGCCACAGTGTTCTCTCTATATATGCTCTCGAGTGAGCAACAATGAAGTCCAAAGCAAATGAAAATTAACAAGTAACTGATCCAACACTTCCCATAAGTTTGCACAGGAGTGAGCCCAGAACAATGTTTTCTGGCATTGTTCTTTTTTAGCCCTGGCCGACTTGTGACAATTACTTTCTCTTTCAGGCGCATTCTGAACCCTGCAGCAGGAAGTCTTCCCTCAGCGTGGCGCTGCACCCTCGCCCCACAAGGGCTCTTTTAGAGAAGAGATCCGTATGAGCAGTAACTTCAATTATTCTAAAATATTTTAATCAGAGGGCCCTGAAAGGGAGTTTCCCTTATAAAAAGCACTCTGACTCACAGCTTGGGAGGAGGAATTCACAGTTTCTAAGCTTAAGCAACTCTTAGAAAGGAAAGAAGGATATGAAGATGTGAAAAACTTATTTTGCATGGGCTCCATCAGAAAGTGGAGGAAAGTCTGGTCATAGAATGATTTTATTTAGAGAAAACAGAAATTTGTGGGACCACGGATCCTAGAGCAGCATGGAAATGATAAGATACGATGCAGGGAGCTGGGTAAAGTTCAGGTCCCGGTCCAGGGTTGGAGGGTCCCTGAGCACCCATGTCTCTGCTGAGCTCCTGGGCGACACCAACAAAGCTGATCTCTGACCTGGCTCCAGCCAGCAATGTGGGAAGAGCCCTTGCTCCTAATGCCATGGCCACATCCACTTTCACCTTTAAATACCACCTCCTAAATTAATCTGAAGAACCAGGCACCTTTACAAGTAAAAACACTGGGAATCAATCCTTCACTCCATCAACATTACAAATGCCAGGGCTTTTGATCCAGGTTAGCCACTCCACAATAGCCAAAGCAAAAAATACCCCAGATGAATCTACCTTTCTCCCTTCTCTCCAGATAGCAACATGGCTTAAGGACTTTTCTTCACTCTCAATTCAAAACAGATCCACCATCTTCCTCGTGCTGAGTATGTCTTGACAAAGTACTCTTAGGAGGGTCATAATTCAGGTTCTTCAGGAAGTAATTGGCAATTTAATCCAGTAAATTAATATTGTGCTCTGATGTGTGAATCAGTAATAAGATTTTAAATGTTCATGTTCATACACCTGGAATGGTTTATTGGCTGTTACACTGCTGCAAATGATGGAGGGTCATTTTGATTAAACTTAAAGCAAATATGTATGGTCATGGGGCAAGAAATCTTTTACATAAAGTAGTGGGACTAAGTGCCCCCAATGAACACGCAGCTCTGATGCAAACCCGGAGGCACAGTGCAAACAGCGCAAGGTGCTGGTGCTTATCGAAAAGCTCTTTTTTCCCCCATGACTACCAACTACATTCCTGCTCTGTGTTAAATGGTAAAACAGAGCCATCGGTAAGTTTTGAATTCTGTCAGCCTGGGCACACTGGGAGAACAATGACCTGGCCAAGCTTTTTTTGCTCCTCCAAAACTTGTCAGCAAGAAGGGAGAATAAATTCAGGCTCTGTGTGACAAGTACAAACCCAAATCTTTGCTGACCAGATTTCGCCTCTTCCGAAGATGCCAGGAGGGGGCAGCATAGGTCACCACTCGGTGACTTTGTGACTCAAAGCCCAGGTGCTCAAGTCTGGACGGAAGAGGCCTTGGGGCAATATCATAGCAGAATTTTGTACGTGACAGTGAAATGAATCTGGTGTCACTGGAGTTCTTTCAAATCTTACCACCTCAGCTGGTGGGAATACACCGCAGCTATTGCCATGTTCAGAGAACGGGGAGAGGAAGAGAGGACAGGGTGCATTCTAACTGAGGCTCAGTTGTCTTGAGAACAATTCACTTCACGCAGGTTTGAGAAGGGCGTGGCGTGGTGCCGAGGAGAGACTGGGAAACTGGACAAGCACTTCCTTCCCCCAACTCATCCCCACTAATGGGGAGATTTGTCAAAGGGCAACTATTAGGCTGCCAACCCCTCAGGGGTCTATTTTTGTTTCTCCTAGGAAAATCATTAAAAATATAATAGGCACAAGTGGCTGGGAAATAGGAACAAACAACTTTAGACAGAAGATCAGGAAGGAAGCCGCTTCCTCCGAAGCAGGAGTTCAGGTTAGCAATTGAGATATGGATCATTCTAGTAATCCCAGCCCCAGCTCTGGGTCCCTTTTTAAAAAGGCTCTGTCTTGTCATTAATTGGTGTCTTTATCTAAGCCCTGTGCAGAGAGATAGTCACTGCCTTCAATCCTAAAAAAAAAAAAAAAAATCCTCAATTTTTCAAAAAGAGTGACCTGCATTTGTCCTGTTGAGAAACATGTTTCAGACTTGTGAATATACAGACCAGAAGCCCTCCTGTTCTTTTCCTATAAAATTCTACCTCATTGTCAGTGAATAGTATCTTTATTACTACAAACATGTACTAAAACTTCAGAAACTAGCATCTGTTCTGGGGTAAAAGTTCTCATTTTTTTGCACCTTGTGAATTCCTCATGTATAGCAAACTAAAACTGGACAGTGAATCACACTTGGCTTGGAATGACTCAAATTCTAAAGAACAGATGGGCTAATCTATTTTATTTCCCTGAAAAACATATGCAAGTTTGTGGCCCACCCAGCTTTCAAAAAGTCCACAAAACTCTAGTGTGTTCAGGTTTCAAAAGGGAAATTTAGATCCAGAAATTTATATTAGACACGTTATAATCCAACTTTCATATACCATAGAAAAGTATTAAATATTTGGTTTTGATATCTTCTTTCTTTTTAAGACAAAGAGGCTGTATTGCTAGAAATAGGAATAAACTATGATTTGCATATGTGAACACAAGCATTTCATGACTTGATATGGCTGTTTCATGAGATTTTTATCTGGCACAGCCTGACACATAACTAGAAAAAACTCAAGAAGAAATGAGACTGGCCTTGAGAGACCTGTGTAGTTTGAAAAGAGGAGAAAATGCTTCTCATGGCACAAATATTTGGAGAAGAGAAAAGAGATAAAATAAGATAGCACATTTTCGTGGCAACATGAAGTACTAACAAAACCTCTTATGCCAGTAATTAGAAATTAGAGGGAGAGAAGAACTTCTGTGATGGTAACAAGAAGGAAATTGCAGAGAGTTATTTTAGGAAGCGGGCTAGATTCACCAAATATGCTTCTCCCCAAGTTTCCATGAAAATATCTATGAATGTAGATGCTTTATTAAACCAGCAATAGTTCTGTAAACTCAGAAAGCTTTACGCTGAGTTAGGGGTGGAATTTTCACCAAAGCTGGTGCCCAGAGGGATGAATGGACTGTACCCCAGGGCACAGGGACAATTCTACAGGACCAGCTTCCTCTGGCCTTCCGGGAGGGCTGTGGTGACCACCATCCTCGCGGTGCAGGAGCAGAATCCCAGCACACTCCTCAGGCCCACAGAAACGGAGCTTCCCGTCCCTCCACCCAGACCAGGCCGCGGGAGAGAGGGCCCAGGGGTTTGATATAAAAATACATATACTTAAGACAAAAATACACTCTATATTCCCATGTAAGGTTTCTGTAAAACAGAAATTCACATTTTCAAATTGTCAACATGCTTTTCTCTTTCTTTTGGCGTTTCTTTTGTAACCAAGGCAAGTGGTTATTTAGGGACGACTAGGTGAAGATTATGTGTCTCAAGAGAGAAAAACTAGGGTATTACCAACTGTTGTGTCCAAAAATAGGACTCGTAGCAAGACAATAAATAGCCCTGTAAGGCAGTTTTCACATTAGTAAAAGGAAAGTCCTCCCAGCCATGGAAGAAAGGCGAAAGAGGATATATATATATATATTTATTTATAAATGCTGTTATAAAGTGACAACTAAATTGAGTACAGAAGCCTAAAAACTTGAGGCGAAAATTCACGTTTCCAAAATTAAATAAAATATTATTGGAGTCCTGGGTCCATGAAGAAAGCCCGAAGTTTGGTTGAGGGATTGGAGCTGAAGGGGTGAGGTGCTACTTTCCCGAGCACCTTGGCCCGCGGCCCACGAGCATGAGCTCCAGCCCTGAACTTGACGTCCTGGGTGAGAAGCAGGGAGCGGGCTCTGCACTGCCACTCGCCCTGCAGGCTGCTCCGCCGCCGACGCTGCCAGGCGACAGGGTGGCACGGAGGCCACGCAGCCTGAGCCACGCTGAGACAGCCGCCCGCCCACGCACCTGCCACTTCCCGCGCCCACAGAAGCCCTTCCCAGAGCCCTGCCTAGGGGACAGGGCCGGGCCCAGGGAAGGCTTCTCCTTCGCGTCCCCAGGCTCCTCCCAATCTGGAAGCATTCTCCTGTTCTCGGTGCGGTCGGGGAGGAGGAAACATCCATCCCTTCCAAACCATTTGCAGCCAAATATTTTCCCAATCTCAGTATTTCCCTAAAGACCCTCAGCTTTTCCAAGATAAACTATATATTTATTAAAATTATAAGAAAGAAATTATTTCTTGTCCACTTCACATCACTGTCTCTTCTGGACCAATGAGCACAGAGTGGCCTGAGCATTTGACTGCTGGCGTAGCCGCGGGGTGACAGGGACTAAGCATCAGGCAGGGGCCATCTCCGTAGCAGCCCCTCAACACCGGCTTGCTCACCGTTTGTCACAGTCGCTTTGCTTTTTAATTTCCATACAGGTCTTTGTATTCCTTTAATCTTTGGGAATTAGTTGCCAGATTTACTACATTGTAAAGAAAGTGTCCTTGAAAAGTTGTTTTTGGAGAATACAGTGAGACTGTTTTGTAGCTGATATACTTATTTCTTGTAAGAAACACAGCCCCCTCATTCCCAGAGATTGTGCGCTGTTGACACGCTGACTGCAGCTTCAGAGGATTCGTCCCAGGACCCTGAGCCCGAGTCCCGCGCACAGCATAGGGTTCACACAAAACGCTCAGACCTGCTCCTGTGTTCATCACCTCCGGCGCACTTACGACACACACTACAGCATCGGTCTCATTTATGTAGATCTTTCACTCTGTGGCTTAGGAAATAATGATGAGAAAAAGGCCAGCACAGGTTCAGTACAAACGCACTTTTTACAAACATTTTTATCCTCCATGGGCTGAATCCACAGATACGGAAACGGAATGCAGAGAGGCTGACTGTTCATTATTAGGGTTCTCTGAAACGTTACTTATTCTTTTCCTACTTGGACTGCTATGTCATCAGAAATCTTTTTATTGCAAATAACATAAGCTCAATTCAAATTATCATAGTTCATTACAAGAGCTAGTGAACCGGAACTAGTTAATACCACAGAGATTTCCAAACCATGAGCTTTCGCAGCAGTGGTCTGGGTTTCAGATGCAGCCCCTGATGCTGCCTCCTCTCCTGGCCTCACCATCTCCTGTCTGGGTGGCACCCGTAGCCACATCCTGGGCAGTCCTTGGTCCTGTCCCTTGCGTTTCGTAGTCACAGGGACAGAAACATACTTCCTTTCTCTAGCAGCAAATCCAGACACAGAGAGCCAGGTATAAATCATCCACCAACTTCTTGCCAGTCCCCGGCCAGAAAGACAGCCCCCACTAGGCCAGCTCCTGTCCCATGCTGCTCAGGGTGGTGTCACCAGCTCCAAGCCCAAGTCAAGGATTCCACTGATGCCAATTTATAAAGGACATTTCCAGGAAAAAACAGTCAGGAAGTGGAGAAACCAAGCAAAGCAGGGGATGCCCAGCAGTTCCCCCTGTGACACAGGAGCAACGGGGTCAGAAGCTTCACCTTGGGTAAGGAGCGGGGCCTGGAGAGGCTGGAGGCCCTTACACCAGCTGGTGCATTCAGCTGCCCTGCGCCCAGGCTGGGGGTGCATACCCAAGGGCTGGCCCTGAGGGGCTCGGGGCAAACACTTATCTGCAGAACCCAGGAAGCTGGGAACCAGCCCAGAGGAACCCCGAGGAGCCCAGGGCCTCCCAAGTCTGTGGCATGAATTTATCCAGTGCCGCAGTGGGAAAGCTGTGGCCCTAGGTGGGCATCAGCAGTGCGGTTCTGTGGAGCCAAAGAGCTGAGCGGGCCACAGATTCCTTCAGCCAGGGGAGCAGCCAAGGTTCCTGCCAGGATAGCACTCTGCACCCGGCTCCTCTCCTAACAAGCTTCGACTGAGGTGCTAAACCGGCCAGGGCACAGAAGCTTCTGATTGTCACAATTTGAGCCATATGGCGTGTGTGATAAAAACGATCCTTTCCTTACCACTTAATGTTTTGATCCGCTGTCTGAAATCATCCATCCTTTCTCTTGTTAAATAAGGTTTGCCTTATAAATGTCTATCCTCTTTATTTTCTAAATTGTGTTTTGTTTCAGATACTCCCCTTGAAAGCAGCACACGGTTTGTTTTTTAACCTTATTTGGGAAAATTTTGCTTTAATCGGACCACATAGACCCTTTAAAGGTACCACCAGACTGGACACGTTTTGTCTTACTGTGCCAGCTTGGCTTTTGCAGGTGCCATTCCCTTCCTTCTCTTCTTCCTTCTTTCTTTTCAGGTTTCTGGCCACTTCCTCTGTCCTCTGTTGTTTGCCCTTTGGTTTGATTTTATCTTCTGAAGACTTGGAAGATACCGACTTTGTTTTAGGTCCTGCTGAGACTAAATGGACAATCATTCTTTTCCATTCTTGACTTTCATAAGAGCTTTACAATTAGCCATCATTTTACTTTCTCAGTGTTCTCATCCTTCTCCTTGATTTGTGGTCTTTATTCATGTTACCTGCACATTTAGATCCACATTATTATGATTGGGCTTTTACGTGTTATTTTTACATCATTCTCTTCTAGGGACAAGTTTTGACATTGCATTTATTTTTATAGCAAACTTAAAGAGTTCTTTAGACCTAGGGTGGTGAATTTTATGCATCAATTTAACTGGGCCCTAGGGTGCCCAACATTTTGTCAAACACTCTTCCTGGGTGGTCCGGGAAAGTGTCCTGGGTGGAATTAGCATCTGAATGGTGATAAAAGGTTTGTAACAATAATCTATGCTAAAAGTGAGAGGTGCTCAGGGTAGAAATCAGAAGCAAAAATAAAAGATAAAAGTGGTAAGCAAACAACTTTTCAGAATGGAAAAAGGGAAACCCCAGATTCACTGGTCTTAAAAGATTTGGCATATTACAAATAAAACTAAGACAGAGAGAACCATATTCAGGCAAAATTTTTCAATTTGAAGAATAAAAAATTTTTAATTTTTGAAATAAAATGCATATAATGTGTGTTCTGCCCTCACGCACACACATCCTATTGGTTTCTTTTCTCTAAAGGACACTGACCTTGTACCTGGTTTTCTGCTTGATCTATTTCCTACACAAAGACGACCACAGGGACAGAGAACAAACCGAGTCCTGGGCCCTTAGCCTGTCGCCGTCTACAGCCTGGTTTATGTTTTCCCCTGAGGTAGTCAGGGGCTCAACAGGTTTTGCTGAAAGCTGTGACTCCTCTTCCAAGCCCCCAGAGGCCCAGGGGGCGGCGTAAGGAGCAGAACAAAGCCTGACCTATGCTGTGTGACACCCTGGGCCGCATCCCTCTCAGCTCTGCGGAGACCCCTGCTGCTGGTCTCGAGGGAGTTAGTCTAAATTGGACCAAACAGACTTATCAGCCCTAACTTCCCCAGCTTATCGCACGCCCCTTCAGGGGTGAGCACCCCAGGATGAGAGATTTCCAGGGACTTCAGCCATGGTCTGGGATCTTCGAGAACCTAAATCAGGTCGCCTCAGCTTCCAGCGGAGCCTCTGGGACTGAACTGCCAGGCAGACACGCTGTCCCACTGTCCCGCTGTCTCCGGAGCCCAGCAGCTGGAAGCCGCAGGAGTCCTCTGGAGTCCGGAAAGCAGCTGAGAGAATGATCCCTGCCCAGTCCCACAGCACCCCACAGAGCTGGCCTCTGGTCGGAGCCTCCTATCAGACCTGCATCCCTTCCGCTCCCCACCCTGAAGCCCCAGCGCCTCCTCTTTCTTTGTTGGGGCCCTGGCCCGTTTTCCTCAGAGCTGAGCCCCCTTCATTTTCTCCTTCTTCCCAAGTGACAGCTTTTGCCTCTACATTCATGCCAAATGCCTCTCTTTGATTTCCATCACTGAAACAAGGACGTGTGCTAGCCAGCGCACTGCAGTGAAGGCCAAAAGTCCTTTCATCGCACTATCTCCCCTACTAGAACTTTTTTTGGGGGGTACGGGGGGTTGAACTCAGGACCTTGCACTTTCAAGGCAGGTAACAGAACCACTGAGCTAAATCCCTGGCCCTAGAACGTTTTAATTAACTTCACCGTCAACTGAAAGGCATCTTCAAGTAACAATCTGTCTAACACAAAGCATCTGGAGAAAGTGTTTTCTGAACATCAGATATTTTCAAAACATCTTTATGTTGCCTTTTCAGCTAAATAAAAACTTGGGCAGACACAGAATTCTTGGATCACAATTTTATGCCTTTAAGTCTGTAGAAAAGACTCCATCATAAACTGATGTTTACTACTATGAAGGAGAAGTCTCATGCCTGCTTGATTTTTCTTTCATAATTCACATGCTTTATTTCTTTTAAAGATCATTTGAATTTCTTTATTCTTAAATTGAACATTTTTGCCAAGGTACGGTTTTCTCTGCACTGATTTTATCTGCAGGGTGGTAAATCCTTTTTTCCTTTTTTTCATTAGTCCATGAGCACAGGACACAATGCCCACACTCCTTGGGTGGACTTGGCACACGCACACAACACCTGCTTTCCCCTTCCCTTCCCTCCCTCCCCCTCCACCCCTGCCTTGATCCCCTTCCTTTTTCCTTCTTGTGCATGTTTCCGACACAGAAGCAACATGGTCTTGTAAACCGATATACTGAGGGTTCCCAGGCAACTTCCCATGGCCCCTGGGCACAGAGCGAAGGATCCTCTGGGTCTCCAAACACATCTGCCCCATCACGATTGAGCTCTTCCCTGCGTGTGGGTCTCAGCACCCCATGCTTTTGTTAATCGTAGTCTTCACAAATTGCCCACCAACCTCACTAGTTAGACACAGGGGAGAAAAGGAGACACAGCTGAGGATACAGCAAGGTCAGGAAAAGCGATGCAGTGTTGGCGTCCAGCGTTAGAGGCTGCACAGGGAGAGGCTTGGTCTGAGGGGCTGCTGGTGCCAGGGACGAGCCAGTGCGTGTCTCCAAGGCACCGCGTCACTAGATGAGTTATTTCCTGCCTTCAACTTCCTTCCTTTAGCAGCTCACTGATAAGAAGACACTCAATGTGCCAGTGATCGAGGGAGTGAAGTTTTCCAGTCCGGGTCCTTCAGCTAAAGCCCAGATTCAGAGTCATTAGGAACAAGGAATTTGGCCATGTCTATGAAACCATTATCTACATTTTTCTATAAAAGAAGTGATTTTTTCTTTTTTATTAGCACATGTTTGCAGTACATGCATTTTACAATCATCGCAGAAAGTTGGTTCATGTGCATAACACAGCTTGTTTCTGTTTTAATCCCTCCTCTTCTAGTCCCCCTTTTGTGCTTTTCATTCTTGTTAGTATTGTTAATCTTAGTTCATGTCTATGGCATGTGACGTCCACATTCACTGAGGTTGTTAGGATGCTGTACCTGGTGTGTCTTCACTCCACCTATTTCCCCATTCCCTCCCTCACCCCTCACCCTTGGTCCCCTGGACTCCTTTGACTATAAAGAAGGACAAATTTGGGCAGGGGATTTAGCTCAGTGGTTTCGCCGCCTGCTGTGCAAGCTCAAGGACCTGAGTTTGATCCCCGGTACAAAAAAATAAATAAATAAAGGGACAAATTTGAGACATTTGCAGGAAAATGGATGCACCTGGAAAGCATAATGTGGAGTGAAATAAATTTGACACACAAACTTGAACACAATATGGCATCTCTCGTCAGAGTGAGGCAAAGGACAAACTAAGAGAAAATAAAGGAAGAGGAGGGGAGACGGGACAGATCTCTTGCGGATGGGAAAAGAAGTGCATTTAAACAACCAGCTCTTTCACTCTACCTCTTCTCTGTTACTAGTTTTTCTTTTAACATCTAATTTCTAAGCGATAAGAGTTTGAAATCCAATCTTAAATCTGCCATTAAGGCACTTTTAAAAGGGAGGCTGGAAATAAATATTCCACCAAATGATAGGAGAGAATTGTCCTGAATCACAGCTGTTGACAGAGCAGATCTTTCAAGGGAAAAGCAGTCCTAATGGATTCAAACCTCTCCTTCCACTCTGACAACTGAAGCCCAGAGAAGCCAAGCACAGACAGGATAAAATAAGGGTGCTCACTATAGTCCCCAAAGGACCCGAAGGGAAAGAGGGAAACCCAGAGGATGCCACATGCAAGCCTGGGAGCTTAGAGGACGCGGGATCACATCCTTGAGGAATGGAAATGAACACAACCCCAGTTTCCCGGAGGAAATAAGGACGGGTCGGTGTTCCTTACCAAATGCCAAGCTGAGCGTGGTGCCATGTGCTCAAAACCCAGCTCTCCAGGACACCAAGGCAGGACTGCAAACTGAAGTCCAGCGTGAGCGAGACTCTGCCACAAAATGAAACAGGTTTTTGTTTTTGTTTCTAGTTTATTAGGACACAGTGCAGTACATAATGTTACACCCTTGTGTGGAGTTGTCGCAGGTACATACTACATCTTAACTCCTGTTTTTCATCCCCTTCCCTCCTTCCCCCTTCACCCATTCCTTCATCCCTTCCCCTTTGAGGACAATCTCTCTTCCTACTTCCTATCATCAGTCTTTTGTTTTGCTCTTTGTCAAAATAAAAAACTGTAAAGGACTAAGGACATAGCTCAGTGTGAAGGTCCTGGGTTCCATCCCCAGTGTGTGTGTACTGGGGGCAGAGGACTGGAATTATTTTGAATCTTGGAATTTGTACATACAAAACGAAATATCTTGGAGACAGTACCCCGGTGTGAACATGAGGCCGACTTTCTATACAAAGCCAGAAGACAATTTTACCATATTTTTTAGAGTGCCTGCTGTTTGACTCTGACACACAAAGTGATGCTTTAGGGTGATGTTCAAAGGCTTTTGGATTTTGTAGCAGTTTGAATTTCATGTTTTTCAGATTAGGGACTGAAGAGCCCTATAATTATTAACAAAATAGCATCACTAATTTTGAAATTTCCCAAAGAGAAATCTCCAAACCCAGAGGATTTCACTGCAGAATTCTACTAAATATTAAAAGAAGAATTAACACCAATTCTACACAATTTCTTCCAGAAAACAGAGGAAGAATGAATGCTTTTTAATTCTTTTAATAAAACTAGTATTATCCAAATACCAAAAGCAAAGACAGTACAAAAGAAAGAAAAAAATTATAGATCAATATCTTTCATGATTATAGGAATGAAAAGTTTTCATAAATGGGCTGGGGATTTAGCTCAGTGGTTCCGGCACCTGCCTCGAAAGTGTAAGGTCCCGAGTTCGATCCCCAGTGCCAAAAAAAAAAAAGTTTTCACAAATAAATTCTGCAATATGTAAAAAGAATTACACACTGTTACCAAGTGGGGCTCATTCCTAGACTACATTAATATTTAAAATTCAATTAATGCAAACCACCATATGAGAGTTAAAGAAGAAAAACCACATGATCATATTGATAGAGCAAAGGAATTTGGCAAAGTTTAATATCCACTCTTGATTTTTTTTTAAATTAAGTCTCAGAAAGATAGGAATAGAGGAAAATTTTCCTCTATAAGGAGGGCCTATTTAAAAAACCTGTAACATTAACATTATACTAATGATGAAAGATTAAATATTTTCCCTCTAAGATTGGGAGCAAGGCAGAGATCTCTATCCTACCACTCTTTCTCAACATAATACTCTAAGCTCTAATCAGTGCAATCAGGCTGGAAAAGGATAAAAGTCATATAGACCAAATAGGAAAAATAGAAAGTTTCCTGTTGGCAAGTAACATGATTTTTTTCTAGTGGAAACTCCAAGGAATCTATAAAAAGATACATGTTCAGAAATTAATTTTAGTGAATCACAGAGGACCTAGGAGCAGTTTTAAAATACTCTGTATGGGGCTGGGAATTTAGCTCAGTGGTTCCACCACCTGCCTTGAAAGCCAAAGGTCCCAAATTCGGTCCCGGTACCTAAAAGAAAATACTCTGTATATATATTACTGTTAAAATGTGTTTCTTGCAAATCATTCTACACTGACAAACTCATGGAAACCATGAGCTTTGGGTGGTAACAAAGTATCAATGTAGGTTTATCAATAGTAAACAATGTATCTCTCCAGAAAGGGATCTGGATATTGGGGAAGCTCTCCATGTACAGAAGCCAAGATGTGGAAAAGCTCTGCTTGCTTTTCTCTTAATTTAGTTGTGAACCTAAGCCTGCTCTAAAAAAAAAAGAAAAAAAAATGTTTTTTAAAAGCAAATGTATTTTTACATGCTAGCATTGGACATGAAATTTTTAAATCAATACTATTTATAATCACTCAAAATTAAAAATAAAAAACAGTTGTAAATCTACAAAATGCTGATGAATAAAATCAAAGAAGATCTAAGTAAATGGAGAGACAGCAGTGTTCAGGGCTTGAAGTCTCAGTGTAGTAAATGGCCAGTGTCCGAGAACTGATGTATCGGATTAATGCAATTCCTGTCTCGAGCCCCACAAAACTTTTAATACATATATAGACAAAAATATTCTAGACTCTAATGGAAAACCAGATAGACCAGACTAGCAACACAAGGGAACAAAATTATTCTAAAAATATATATGAAGTAGTAGCTTAAAATTTGTTGAAGAAAACAGAACTAAAGTGGGAAGACTCCATCTACTGAATGGAAGACACTGAAGACTATTATTATCATCAAGATTATGAGTGGGCTGGGGATTTAGCTCAGTGGTTTCGCAGCCTGCTACACAAGCACAAGGACCCGAGTTCAATCCCTGGTACCAAAAAAAAAAAAAAAAGATTAGCGTTATTAGCAGTGGAATAGACATATAGACCCACAGAATAGAATAGAGAACTTAGAAGTAAATGTACAGAAACATGCCCCGCTGATCATTTCTGGTTTTGTTTTCACTTTTGAGACAGGGTCTTGCTATGTAGTTCCAGCTGGCCTCGAACTCACAGGGATCCTCCTGCCTCTGCTTCCTGGGTGCTGGATTTCCAGTCTTGTGTCACCACACCTGGCCCCAGCTGATTTTTGGCAAAGGTAAGGAAGCAACTAAATAAGGGAAAGAGAGCTTTTTATTTATTTATTTATTTTTGGTACTGGGGATCGAACTCAGGACCTTGCGCTTGCAAAGCAACTGGCAGCACCACTGAGCTAAATCCCCGGGGCAGAGAGCTTTTTAAAATAAATGGAACAATTAGATATTCACAGGCAAAAAGCAAAGAAAAAGAAAGAAAGGAGGGAGGGAAGGCAGGAAGGAAGGAAGGAAGGAAGGAAGGAAGGAAGGAAGACTTACAATGCCTCATGGACATAAATGTAAATTAAGAACATTTTTAAAACAATAAGAAATCTTTGAGATCTAGGGCTAGGCCGACATTTTTTAATGTTGATACCAAAAGCATACACCATGAAAATAGGAAAAAATTACACACTGGATTTCATCAAAATTAGAACCTTTGTCTGAAAAAGACAGTTAAAATGATAAGAAGTCAAGCTACCTGAGGAGATATATTTGCAAACTACAAGGCCAAGAAAAGACTCACATGGATGGCACACAAAGAACACTCAACCTCAGTAGAAACAAATAAACAATCCAGCTCAAAAGGACACAAGCCATAACCGGAAACAGAAGCATACTGATGAGGACAAACCTTCAACAAGCAAGCTCGTGTGCATCTGCACAGCCTCACCAGCCCTCAAGGATGCAGCTAGAACCACAGGTCCCCACACACCTGTGCAACCACCAAGAGGAGGGAGCGACAGCAGGCTGTGAAGGGAGACCCCAGGCCCCGGGATGGAGCAGTCTCTGTACCCAACGTGCACGGGGCAGCGATGTTCCTGGGTAAGCATCTGGGGTCACGCGGGCCGGGTCCCTCCAGACAGCTGTGTGAGAATATTCACAGCAGCTTTATCCGCAATCACCAGAGGGGAAGTCGCCGGCCGGCCTTTGGTGTGCACAGGTGAGCACCCCGCAGAATATCCGAGCATGGAGCAGGATGCACTATCTGCTCACACAGGTGAACTACCACACTCACGGCCAGCTGGAAACTCCGTGAGTCTCACAGAGGGGAACTGCAGGCCAGCCCCAAAAGCTGCGTCCTGTGTGATTCCATTTCCACAACGCCCCTGCTGTAATGAAGTTATAGACATGGGGAGCAGAGTGGGGTGCTGGGCTAAGGAGGGTGCGAGGGAAGGGAAGGTGTAGCTGGTGGCAGCAGCTGCGATCTCGGCGCTGATGGGAATGCTCTGTGCCTTGATGGTAGCCATGTCTCAATCTGGCTGCAACCTCACACCGGAGTTTTGCAAGACAGCACGCTGGGGGAAACCAGGTAAAAGGTCCACAGAATCTTTGTCTTCGCCCTACAACTGCATGTGAATGTGCATGTGAATGTGTCAAAATATAAAACACAACTCCTCCAGTATATAACAAGGAAATATTAAGACCATAAATCCAACAACTTGGATGAAAACGAAAATTCTTTGAAAGATATCAACTACCAAAACTCACACAAAAGAAATAGAGTCCGTGTGTGTGTGTGTGTGTGTGTGTGTGTATGTGCACTTATTTATATGTGGTTTTTTTTTCTTTTTGGTATCGGGGATCGAACTCAGGACCTTGCACTTGCAAGGCAGGCGGCGGCAACACTGAGCTAAATCTCCAGCTTGTGTGCATTTATTTATTCTGTGGTACTGGGAATTAGACCCACAACCTTGTGCATATTAAGCAGCTGCTCTTGTGCTGAGCTACACCCCATTTCATTTTCTATTTTGAGACAGAGGTTCACTAAGATGTCCAGACTGGCCTTGAACTTGCAACCCTTCTCTCTCAGCCTCAATATTTTAAAAAGAGGAAGAAGAAAAAAAGAAAGAATTTCAATTTATACTTCTATGTGCAAAACTTAAGTCACACTGTCCCCTGGCCCTGCATGTAAGTTCTCGAACTACAAAATTCTAGAAAAAACATAAAAGAAAATCTGTGTGTCTGAGTGAGGTGAGGCATTCTCAGGAAGAACACTGAAACTCGGTGCATTTTAAAAAAAATAATCTAATGATTACCCTTCATCAAAATAAAAGCATTGCCTTCAAATGAAGAAAAGATAAGGCACAGAATGAAAGGAAATATTTGAAAATCATATCTGATAAAAGAATATAAAATGAACTCTCAAAATCTAGTAAGAAGAAACCAGTCCCCTAAAATGGACAAAATACTGAAACATGCTTTTCACCAAATGGCAAATAAGTAAATGAAATAATGCTCATCGTCATTAGACATTAGGAAAGCAACATAAATCACGATGAGCTACACACACACACACACACAATTAGAATGGTTGAAATTTAAAACTCCGACCACACCAAGTGTTGCTAGTATATGGCAGATACACTAGCAGAGGTATAGAACAATATAACCTTTTTGGAAAACAGTTGCACTTTCTTAAAAAAAAAAATCTACCTACTTGTCACAGAGGTATTTCCCACAAGGATACAAAGTGCGCGTCTGCAGTTACAGACAAAGGTAACAAGCAGTACCTCTACTGTGTACCCCAAACTTGTGGCCACCATGTGCCCGTCTGGAGGAGAATGGCCAAGCAGTGTGATTTAACCATGCCTCAAAACCCCACTCAAGTTTTAATATACACTCAATCGCTAAAATACACAACAATGTGATGGATCTCAAGATAACCACGATAAAGGGGAAAAGCCAGATTAAAAAAGAGTGTACTCTGTGTGATTCCATTGATGTCAAGCCCTAGAAAATGCAAACTAAAGTGGCAGAGAGCCGCTCAGCACTTCCTCTGAGGAGAGGAGTAGGAGTGGAAACCACAGAAGGCCTGAGAAACTGTCTGCACCGTCACTCCGCGGCGATGGCCTCATGGTGTGCATGTCAGTATGTCAAAACGAATCGACTTGTGTGCTCCAAAAGCTCAGTGAAACCATTTAAAGAAGAACATGCGCATGACCCAGTTCTGCTGATGAAAATGAAAGATTAATGAGGGCTTCTGGGAAAGTCCTTTGGCTTTCGAGAACTCTCGCCCTCTCTCCCTCTTGGTCCCCTCCGTGCGAAGAAGTGTGCTGTCCACAGTGCAGCTAGAAGCCACCCTTCAACAGGAGCATGAAGAAATCGCTACTAGATCCAGGAAAGCAGAGACAAGTTCCTCCACCCACTGCCCAAACCTGAAGTTCTCTCTGAAGATTGTCAACTATAGGAGCTAATATACTCTGTGTGGTGGAATTATTTTGAGTCAGGACTCTGTAGTGAGAAGCATGCTAGCCTAGATAAGTATGTTTCCATATGAGAACCATATGAACAATTTATACTGTGCTATCGGAATGGAACTATGGTATTTAATCAAGCTTATTTTTTTTAAACTTAATGAAGTAAAACAGTTAAATGCATGGTGGATATTAGCTCTATCTGCTGATGTGTATACCGGTAAAATGGACCTGTATGTCTCTGCATATTGTTACCATGTATAAAACATGGATACTACAATGCAGGGGTCTCGATCTACTCTTCTCACACCCTTCCTCTTTCTCTGAATAATGTGCCCCAGTTTTCCAGCCAACCGCAGGGCTAGCACCCTGAACTGATGCCTAGCACACAAGGCAGACGCTCCTTGCCTCAAAGAGTGGATGTGCACTTCAAAGAGAGGAAGGTGGGAAGCTGAGTCCGGGTCCCACAGTCACTCCTCCCAACACCGTCCCCCTGACTACTTTTCCAACACGGTGAAGTCGGGATGGGTCATCGGGTGTGGGAAGGGTGTGCCGAGGTCACTGGCTCAGGGGCTCTGGAAGGAGCCCACCTGCTTCCGTTTGCAGCAGCCTGGAGGAGAAGTCTGTGGCCCGGGCCTGGCTGGCTCACACCCGCCTCCGGGGCAGAACCAGTCCCTTAGGAGAGTGCCCCACGTGTGTGCTTGTGTGGGTTGGGGCGGTGCTGGCCTACTCCAGCTGTGCAGGGACCACCAGGGAGCTGCACCAGGAGGTGCGGGGGCCCAGCCCTGAGGTCAGCGAGAGGCCCTGTCTGCACCCAGGGACAGCGGGGGAAGAGACTTCCTTTCGGAGCGTGGCTGCATGTTGCCAGGTTGCCAGGTGGTTCCGTGCCAGCCCACAGCATAGAAAGCTTCCCTCGCTGCTCTGCACCACACCGAAGACCCCAGCTCCTCAGCCTGTAATTGTAGGTCAGTGGACACAGAGCAGGAAGTGGAAAATATCAACCTGCCCCAGAAGGACCAGCCAGCCAGAGAGGAAAACCAGATAAACACTTCAAACAGGTGTTCCACCAAGAGAGAACTGCTGTGAGAGGCAGATAAACTTTTCAAAAAGTAGTAAGTTCATGCCAAAGGAGCTAATTAAAGATTCAAAGGTTAACAGTTAAATATATGATGGATGTGAGAACTAAAAAAAAAAATCACATTTAAGTGGATAATAATTCCATGTTTCTGACAGTTATGCCCCTTAACTAAAATGAAATCGCTGATGGAAATAACTGAAATATTACAAAAATGTTTTTTTAAAAATTAACATGTTGCTTAGCTGGTATGAATGCTAGGAATTCGTCTATTTCCATAAGTGAAAATTACAAGGGCTAGATGATAAATTGCTCATCTTGTCCTTGTCACTGGGTAAAAAGAGAAGAATTTCTCACCTGTGATTTCATAACCTCTCACACCGTATATAAAAATCAAAACTATTCAAGTAAAAAATTTAATTTAAAGCATTCCCAAGTTAATAGTATATCCATGGGCCGGGGATTTAGCTCAGTGGTTTCAACACCTGCTACGCAAGCGCAAGGACCTGAGTTTGATCCCCAGTACCAAAAAAAAAAAAAAAATAGTATATCCAGACTACAGACAAAAAAAAAGAAAAAGAAAAAAATTCCACACGTTACGGTTTAGGTCTAAAATGTTCCCCACAAGCTGTGTCCAGGAGTGCGGCTTTCAGAGGTGATTGGGTCACCAGGGGTCTAGTTTATCAGTGGATTCACCTCCCTCCCCACTTCCTGGCTGCCATGAGGTGAGCAGCTTTGCTCTGCCAGGCCCTTCCCCCATAACGTTTCTGCCTCACCACAGCCTAGAAACAATGGAGCTGGCCAGAAATGGACAGGAACCTCTGAAACTGTGAGCCAAAAGAAACCTTTCCTCCCAGAAGGGCTTATTCTCAGGTATTTTAACACAGCAACAAAAAGCTAACAGGATCTCTCAAAGAATTTCCAAAGATAAGACTTCTAGAAATGTAAGCAATTTATTATCATAACTCAGGTGATGTGTTAAGCAGCATATGCCATGTAGTTGAAAGGTGAGTTGAAGAACTAGAAGATAAACCTAAAGAAAGTATTCAGAATGCAACACAAAGAAATGGTAAGAGATAATAAGACACACAGAGGACAGTATAAGAACGTCTAGCATATACCTAATTTAATTCCAGAAAAAGAGAAAATTGAGGGAAGGCAATAATTGCAAAAGATTATGGACTTGCCACTTTTCAGAATTGTTAAAATATGTCAAATTGTGAGACCCAAGAAGCCATATAAAACCGAATAAAATCCAAGTAGACTACAGGAAAGTAGAGCACACTGGATTCTTTTTGTATATGTGTTGGAGTTTGGGCTGGGGAGTTGAAACCAGGACCTCATACATGCTAAGCACACACTCTACCACTGAGCTACACCCCAGCCTCTAGACTGACTTCACTAGCAACGGTGAAAACCAGAGTTGAACGAAATGTTCAATTTGTGAAGAGAAAGTAACTCCTAATCTAGAGTATCCACTAATGGAACAATCTCTTAAAAGCAATGACAAAGCATAGATACTTGTAACCAAAGTAAAGGAAATTCTGAATTATAACATTTGCTACTCAAATAAGACCAGATCACACTGCTTTAAAAGACTGGGCTAAGCAATGTAACAAAGTTAGATATAACCGTGCCTCTGTTCCCAGCTCAGAGGGCTGCTGGCTGTTTTATTCAGCAACCTGTGAGCAGAGAGTGAAGTAAGGGGTGTGATTGTCACAGATCCGCGGGGAGGCTGCAGAGCATGGGATAGAGCCCGGCAGCACCTGGGGTGGGCAGGCTGGGTACCGGAGACCGTGCCCTCTCTGTGTTGCCAGCAGGAGCAAAAATCAGAGTCCACATCAGCCCAAGGCCCCTCGAAGGTCAGAGGCCCCAGGCTCCTGGTGGTGTGGAGCCCCTGTATCTGTGCTGAGTGATCCAGGACCCCACTGGGGGTCTGACCTGCTCTGACCACATGGCAAGACACTTCAGAACAAGCTGGCATGGAGACACCTGAAACCCCTTCCCCGGACTCAAACAGGGTGATGGCTTCATAACCTTCTGCAGAGGCAGTTGGACGCCGGTAGAATTTTAGAGGGAGCCTGTGCACCACCATCTTCCTCCCGGTGTCTTCGTCCACAGGGCTCTCACAGGAGCTGAGTCTCTGGGCCACGACAGGGGCCGCAGCCTGCCCTGGACGCCCTGCGTTTGTCCCTCGGGTGCTGCCCCACCCCACTGCACCCTCCTCGTGCCTCTGGCTTCCATCCAGCCCCACCGATGGGCAGCCCAGGTCCAGTGGGGGCCGGGGGGCCTGCCCTGTGCTCCCCCTGCCTCGTGGTCCTTCTCAGCGGCTGTTTTCTCCCCTGCGAGGCCTGTTTCTGGCCAAATCCTTCTCCGCCTTGGCCCTAGCACCCATTCTCTCTGCGCCTCTCCTCTTCTGAGTCCCCAGGTGCTCTGACCTCCTTGTTGGACCCCCTGACTCTGCATGTACCCCACAAACAACGGCTTACTGTCCTGAGGGCACTCTGAGGCTTCTGTCCAGACTGATTCACAGCACCTTCAAACAGTCATGTTTTAAAATATGCTTTACTTCGAATTTATTTCATTACATGGTGACATTGTGTTTTGAAATACTCATGTATTTCATATGCAAGATTAATTAAACACTGGCTCAGTTAATTAAACACAGTACAATTGGAGTCAGTGAGCTAAGGGCCTAGAGAATCATAAGAGGGGCGTCTAGGTCACTACGGGGTTCAGAAAAGACTCCCTGCCAAGGTGACCTGGGCGTCCTCCGCCTCCTAGCTCAGCCCCCAAAGTCTCGCCAGTCTGCAGGGCAGCCCGACCTCAGATCCGGGGACATGAGCCTGGAGCTTCTTCACCCTTATGGAGTCGCACGGGAAGAGGCCGCCCTGCCCCGGGCCGGACCTGTGCACAGGGCCCGCTTCCCGCGCTGGTGCGAAGAGGGGGCGCGGGGAACAGCGTCCCTCCCAAGGGCCCTTCGGCCACACGGCTCAAGGGTCGTCCTGGGACACACGGGCTCCGGGGTCAGAGTCACCACAGAGCGCACAGATCTGACCCCATCGGAGGCCGCGAGCTCAGCGCCGCAAAGCACCGAGGGGTGGGAGACGAGGCAGGAAGCCGGGCTCCTGCAGCGGCGGGCGCAGTGCCCGCGGGCTCCGGCGGGCTCTCTCCAGTCCCTCAGCCAGCGCCGAGCCCGGGGTTCGTCCTGCCTCCGCGCTCTGGGGACTGTCGCTGCCTGGAGGGGTGTCGCCAGGCTGGAGCTGGGCCCAGGTCCCCTTACGTAGTGAGGCTGCTGGGCCAGAGAAGCGGATTCTCAGTTCCGCTCTGCCGCTTGGGACCTCGGGGTCCCAAGTGAGCTTCTCTGACTTTGTTTCCCTCATCTGGAAAGTGGAAGGAACAGAATTGCTGGGAAGACTTAAAAACCATACTGTAGGTGAAACTCGGCACTCAGATGGTGACAGGAAGTAGCAGGAGATTTAGAAGGGTAAAATATGCATCTTTAAACGTCTGAAGGACTCTTTTATAAAAGAGGAAGTAAAGTTACCTATATTACTCTATAGGGCAGCAGTGGGGCAAACAGTACAAATTATAAAACAATAGATTTGGGCCCAATCGGAGAATGACCTTCCGTGACCTCGTTGGTAGCAGCAAGGACCAGCTCAGGACGCAGTGATGACCACGCTGTCTCCATCGGTTGCTGGGATTCTCCATGGGCCCAGGGTGCTGCATAAGTTGGACTTCAAGGTCTTTAGGTTTCCTTCTACCTCTGAAGGTTTCTGTACGTCTAAAAATTCATTTTTAGCAGACAAGTGAATTACTAAGAGTTAAACATCTCCCTTCAAAAGAAAATATTGGCTTTGTAAAAAATATTTTCTGAAAAGAAATAGCTCTGTAGTTTACTACAAGGGAAACCCATGTAATAGTTCTCTACTCTAAGAAATTTAACGTTTCTCAAATATTTTCATCTATGTCCTAAGTGAGAAGAATCCTACTAGGGTAGAAGTACTTTCCAGTGCATGCATGAGTGCACACACACACAACTGTGCCCACAAACACAGAAAGGTTAGCTGTTAGGTGTTTAAAAATTCCTTTACATGCAGTTTGTGTACTTTTAAAGCATACTGAACCTGAAGTTGTTTTAAATAGTTGGGCATTAAAAATATAGCCAACAAATAAGCATTGTTATATGAATTTTCACTTCAGAAAGTCCTGACAAAATTCTTAAAAGTCCTGCAGCCAGCCAGGAGTGGGCCACACACCTGTCATCCCAGCCCTCTGGGAGGCTGAGGCAGGAAGATGGAGTTCAAACCCAGCCTGGGAAACTTAGTGATTTAGCGAGACCCTGTCTCAAAATAAAAAATACAGTAAGGATTGGGGATGCAGTTCAGTGTGAAGGTCCCAGGTTCAATCCCTTGTGCCACAAATATAAAACAATGAAGTCTTTCTGCCAATAGAACAATGGAGAGTGAGTGTGAAAGATGTGACCGTTATACTGAGATCTTTCAGATTTGCATAAAAGCTGATTGGGAAGTACAAACATGCAGACATGCGAAGTACAAACATGTGGATATATGAAGTACACACGCAGACATATGAAGTCTATGCCTGCAGACATGTGAAGTACATGCATGCAGACGTGTGGAGTATGCACATGCAGACATGTGAAGTGCACGCATGCAGGCATATTTACCCTATTAAAAGTGTGCGTACACAGCAGAACCTCACTTGTGATCAGACCTGGCAGCCACCCACAGACGCTTTCAGAAGATAGAGGACGCGGCCTCCTGAACCCAGTGAGTGGTGCGGTGTCACCAGCCGGCCCCAGTTCTCCAGAAGCCACTCCGGCTGTGTCCTGCTCTGCCCTTCACCTGCTCCTCCGGCAGGATCTCCTGGAGTGGGGCTGAGGGGTGGAGCTGAGAGTCCCAGGCCCCGGGCCGAATGGGTTCTCCAGCTCTGCGTAGTCCCGGAGCCCACAGGGCCTTCCGCTCTGCTGCGGGTCAGCTGTGCTCCCGGAGTCCGAGCGCCTGTGGGCTTCGTGCTCGATCTCCCCACCCCCACCCCACCCCCGGGCACCCCCGGCTCTGAGGCCTGACACTCGCCCCTCCGGTCTCCCTGCCCTCCTCCCCCGGGGATCACTCTCCCCCCCCCTTGCCCCGTCGTCACCCCAAGGACACACTGCGGCCCCTCGTCCTCCTGGCTTCCCGGAGCACTAATGTGTGAGAAGCCCTCTTGGGACCAGGACTGTGCTGCCTCTGCTGCCATCCCGTGCTTTATACCGCCAGCCCTGTCCTGTTTCTTCCTGAGTTTCAGCTGTAATTTCCAGTTGAGTATCAGTCGTTTCCACGCTCGCTGCCTCTGTCTTATGTCACCTGGGTAAAGTGAATATGTCGCACTCCCACAGCCTCTCCGGCCACCGTGGTATCATTCTAATCCTGGAGATTAAAAACCTCCAGCACCACCCAAGGCCTCCTCTCACGGAAACTGCACAGGGGGTCTGTGGACACATCCTGTGGGCTCCACCTTCTAATGATCTCTCCCCTCTGTGTTTCACCCACTGCACGCCTGCTTAGCAAACCGGATAACGGCATGAACATTGCAGCCCAAACTACTGGATTCAAATCCTGGCTCCCTGACGACTTCCAAGTTGTGATGTCCTAGGCCAAGCGGGCAACTTGCCATGTATTTTAAAGGAGACATTAATGGTGACCTGCTATACACAACTGTTTGCGAGATGAATGACCTTACATATGTCTTAGTTACTTTCTCATTGTTGGGACAAAATATGTGACAACCCACAAGTTAAGAGGTTTATTTAGCTCACAGTGTGTGGAGGTTTCAGTCCATAGTCGGCTGGCTCCAAGGCAGGGAGGCACAGCAGAGGGGCATCACAGAGGAGAAACAGTCCATGGCAGGCAGAAAGCAACAAGCCTGCCTTCTTTCTTTCTGTCCCGTATATTCCATCCAGGCTACAAGCCTATTGCTTGGTGCCACTCACACCCAGGGTGCAGCTTCCATTATCCACATTCAGGAGTATGCTAAACCAATTTAATAATCACACACCCTTAATCCCAGTATCACACACCCCAGATCAAGCCACTTCTGAAAAGCCCCACCTATGAGCACATGAGGTTTTAGGGGACACTAGGTACAAGTCATAACTACGTGTGTCTGGCAAATATTAGCCAGACACTCACCTGACCTATTTTCTCTTCCTAAAACACAAGCAAGACTGTATGTTAGGGGTTCTCTGCCTCTAAGTGGGACCATGAAAGGTAAGCATGAAAATGCTGTCAGCTTCCATCAAAGACATTAAAGAAGACACATTTGCTCTTTTCTTTCTTTCCTCTTTTTTTTTAATGTTTTTTTGTGACATATTGACAGGGTCTCACTATGTAGTCCAGGCTGCCCTTGAACTCACAGTGATCCTCCTGCCCCAGCCTCCTGAGTGGTGGAATTACAGGTGTGTGCCACCATGCTGGGCTCACTCTTCCTTTTCTGAGGCAACTTTGCATTACCAATATTTAGCTTTTGTTTTTATACTTTTTTTTTTTTTTTGGTACCAGGGATTAAACTCGAGTCCTTGAGCTTGTGCAGCAGGTGGCGAAACCACTGAGCTAAATCCCCAGCCCATATACTTTTTTTATAATAGCTGTGAGTACTATTTACCCCAAACACCATGTACATGTACTGGAAATGAGGCCACAGGAAGTAAATTCCCCATAAATGACAGAGGCGGCACCATGGCTGCCCCCTTAGCTTGAGCACAATCAGCTTCCCCTTAGATTTCGAGGACCCTGTAAACGGAGATTCTTTCTGCCCTGCACAGTCTGTTTCCTCAGGACATACTTGGTTAGAAAAGTCTTTGTTCTACCCACTTACATTGTCGTATCATTAATCATTTATTGTTGATTAATTCCAGGGTTCTTACTGTCAAGAGAGTGAAAAATAGTATTTTGTGTTTCTTATAAGGAGGAAAACAACACAGAATCCATTTCTTCTTTACTGCTTCAAAGAATCAGGACAGATGGTCCCAGGCCTTCCCCTACCAACTGTAACTCCTCGGGCCACCTGGACCTCAGGCCCCTGGGTATGGAGGACAAGTTGGCCTGAATTCAAATCCTCCCCTGCACCTGCAGCCCTCTCCTGAGTGTCTCCACCCTGTGGAGCAGGCTTCGCCCAATGCTCTAGCAAAACAATCTATTTTCTCGGTTTTCAGTAGGTCAGGTGAGTGTGTGTGTGTGTGTGTGTGTGTGTGTAGCAATGGTTTTTAGTGTATTTTCATGCATGTGAGGTACACATTACCACTGAGCCACACCCCAGGTCCCCTAATTTTCTTTTTCTTTTTTTTTTTTTTTTTGGTACTGGGGATCGAACTCGAGACTTTGTGCTTGCGAGGCCGGCGGTGGCACCACTCAGCTAAATCCCCAGCCCTAGGCCCCTAATTTTTTTTTTTTGGTACTGGGGATCGAACTTGGGACCTTGTGCTTTCGAGGCAGGCTCTGGAACCACTGAGCTAAATCCTCGGCCCTAGGCCCTTAATTTTAAAGGAAAGAACAATCAGAACCCTCCTGAACATGTGGTTGTCTTTCATGGAATTTGCTCTAAGCACTATAAATCCATGCTAGGATCTGAGTGCCCAGCCCCTCCACTTCCATTCTCTGGCATCCCTCACCACCGTTGGGTACCACCCAGTGTAGTCCTCTCTACTGCAGACACACAAGTGTTGCTGGTCGCAGCCAACAGGACCAAGGCTTCCCAAGGAGCTGGCAGCTGGGGCACTGGGTATCTGATCCTGTGACCTGGGACACCGCCACCAGGTGGGTGACATCACAGAGGGGTGGACTGTGAGGCTGCACACACAGCTGCTCAGGACAGGACCAGAACAGCCACTTCCTGCAAGGGACGGCCAGGTGTGGGCAGTGCTGGCCGCTGTCTCCTCACTGCATTGTTACCCCAATGTTAGCACCGGCCACACTCTGCCCAGCGCTCACTTGCACTGCCTGTGCTTCACAAACACCTGAGGCCAGTGCGGGCAGGGTGTAAACACCCACTTAGCCAACAGAAGAGATGCCGGGCCACTTGGTGAATCACGGCCACTTTAAATGTGTAGGTGTCCGCACCCGAGGCTTCAGGGCCAAGGGAATAATACTCTGGATTCTCCAGGTGAGGAAGAAATTTGCTCTTCCTCTGTCAGGTTCACTCTCAGTGATAAAACCTGTCACACAAATCACTGTATCCTGGCTCCCACGTCAGGGGTCGTCTCCAAGGTTTGTGGGGAGTGGAGATCGTGTCACCTCTGTCTTTGCTGCCACTAACAGGCAGTGGAGGCTCTCACTGTGCTACCTGCTGGCCGGGGACACTGGTAGAGCTAAAAGACATCCTTTGCTCAAGGATCAGATGTGCCGGGAGGAGTGGACACTCTGGTGTTCTCTGGCCGACACTTACACCCCGGACGACGAGGAAATGAACTTCAATTGATTTTAACTGAAAAGTTCTCGTAATTGTGTATGCTTATATAGGCCCTTTGCATTTTTAAATCTCCTTTTAGTCTACAGAACCACAAGTCAGGGCAGTTATCACATAACATACACATTGTCACTGTACATACACCTAACACGGCATGTAAGTTGTGACATATATGTGACGTGCATAATGTAAAGCATCACGCAAAGCTGTCTTCGTTTGTGAGCTGCAGTGGCTGCCATTCAGACCAGTTATTACTGGGTGAAAGTTACACATAATTCAAGATGGAGCCAGGGCTCCATCTCCAGTCTGATCTTCCCATTCCACCAGCAGCTCCGAGGACGTGTTTATAGGGACCCTGAGGTTGGTTTCCCCAGAGACACCACGCACTCTCGCTCTGTACTCAGGGCAGGTCTTAGGACCCACACCACACAGTGTCTCACCATGGTGCACATGCTCTACCAATGTTGCCCGCAGAATTCTCTGCATGCCGTTTCCAACACTCGGCTCCAGGAGCAAGGAAATCCGTGTGACTTCAGGATTCGGTGGCAAACTCAACCTGCTTTCTCACACTATCAGTGCCTGAAGTTCCACTTCAAGCTTTTCTTTCACTTCTGTGACCAAACAGGGGCAATGCCTTTTGACATCTTAGAGTGGGTGAGTTTGTGAGAACATTCTGAAAGCAGGTTTGTATCCAGTTCAGAGAAAATCCTGGACAACTTCTAAGGGGCATGGGAAAGTTAACTGGGGAGCCAAAAAGAGCAAAGTGGGCTTGGTTTTGTCTGCTGCAGGGCTATGAATTGCATCCCCCCCAGTTACAGTCAAACCCTCACCCAGGTAACTATGAACACGATCTTATTGGGAAACAGGGTCTTCCGCAGCTGTAATCAAGTTAAGGGGTCACACTGGGCTAGAGTGTGCTCCGAATCCAATGACGAGTTTCCTAATCAGAGAAAGGAGATGGAGGCACAGATGAGGTGACAGAGCCCTGCCAGAGTGACCAGAGCCACCAGAGGCCGGGAAGGGGCTCCAGACATTTCCCGGAGCCAGGAGGGAGCATGGCCATTGTGGCCCCAGGATTTCTGTTCCAGGACAAGGCCAGGCAGCATTAGGCCATCCACCTGGCGCAATCCGTTACCAGGGTCCGAGGAAATTATGCCGACACTCCACCCTCAGCTTCAAGTTCACTCTAAGAGGACATTTGAAGTTTGAAATTTAACTGAACTCGGCACCAGTTAACTCTTCGATTTATGTTCCCCAAATGAACGGCCCTGGCTCTACTCCTGTAGCTGTCTCTCATGCTCACATTGGTCCCTGGGCAGAAAGGAGAAGGCCCATCATTTTATATAAATTATACATCAACCTCCTTGGGTGTAACAGTGGCGGATTTCTAATAATGTCCCATAAATAACATCGTTGCTCCTGATCCTCAAGGATCCCCTGAATTCTAGCTGTTTCAAGGGAGCTAAATGACAGCATACAGCCAGTAAAAAGGATCCAGTTCCTCCCCAACTGCACCAGGAGGTCCTGACAGCCTCGGGCAGAGGGACGAGAGGCCACCTGAGGCCACCGCCCTCCACACCTCTGCAACACGGCCATGGCTTCTGACCCATTCCTGATGTTTGCAAGTTAAATTACACAGCGAGCTCCACAGGCTGCTTCAACCCAGGGCATCACGACCTGCGCCTAAAGGGAGTGGGGTCCAGGGCCTGAGGCGGGCGGTCCCACGGGAGCCCTGTCCCCGGTGCTGTGCCCGCCCGAGAGGTCCGGCCAGGGCTGGAATTCCAGGGCCGCCAGGATGACCGTGGCCAGGTGTTTCCCGGGTAACCGACGTGGGCAGGACTGCGGACCCCGAAGGCGTCAGGACGCTCAGCTGTCATCCTTCATGGACGGGGCGGGGTGACATCGGAATCAGGGTGAAAGTGCGGATTCCGGAGAACTGGAGCCGTCAGCCGGGGTGAGTCGGGCGGCACGGACGTTATCGGGGGCTCGGATCCCCAGGCCCGTTGGGGACCCGCTGCCCCCATTCAACCACGAGGCCGCCTGAAGAGGTTGGGGTCCCCGCCCCGCCCCCACCCCACCCCAGGGTCCCCGTCCCCGAGTCCCCCTCCCCGGGCTTCCCCCGCCCCCGGGCCCGGCCCCGCCGACGTCAGCGGGAATTTCCAGCAGGAAGTGAGAGCGCGAGCGAGGCCGAGGCAGCGCCGCCACCCGCAGGAAGAGGAGGTTTCGCTACTGGGCGACGCCGGACGGCGCTGCCTTCCCCGCGGTCCGCCTGCCTTCCCCGCGGTCCGCGCCGCCCTGCTCGCCACCGCGTCCCCGCCCGTCCCGCGCGCAGCATGGAGGGCCGCTGACCGGACCCGATCCGACGCGATCCGACCGATCCGCTCAGACCCGCTCCGGCCCGGCCCGATCAGACCGCTGAGACCCGACCGGATCCGATCCGTCAGCCCGGCCGCGACCCCGGGACCGCGGGCCGCAGGGTGAGCAGGGCGCGCGGGGCCCAGCGGGGCGCAGCCACTTCCTCGTTCCGGGCCGGGCCGGCGGGGACCAGGGCGGGACCGGGGCTGCTCGGCCCAGGCCGCGGCGGCGAGGTGGACGCCGGGCACAGCGGGCTCACCCCGGGCTGGGAGCTGGGGCGCCGCCAGAGCCCCCGGGGTGCCGGGCCTGGGCCTGCCGCGAGCCCTCTCCCTCTCCTGCGCGTTAATGTTGCAGAATTAAGCAGGGCCTGGTACGATGGCGGGGCCTGGCCTTGGAGCCAAGAGATCCCCCCTCCTGGCACTTCTCAGACGCTTGATTATGTAAAACTCGTGGACAATGGCACCAGGCGCCCAGCGTGACCTCTGAGCAGTGCTAGTGATACCAACCACGCCTGCCCCAGTTAAGTTTTCTTGGGGGCTTCAAAAATGCACACGGCGGAGCTGTTGGCCCTGGGTTATTGGTGTGTTCTGAAACTGAAGTAAGACCCGGGATACAGCATCTGGTTGGTCGTCCAGATTTAAGACATATTTATGGACTTAAAGTACAGCTTTATATTGAGCTTATAAAATATCTGTATTTGACCCAAAGATTTTGTTATAGGGCTCCTAAGTGAGAAATGGCTATAGTATTCTCCAAACATTCACTAGCCCAGGCACTAAAACATTCTCCTACAAACTGATCTTTGCTCTCATACTAAGGCTTCAGATTAAGATTTCACTAGTTTTCTCAAAGAACTCGACTGAAGCGCTGAGTAGCTTAAACTACATTCTTATTTGTTAAAGCTTTAAAAAAGAAACTGGATTAAAATTAAGCCTTTGCCTGAAGTATGTTCCTGATTTTCATATTGTGCTTTCTAGACATGAATCCTTTTGCTGTTTGATCCAATAAAAAATTATGTAAATAATTTAAAGCAAAGGGCTTTTGTTTGGTTGTGAACTTATGAATTCAGGTAGACAGAAAATGAAAAAGAGATGTTTCCTATTATACATTTATCATGTGTAATGAGTGGAAACACGACATCTTAAACTGTCTCTCCGTAGCTACAAGTGTGGCTCCTGATTATCCTCCCTCACCTGCTTAGCTAAAAGGTCTTCCTGTGCTGTACCCTGCCCAATGAACCAGACAGAAAGTAAGATTACTTCATTGGCCGGAGCCAGTGCTACTTGCTGTGAAAAATCAACCCCTTCTAAACTGTTTGAAAGACTGCTTTAAGAAAGCAGCATCACCCTATTAAAAGTTGGTGGCGAAGTGATGCTGCGTTATCTCAGTTTTAAAATTTCGGCTTTATCTTGTGTTCTGCAACTAGTGCTGACTCCCCTTGAACCGAGTGGATGTCTCTGGTTTTCTAGCCCAGTCAGTGACTGCCAGGGTATATACTGCAAAAACAGTCCTGCCCCTGTCAGCACTGCTTTGATCTCGGTACTTCCTTTTTTACTTATTTTTACCTCTTAAGATCATCTGTGGCGACCAAGTTGCAGTTGGTGGAAGCCCAGTGAATCTAAACAGGCAGAGTTTTAGACTGAGTGAGCTCGTTCCTTGCGTTTTTCTTCTCGCTGCACTGTGAAACAAATGGAAGCCGGCACGAAAAACTAGAATCTCTGCAGGCTGCTTAGGTCACCACGTTTAGACTTTCAGATAAATGATGAAGTAAGTTTCTACTCTGACTCTCAGGGATGCCAGTGTTGGCAGACCGGAGGGCTCGGTAATGAATTGGCAGCTGGAGCATCCTGGGCCATGGTTCAGTCCTCACACCCTTGCTGTTACCTGATTTATGACAGGTATTTTCCTGTGCAGAGGTGAAAGTCCTGGCCTCTGAGGGGAAGTGGTTACTTCAGAACCTTCAATTAGTTTGAACTTGGGAAAAGCAAGACAACCAGTTGACATTGTAAAACTGTAAGTTGAAATAATTATATCTGCATTGCCATATAGGTTTTGTTGTTGTTAAGTGGTTGGTCCTGGGATGGAACCTTGGGCCCCAGGCATGCTCTGCCACTGAACTGCACCCCCTGCCCTGCCCTGTGGGTTTCTGATACAGCGTTCAAGGTGTGGTCTTTTTTGGTGGTAAGAATTGATTGGTAGATGGGCTGCTGTGCGGGTAGCAGGAAGTAGATGTGGAATGCAGAAAGTGAATCAATATGCTCCCCTGCTCTGCAGACTGAGCGATAATCCCATTAGCAGGAGTTGCTGCTCAGGAATCAATGGCTCTGCAGAATTTCTCCTGAACCTGCCTGGCCTTCAGTGGGAAGGTTGTTCTGATTGGCTGGCTTGTTGACTCTGTCTAGAGTATGGACTGTAGGAGGCAGTGGGGCTATTGTGTAAGAAGACAGGGAGGAGACGGAAGAATAGAACTTTGGTGCTAGAGGAGGACACTTCCAAGGTGTCCTGCTCCTGCTCCTACATCCGCGTGTGTGTCCCATCTGGCTGTCGGGCAGCCGCTTCCTGGTGGCCAGGGAGTTGCGCTGGAGTGATGGCACCTGCTCTCTGGGAGTTAGCTCTCTGTGTCCTCCTGCACCCACTTTGTTTCAGAGGCAGCAGGTACAGCATCAAAGGAGTGGAGACCCTGCTAGTGGATTCCACTAGTGTCTGGGAAACCACACAGGTTAGCATAGTTGATGGTTATAGTCACAGAACCAACCCTCGTAGCTTGGCACTCTCTCCTTTGTGAGAGTGCCTGCCTTCCTGTCAGATCTAGAAAGGAAAAAAGAACAGCACTCTGTTCGTGCTGCTGAGACTGCTTCTGCCTGGAGGTGTCTCTAGGTACAGGGTCACGCCCTAGCTGAGATGCTCAGCAGGGGCCAGGAGACCTGGCCTGGAAGAGCAACTGACAGTTTGGGAAAAGTTGTGAAATGAAATTGCATTGCTTCCCCACAAAGAATTTAAGACCTAACAGTCTTAACCCAAAAGGCTCGTGAGATGTGATTGTTCAAGATGATAGGAAACCCCCTCAAAAATGTGTTTAGAGTATTAATTATACATACTGTATTTTAAATTTTAAAAAGAAAGCTATTATTATTCAGTCCTTGTGTTTTCTGTCATAACTAACACTGATTATATTATCAGCAATATGTTTCATCTCCTTTAATTTGTTGTGTTTTTGAAATTGAAATAATGATATATGTACAGTATAAGTTTAACTATCCATTACAAATTGGCTTATTACTTCTGTTTTTTTTATCACCATTAGGCCAAAAACTTTATAACCAGCTTCTGTTCTGACCCATGTTTTCAATAGATATCAACAGATTTAAAATATCAACAGAACTGGGTGTGGAGGCACATACATGTGTAAACCTAGCACTGTAGGATGCTGAGGCAGGAGGATTACAAGTCCAAGCACAACCTGGGCAACTTAGTGAGCCTTTGTCTCAAAATCATAAATAATAATGGGCCAGGGATTTAGCTCAGTGGTTCCACTGCCTGCCTTGAAAGTGCAAGGAGCCGAGTTCGATCCCCAGTACCAAAAAAAAAAAAAAAGAAGACCCTAAATTATAAAAACTGAAAATGAGCGATATATAATATGTAGATGCACTAATTCCCCACAATGAAGTATTATATAATGCAGACACATACCAATAAAAAAGAAAAAGCTCTTTGAAAGAATCAAATCCTATAGTTCCAGCTCAAAAGGAATAATATCTAATCATATCATACTGAGCATCCTGCTTGTTGGAACACAGTAAACGTGTGTTGAATGATTGACTGATATTACATTGTTTTGTTTTAAATGGACAGCCTTTCTATAGAGAACAAAAATTACACAATTTTACCTTGCCTTCCGTTAAGAAAGCAGCCAAAGGGCCAGGGATTTAGTTCAGTGGTTTCGCTGCCTGCCTCGCAACCGCAAGGACCCAAGTTCAATCCTCGGTACGAGAGAGAGAGAGAGAGAGAGAGAGAGAGAGAGAGACAGAGAGAAAGAGGCCAAAAACCCAGTTCCTGCTTCCTAGGTATTTTATTATTATCCAAAGTACGCTTGAAGTTTATTAGAACAAGTAAATTATTAAAAAGTCCCTCGTGCCTCCATAAGAAGCTTTTCATTCTGAAATAGGAGCATATGAACTGGAAGCATGCTTGTAGTTTCAGAGTGTTACAGCGCTTGTCAAGCGAGGTAATAAAATAATTGAAATGATAAACGGTGTGTGTATGAGTGAAGAGCAGAACTTTAGGCAGTCAGAGTTGCTCTGAACTCCACTGAGACTGCGGTTTCTTATTAGCATGTCCAGAAAGGGAAGCACCACTTTCCAGTCCCAGGATCGCCAACATCTACTGAAGTCTGTCACCTAAACGTGGCCCCAGGTTACCCTCTCCACACCCTGTCACCCAGAAATCTGTGCCGGTTACGTGATTAGATAGAAACCCTCAAGAACAAGCAGGCACTCGGCAGGGATACTGACTGTCCTTTCCTTTCATCTTTAAGGATTCTGTAACGCTGCACAGCGTGGGGCTCCGTGTGGTGAGGTTTGTCCATCCCCTGTCCCTTGTAGCAGCTTGAAAAAGTCCCCCTCGAAACTCTGCGCTGAGCACTTACTCTTTGGGGACGCAGCTTATGAAACGGAAGACATCGTCCAGACTAGGAAGGAGCAAATGCTTCACCGCCGTGCACCCAGGTCCCTGTCCCAGGAGCCCAGCCGTCCTGTGGGGAAGACAGAGTTTCCATTCAGTGCCACTTGGCTGTGGGGTCCCCTCGATTCTCACCCTGACCCAGACACTGCGACACTCAAAAGCATACACCCAAGGTTTAAAAATTAATTTGAAAAATTATACACACACTTAGAAAGTCTTTGTTATTGCCGACAGGGAAGTTCAGTGTTTACACACACAGCAAGTGCGCTCGCTGTAAAGCTGTCAATGCTGGGAGCACAGGGTCTGCTCTTAAACAACAGACTCAGCAGGACCAGAGGACCCTGTGAAGGGCAGCCCCGCTGCATCCCACTGCCTGGTCAGTTTACCCCTCAGCTCCTGGGCATAAGAAAAACAGCTGTAACTGTGTCCTAGCCCTCCGTGCACTGGTCAGAAATGCATGGACTTCAGGACTGGGCTTTTCTTCAGTGTGAATCTTTTTGATGAATGGGGCTCACCCAGGTTTCCTGGATAGATCTACTCTCTGCTGACTTGAACTAAAGGAAGAAGGAATGGGGCCACGTCGAGTTAAGCACACCGCCAGAGGAAGAGTGGACCATTAACAAATCAGGATTGTCTCAGCGGCACTGCACCTGCCTGGCAAGCGCAAAGTCCTGAGTTCGATTTCCGGCACTGAAAAAAGAAATCATGATTGTTTCAATGAATTTTGTTTTGTTAAAATAACAGTTATTTCCAAAAACGGATTACTTTTACTAGGTATCGTGTGGTTTGAAGGAAGCACATTCACCATAGTTCAGTGTCGGGGCAAAACTGCGGCTTGTTTGTCCCAGACCCCAGGTCTAACCTTCATCAGGATGCAGAGAAGGACAGTCAGAGGTGTCAACAGATGCCCCTGCCTGAGCCTGGAATTCAGTGAAGTAGTGAAAATGAATTACTTAATTGTCTTAGAAAATATCCCCTCCAAGACAAGAATTTTAGGAATGAGAAAATGACTACTTTGGGATGTATTAACCCAAATTCCTAACTAGTGTTTTATTGACATTTGAGAAACGTTGTCAGACGGCTCCTGGGTGTGGGCTTATTCTGCAGGGTTAACTCCTGGCTGGTGCTCGGGCCTAAAGACCTCATTTATAAACTTTGGTGCCCTTTTCATTTAAATAAGGAGCAGGCTCGGCGGCAGTGGGGAAAGAGGAGCAGTCCCTGAGAGCTAATCCTCCACAGATGTACAAGCCCCTTCACGACTTAGAAGAGGAAATGAAGATGATATGGAAGCGTGGCACACATGGAGGAAATCTGAAGCAGAAAAGAAAAAGCAGACCGAAGGTTAAGGATAAAATTAAATCAGATTTAGTTCTACTGTGTTGGGTATTCAGGAAAGTACTAAGGCAAACATGCAAACTCACTGATTTACCTAAAATCAAAACTGCATGTAAGATCTAGGAAGTAGGAAAGTTTTTTTTTTATTCTTGGTACCGGGGATCGAACTCCGGTCCTTGCGCTTGCACAGCAGGCAGCGAAACCACTGAGCTAAATCCCCAGCCCGGAAAGTTTTTTGTTTTTGTTTTTTAAGGCACTCAATCTACCCACTTCAAACCAACCAGAAAATCTGTGAAAATACTTTCTGGAGGAGATGGATGAAAATGAACCAAAATACAGCCGATCCCTTACCCTATTCATTTAATTTGTGTACTTATTATGCTGTCAAGACATATTAAGGCATATAAATGTTATTTCTACATAGGTGTATGTGTTATCAAACCTAAGAATCTTTTGAAAGGTTTAAGAAAACAAAGGATAATGGAAAATAAAGGGTTAGAGGGAGAGTTCCTCTATGAAACTGTTTTGAATGTGAGTATGAAGAAAATAACCTGGAAAGTGAACCAGAAGTCTGGTGGACAGGATAAATTGAGTATCTCATGGTTGAGGAGGGGAGGAAATCATAATGAAAGGGCGGTAGAGACTGCCTAGGAAGAGGACTTTCTTTAAAGGCCTTGCTTGGCAGATTATTCTATTTCTGATAAATTGAAAACAACAAACATTTTCCCCACATTCTGAAAGCACATGAGGAGTGTGTTGTGATTATGTAAACACCAGTTTGCACAAATCAAAATGCAAAGCATGATATCTGACAGCAATTAAATATATTTCCTGGCTTTTGTGCTACATCACAGCAGGTGTGTGACATAGTGTGTTTACGCTTCCTACATGTTTACCCAATTTCCCATGAAAGACGTTTAACAAGTGCACAGCATCTTTTAAATGTTTCCTGAGTATATTACCATTCATCCACCCTGCAATCAGGGCTCCTTTAGGGTGGGTGTAGAAGGGATCCTGTTTCTCTTAGAAAATCCACTGTAACAGCCAAGAAGGAGTTAGCCCAGGTTGTTTGGAGAGGTCGTTTCACCCTTGCTGAAACAGATGGATAGTTTTTGAGTAACTGTGCTGTGTTTGCTAAATACCTATTACAGTGCGGGGACTGGCTCCTGCGCCTGGAGCGTCTCCACACAAGTGGCCCTCACAGCACGCCAGGGTTAAGTTGGCCACAGCCCTGCCCTGCCTGGGCCTCGACCCGCTGTGTGCTCGATGCTGTCCGTGCTGTTCTCGGGCCCCGCCCTTCCCACCGGGCCCTGTACCCTCGCTCTCTCCTCCCTCTGCAGCCCCGGCCCCGCCTCCAGCACCCTCCCACCTCCAGCCCATCTTCCGTCCCAGCCGCTCCAGCCGCAGTTTTCTTGTTGGTCGCAGGGGTTGAACCCACTAAGCTGCATCCTCAGCTCTTTCTCGAAATCACTCTTAATTTCGAGACAGGGTCTCGCTGAGTCTCCCGGGGGCTGCAGCTGGTGTCCACAGCCGATTCCCGCACACCCTGCTGCTCCCCATGTCGCCGTCAGGGCAGCGTTGGCTCCTCCACTTGGACCCCCTGGTGCCCTCCTGGGCAGGCAGCCCTCGCCTCCCACCACCCTGCGACCACACAGCCCCAGCTCCTCGTGCCCGACCTCTTCCCCGATCTCTCAGGGAGGACTCCTGCAGCCACATCCAGCCTTCTCTGTGCTTCTCGGTGTGCTGAAGGAGAAGCATCTCAAGGACAGCCATTTATCTTATTCATGTATATACGTTGTATGCTTGTTGAATGAATAATTGACCAAACAAGTTGTTAGGGAACCTGCTCCTGATTGTGTTGTGTGGCAGTGGGCAAGGTACAGCAATCCACTTCTTTGGGTCTTATTTTCTCTCTGTTAAATACCAAGAGAGGGGTTCGACTAATTGAACCTTACTTCTTAAAAGAAATTTTATTGGGTTTTTGAGGCAGGGTGTTGCTAAGTAATTCAGCCTCCCCTTGAACTCACCGTGTAGCCCAAACTGGCCTCGCACTTGAACTTGCTTTCATCTCCTGCCTCAGCCTCCCCAGTGCTGGGTTACAGGCGTGCACCACCATCCCTGGCTTGCGTCTTTGATACAGTTGCATTAATTAGAAGACTTGGGGTTTTCTTGCCATACCGACATATGTCAGCTGCAGGAAAATAGATACACGGGCACACCACCTGTTCCTGACTGCGAGTGCAATCCCAGGAACTGTCTGGTGCCTAAGGAACCATGATTTTGGGTTCCAGTCTGGTTTCTTCCTGACATCCAGATGTTTCTGTGGTTTCATCTTCTCATGTTTAACTGGTAGCTCACATTATATTTCTCCAAAGAATTTGATGAAAAATTTGAGATGAAATTGAATATAAAATTCAGTACTTGAATTTCAAATTGATGAAGGTCTAAACTGAGCCCTGGTCTCACTATTTATGGCTATTCTTGGAGGGGGAGGAGAGAGGGCACTAGTAATGGTGTGAGCTGAATCCACATGGGTTATAGCAGGAATGCAGTGTCTCAAACTGACAAATCAAGAGAAAAGGACATGAGGGGGCTGGGGATTTAGCTCAGTGGTTCCGGCGCCTGACTCACAAGTGCAAGGTCCCAAGTTCGATCCCCGGTACCGGAAAAAAAAAAGAGAAAAGGACATGAACATATAATTGGAGATGTGAATAGAGCCACCAGGTAAACCCAAAAGAGAAAGTGATCAGTTATAGAAAGTTTGCTTCTCTGAAAAGCAAAATTGGAGGGGCGGGGCAAGGGCACCTTTGTTATTTAAAGAAGTTCCTCTGTCTTTGCATAATAATGACAATTGCTCATTATTTCTTCTTCCTTTTCCCCCCAGCTTCGTACAGTTGACAAGTTCCATACAGTATGGTGCACACGATGATGCTTGTTTATACACACATGTTGTGAAATGAGTAAATTGAACCAAGATTCAGTTTGATTCCACTTTTTTTAAGCTGTAATTCCTGAGTATTGATGAAGTCTTCCTATGAGCTAGGCACAGTTCTGAGTACTGGAAATACGATGCTGAACAAGAAAGATTTCCAGAACCTCATAAGCTTAGATCATAGACTGTCTTCCTGTGTCACCTACCCCTTGTAAGCTGGAGGGTTATGAGGCGGAGGAGCGGAGCTGGCTGCTCCTGCCTGGGTCGCTACACACAGTGACATCTGTGTGTCCTAAAAGGCTTCTCTGTCTGAGTGGTCAGTTGGAAAGGGCTCCAAAGCTGGACCAGAAGCTGGGAAGGTTCCCATACAAGCCTGATTCTGACGCTTGCAAGTCACTGTGTGTGTGTGTGTGTGTGTGTGTGAGAGAGAGAGAGAGAGAGAGATGGAAGTCTTCATTGTGATTTCTTAGCTTTGATTTCACCTCCAGACTGACTGTGACCCTATGAGAACCAAGCCTTGCTGGGTCACATTATGAATCCATTTCTTTTCTTTTTTCTTTCTGGTACCAGGGATCAAACTCAGACCTTGCACTTACCAGGCAGGTGCGGCACCACTGAGCTACATCCCTGGCCCTGAATCCATTTCTTTTAAAACATAAAGGACATAGGGCTGGGATACAGCTCAGTGACAGAGCATTTGCTTAGCAAGCACAAGGCCCTGGGTTCAGTATCTAGCACTGCAAAAAACAAAACAGAAAGCATTAAGTACAGTGGATCCCTGAGTTAAAACCAGCCTGTCATATGAACAACTTGAGTTAGGACCAAAATTTTAGTTTTAACTTACGAACAAAGTCTTGAGTTATGACCGGAATGCTGACTGCTTGTGCTTCCAGATGGTCTCTGATACAGATTTAACCCTTAAAGAGTTCTGGAAGGAAATTATAGCATTCTTTCCTGTGTAGGATTAATTGAGAAACCCTGGGCCAATGTCTCTCTAAGGACACTGAGAGCTCTCTGAAAGAAAGCGTGGCCTAAAATTATACAAGAGAGAGACTTTGAAGGCTGTATAGAGGAGCCTGAGACTTCATTGACCAATTTGAGTTACAACCAGCCCTCGTGAACAAATTGAGTTCATAAGTCAAGGGTCCACTGTACATATTTTATGGGTTTTTTGAGGATTAATAAAAACAAAATGAAAATCCAAAATAAATCCAAGCATATTCAGGGTCAAGAGAGCAGATGGGTTTCTCTATATTTGAACAAATGGATACTAATCTCTAACTCATAATCGGTGAGGTCTGCTTGCGCCTCAACCTGGAAATATAAATATTTCAAGATGGTACTTGAGGCAAAGACCAGACACGAAGTTAAATTCCATCATACTGTGGTTTCCAGGAAGAAGTCTGTAGGTTTAGAAACTTAGAAGAAAAAGGTCAGAACACAAAGGCCACTAAATCAAATTCCTTTCTATTGAGGCCTGAATGAAAGACTCAAACTATCTGCAGATCCGCAGAGTCAGTTTTCATGAGGAAGTGGAAGGCAGGCCCATCCGGGAGTGACTTTAATTAGAACATGCAAGTCTGGATAATTTTCTACAATCCTTGGAGAATGTCTACAGCTCTATAGATTTTCTCAGCAGGTTTTGCCTACATAATATTAACAAAGATGAATTTTACTTAGAATGGAATTTGCCTTTTGATATACATGACACTTAATTACAATATGATTGAAAAGTGTCCAAAACATCTTTTTGATCCTCTGTATGTTACTGAGGTGCGATTACGAAGACAACCATAGGCAAAGATTTGTTCCAGTGGGGCACATAGGAATGCGCTTAATCACTTTAGCAAGAAAATCCCATCCCCCGTGTTAAGTGTGAGCCTGGTGCAGCGAGAATTTAGACATTTCTTCCAGGTGGGGAAGATAGTCATGTTTATAGTGTTTTATCGATTCTCAGAGGCAAGCCTTTCTTCCCTGGCCTTAATTGCATCTGCTTGAGGATTTTACTGATACTTCCTGTTGCTAGTTTCTGGTTGAATTGCGTTGTGTTTAGGCAACATACTGTAGTAGTCAGCTCTTTGTCACTGTAACAAAATGCCAGAGAGACTTCACTTCCAGCTTTGGAGGTTCCCGTCCATTGCCAATGCACAGTGGAGCATAAGCACTTGCCCCATTGGCCTGGGAAGAACAGAGAAGAGAGAGCCGGCCAGGCCAGGGTCCCCAACCCCTCCAGGGTCACAGCACCCATGACCTAAGGACTTCACTGGGCCCACCTCCTAACGGGTCCACTGACGCAATCTCATCTCTCCAGGAACCAAGCTTTTAACCTGCGGGCCTTCGGGGACACTCGAAATCCACAGCACAGACTCCGTGGGTTTCCCTGGAGTTTATAGCGACTTGCTTTGTGGCCCAGCTCGCAGTCATCTCTGAATATTCCGTGTGCACTGGAAACTGACGTGTGTGCTGTGGTCACTGGTGGAGTGTTTGGGGCTCTGAGGGTCGCCGGACCGGTGGTGTAGCTCCACATCTCACGGCCCTGGTGGAAAATGTGTCCCCGCCAAAGCTCCGGGCCAGGCACGGACCTGCCAATGTGATAGTGACAGGCATGGGGCCCTCGAGAGGCGGTGAGGACATAAGCCAGCCTTCCTGGGAGTGGGTTATAAAGCCCAGCGGGAAGGGCATGGTCGTCTCCCCTCTTCCCCTCCCTCCGCGCGAGGACAGTGCCACCGCATCCCCTCCCCGCCACACCACAAATGGTGGCACCTTGATCTTGGGCTTGCAGCCTCCGGAGCTATGAGAGATTTCTGTCCCTTATCAGTTGTCCACTCTCGTGTCATTTGTTTTACCAGTCAGTGCTGAAACAGCAGCGTTGAAAACCTTAACTATCACTGGGGGTTTGTTCTTCTTTCAGAATTTTTTTTTGCTTCTTGCATTTTGAAGCACTATTAACAGGTGCATGCACATTAAGTTTATTATTTCCCCTTCATGAATTAACTTCTTTTAATTCTTACATATTTTCCTCTTTGTCCCTGGTAATATTTCTTCTCATGAAGTCTACTTTTTCTGCTAACATAGCATGCTTTTTTACATTTAGTATTTGCATGATATAACTGGCATAATTTTCCATCCTTTAGAACAGTGTCTTTAGTATTAAAGTGCAATTCTTATGAAGTCATAGTTTTAGATCTTGTTTTTTTAATTCTTTTAGGTACTGGGGATTGAACTCAGGACCTTGCGCTTTCGAGGCAGGCGGCGGAAACACTAAGCTAAATCCCTGGCCCTTGCTTTTTTAAAATCCAGTTTCACCATCCCTACTTTTGAACTGAGTCCATTCCATTTAGTATAACTATCGGTAGGTTGAGCTTATGTCTTCTGTCTTTAATAACTGTTACTGTTTACCTATCCCTGCTTTATTCATTTTCCCTTTTACTGCCATCCTTTAATAAATCCTTTCTTGTTTCATTTTCTTTTCTTTGCTGGATATTTTCTAAACTGGTTACACTGGAGGTTATGATATGTACTTGAGTGTACAGGGAATTAATATCACAGCACTTGTTAGAAGGTACAAATTCAACATCATTGTGCCTCAGTTTTTTCTCTTCCCTTTGTGCTATGATTGTTACACAGCTTACTTCTGCATACATTATAAACCCTAAATATATTGTATTGTCTTGAACGTTTGTCTATTATTTTACTTTAATTTTTATTTTTTGTAGAGCTGGGGATCCAACCGGTGGCCTCCCACACGCTAGGTGAACTCCGTACCACTAAGCTGCATCCCCAGTGTTTTGCCTTTATTTTTTTTAACAAGGTCTCACTCTGTAGCACAGGCTGGCCTTGAATTTGCAGTGCTCCTACCTCATTCTCCCTGGAGGCTGGGTTTACAGGTGTACCCCACCCACACCGCTTCACCTCTATTTTCAAAGAGTACATTTGCTATTCTAGCCTGATCTTATTTTTTTCACCACTTTAAAGATGCCTTTACCTAGTGTTCTGGCTCATTGTTTCTGGTAGAAAGTCAGCCACCCTGCTCACTATTGTTGTACCGGATAGAGATGTCTTTTCTTATCCCTTGATTCTTTGGGGGGGTTTTTTATCATTAGTTTTTAACAGTTTGAAGTATGTCTAGCATGGTTTTGTTTTTATCTGTCATGGGAATTATTGAGATTCTTAGCTGTATGGGTGAGTTTTTAAAAGCCAACTTTGGAAAAGTCTCAATCAACATTTCTTCAGTCTTTTCCTCCTGGAACTCTAAATTATGTGAACAACTGATGCTGTCCATAGTTTCCCTGAAGCTGTCTTCACTTCTACCTGCCTTTCCTCCAGGCTTCAAATTGGATAGTTTTGTTGATCATTCTTCCAGTCCACTGATCCCTTCCGGCATATTATTCAATGCACTGAGAAGTTCATCTTGTAAAATTTCTCAGCAGTTCTAGAATTTCCATGTGGTTCTTTTGAAAAAGTCTGTGCGCATTCCCTACCTGTTCACTTACATCCCCATCTTTTCCTTTATATTATTTAATACATTTGCTGTTTGCTGTTTTATAGTCATTTATCTGTATCTTTTCTTCCTCCTGAGCCATAATTTCCTACTTCTTTGGAGGCTTCAGCAGTTGTTACTGTATAATGTGGATGTTACATTGTAGAGTTTACTTTCTGATTTCTTTACCCTGAGTTGAGTTTTGTTGTAATGGACAATGAATTTCCCAGTGGATCACCTGGTCTTACTGAGATGGGTTGGGAGTAGCCCTTGTTTTAGGGTGCATTCCTTGTTCTCATTACATGGTCTCCAGTCTGAGGTCACAGCTGAGTGTTCGGGCTGCCCAGGGCGTCTCACAGTGGTCTGACCTCTTGACTCTCCCTTCAGTGTCTCTAACCACACATCTGGTGTCTCAGCGCCAGCACACTTAAGTGTCTGGCTGTGGCCATAAGAGACCTTTCTGCAGATTTCCAAGGCTCTTGCTCCCAGAGTAAATCTTATCCCTCTAATCCCATCTACTGAGATTGCTGCTGTTTGGGTCTCCGTTCTTGGGTCATGGTTTAGAAAGGGTCCTCAGTCAAGAAGCCAGGGTGAAGGTGGCGCTTGTAGCCCTGAGGTAGCTGCAGTTCAGTGTGAAGCTATCGTGTTAAGTATTTTAAACAATTTCACAGTAGAACATGGCAGAGGCAAGTTCAAGTAACTCTTACTCTGGCATGACTGAAAGCAGTACTCTGTATGCTCACAAATGAGATATGGCAATGCTTCATACAGGCAGTAAATATTAATAAAAATACCTAGGGACTACCAATTTGAAAATACAAAAAAAGCAAAACTCCCACCTCTGCTTTTTAGGCACTTACATTTACTAACAAAGATTATAAATACATAGGTAAAGTAGTAGAATGCAATGCTGTAAAGGGTAAGTGAGCTGGACTCATGTCAGAGACCTGCTGTGGACCTGAGGATGTAAACCACAAGGGGAAATGCAAGGGCTGACCGGACAGGTTGCCTCTTGGGCAGCTCTGAGAAGTGGGTGACGCTTAGGTAGGAAAGAGGGCATTTCAAGGTGTGGGACAACTGTGAACACATACCCACCAGGCAGGAATGAGCAAGACATTTCGTGAAGTCTGCCTGTAGTACAGGGCTTTGGTCGGGACATAGTAATAGTGCCCATAATACAAGAAGATTCAGCATAGTGCACTAAGCTGAATGGTTGAGGTCCTTGAACTTTATCACAAAAGTACTCAGGTAATAGGGCCGGGGATTTAGCTCAGTGGTTCCGCCGCCTGCCTCGAAAACACAAGGACCTGAGTTCAATCCCTGGTACCAAAAAAAAAAAAAAAAAAGTACTCAGGTAATAATGTGACAGATCTGTAGGGAGGGAGGAAGAGGAGAGCAGGGAGACAGGAACTGTCCCTGGGGTGAGGTAATAAAGGTCTGCCAGGTGCGACAGTGGACACAGAAAGGCAGGGCAGGCACAGGAAACCATGTGGAGGAAAAATCAGCAGGGATTGGTTATTGATTGGCTGTGAGTGAGGATGAGATACTGGCAGAAAGTAAGAAGTCCAGAGTGCGGCTTATTGCCCCACAGTGGTAGATTTGGTTTTAGAGATTAGAGAGTTCAAGGGATTTAAAGCACTATTAACTTGTTTATAGTGGTATCATTGCTTACAGCGGTCGGTGGTCTGTTCACATTTGCACTTTCAAAGTCTTCCCGGTCCTGATTTTGTGTTGTGTGGGGTTTGGAGCTGATCCGCTGTTCTTTGGTTTAGCTGGGAATTACACAAGCCAATAGCGTGAGGAGGGCTCGGCTAGGGATGTAATTAGTGAATTGCTACTAAGACAACTACCCCTGCCCAAGTTACCAAAAGACACTCTCTGTTGCATTGTCTCTGCCTGTTTGTCTCCCTGCTCGCTAACCTGCTAGATTAGTTAGCTTTGCCGCACAGGAAGAGCATAAGCACATTGAAATACAAACACTCATCATTTCTTCTGAGTCTGTGGGCCCTGTGAGCTTCTGGCTATCAGTTGGCATTTCACACAGACTCTGGTTTTGAATAAGTGCGTGGTCTTATATCAGCAGCCAGCTTAGTGTTTTGGTTTTTGTTTGTTTGTTTTTTGTGTTTTGTTTTCTTGAGATAGGATCCCGCTAAGTTGTCCAAGCTGGCCTGGAACTCGGAATGATCCTCCTGTCTCAGCCTCCTGGGTGCTGGGATTACAGGTGTGTGCCACTCCACACCTGGGTGTTGTTTTTTATAGACTTCTTTTCAGAGAAAATTTATCTTCTTTCTGTTCTTTGAACTTTTCCCCAAGAGATCTTTTTTAAGACAGTGACCATCACTTGAATGAATATTGTTTAGGACTTTTGTGTTCCCCGGTGATCACCTTGCTTGTGTGTGAGGTCAGCGCCCTGTCCAGCTCCTGTTCCAGGGGACGCATTAGGGTCACCTGCCCCAGGGGAGCCAGAGCTCTGCAAGGCCAGGAGATCAGAGGCTGAAGAGGGGGACTGCTCCAGCTAGGAGAGTACCAGGTGGTCCCCAATGGTGTCTCCCCAAAAAAGGAGGCAGGGGGTTTCACTGGGGAGACATGCATATCCATACCCCCTGTGGGGGGCTCTTTCCCGCACACCTGCAATTTGAGGTTGTGCCACTTCCTTTGTTGCACGTCCCAAGTGTGGACAGGTCAAGAGTTTAGCACTGTAATGAAAGTGCAAGGACCAAGGCTCGCTGGGGTCCCCTGGAAGGCCTGGGTTGGGCTGGTTGGAATCAGGTCTCTGCTCTGGTGGGGGTGGGTGGTAACCATGGTTGGCGATTACCTTCGCCCTGTGTCCCTGCCCGGCAGCTGACACTCGGGGTGGACCAGCCCCAGCCATAGCATCGGGAGACCTGGGGCAAAGATACCCTATTGCAGTAAGCAGTGCTGCAAGCCAGGAGGAAAATCCCGTCCACCTTGCAGGCAGGGGAGAAGCCTGGGCATGGAGTTAGATCCGCCAGTGTCCCCTGCCAGCCCAGCCTGCTCCTGCACTGCAGCCTCCCGGAATGTGTTTCTCAGGATGGGGCTGAAAAGGGCATGCAACCCATGAAGCACTAGCAACAGTGCCTTCCCATGGGAAGAGGAAGGAAGCTGAGCTCTTTCTCCCTGTGGGCCACACACTGCATGCTGGGTGGCATTTGTCAGTCCTTCCTCCTATGCCTTTTCCACCTTTGGGACTGGACAGTCCCGATCCCCACCTGGATGCCGTGGGACCAACCACCCATGTGTGACAGCCACACATGGCCCAGACTTCACCTCATGCCCCTGCGGACAACATGTAAACACTGTATCCAGTAGGGACTGAACCACTCTAGAGGGAACATGGCAGTGTACCCACCAATGAGTCCGCCACCCCCTTAGGCTGGCATCCCATTCGCCAGCTGTGCCATGGAACATTCGCCTTCCTAGGTAGCGATTCCACTGGTTGCTTGGTCACACTGCACCTACATGAAACAACATGGATATGAAAACAGAAGGGAAAAAAGAAGTTTTTACAACTCTAAATGTGGTAGCATATAAATATCGACTCCTTTTCAAAAATTTTCAGAAATCAGCTCTTCCGAAAAGAGCAATTAAATCCACTGTCAGTTTTTGTTGCACCATCACTGGCCCGATATATTGTCAGAAAGGTGTCAATGAACAGCCTTTCCAGAGCTTTCCTATTGTTCTATGATCGAGGAGAATCCCAGGAGTGCTTAGTAGTTTTTGGCTGGTTCATATTTCATTCATTTATGTCATCAGTTGTTAAAATGTCAAAGTTAAATTTCCAATAATATATATTTCCACTTACATAATTTAGTTAGGAAATTAAAGTATAGAAATATATAACTTAAAAGCTTCCATGTTACTGAATGTGCACATGTATCTGAATTATTGTTAACAATTGTGTAATATTTAACTTATGAATGTAGAATAATTATAATTTAGCAATCTGCTATCAACAGACATTACATTTGCTTCTTTTTCTCTTTTCCTTTTCTTTGCTGCAGTGCATATCCTTTTTTTTCCACTCTTGCTCAGGCAGTTCTTTAATGCAGATTCATGAAGGTGGAATTGCAAAATGAAAAGTTACTTTGCTTTGAATGTTTTACATTCTCTGTAGTGTGCCACCAGGAAGCCAGTCCTGCCACAGGGAGGACCCGGGCCCTCACTTCCTTGGGCCTCCGTTCTTTTACCCTTGATAAAGAATTCAGTCGAGACACACAGCTGGACAGAAGCCTGGGTAGAGTTCGTTGCAAAGTGGATACAGAGAAGGCGAGTGAGTTTGGACCCCTTTTTATGCACCCTCCTAGGTTCCAGGAACTCACTGATTACGGAGCTCATTGACATTTTACTAAGAACTTAATTAGGAATTAATTGAATGTCCTCCTGTCTTTTTTAGACAGTCAGTAATTCCCCAGGGGATTTTGTCATCTAAGGAAGGCACAAAAGAAATTCAAGAGAGATAAGTTCTTCAGTGAAACCAGCCCTGGCAGGAGGGTCTTTGAACACTTCCTTTCCTGGGGTCCTTGGGCTGCTGCTGGTGGCAGCCAGGAATGTGGATGCCTGTGTGGAGTTAGGGGGCCAGGGGCCAGGGGCCGGGGATCAGGAGGGCTGTGCACAACCTTCGACCTCAGGGTGTGTCTTAGTTACTTTTTGTTGCCTAGATGAAATACCCAACACTCAAAGTTAAGGGAGGAAAGGTTTGTGTAGCTCACACTTTGTAGAGGTTTCAGTCCATAATTGGCGGGCTCCAAGGCAGGGTGGCATGGGAGAGGAGAAATAGTTCATTTCAGGCAGAAGGTAGCAAAGCAGCAACAGACAGCCACAGCTCTCTCTGTCCCTTTTATCTTATCCAGACTACTTAGGGCGGGTAGCACTCCCGCCCTTAATCCTAGTGCCCTTGAGACTAGATTGCACCATGAGTCAATCCCAGTGTCACAACTCTAGATCCAGCCGCCTCTGAAAAGCCCCACCTATGACTGCATGAGGCTTTGAGGGGCATCTAGACACAGCCATAACAGGGTGTCACTGCTCCTGGGGTGGCCTAGGGTCTGAGACTCAGAGGCTATTATGACATGTTACCCGCTGGCCCCTTTGTTTCCTACCTGCAGTGCGTGCCACCTCAGACCAACTCCTTTTGTCCCTCTGGCCGCTAATGTCCAGCTCTCTGTCTGCCCCAGAGCCCATGTGCACGGACCTGCTTCTGTGTTTCCTTCAAAACATCCTTCCTCAGAAAGAGTCTTTGGCATATTTTTCTCTATCAATTTGTTATCCCACACAGAAATGGTGAAAGGTCACTTTTTCTTGCAGTTTCACCCTATTGCAATCCAAGATGAGGGATTAAAATCTGGAAAATAGAGACACTTCCCCTCTGATTCCCAACTCTTCCTACCTAACCGTCTGTGTTTTACACTGCCAACTTGGTCCTTTGTGGTCATGGACTCAGTTAAGTGGGATTTAAAAGGTAGTTTTTAAATTTTTAATGGCATCTAATAGAATAGCATCCACTGGTCACAGTGGATGGTGGTGGGAAGGTGTGGACAGCTCTGGGCCCACACAGTCTCCGATGCAGGAACAGGAGCCACCCCGCGGCTGTGAAGTGCAGGAGAACCCGAGCAGCCTGGCTGCCGAGGAGCCCACAGGTGGGACAGTCGCAGACATGTCAACAGTGACCCATTGGGCTTCCAAGGAACTCATGGTGCATGCAGAACTAGGCTGGTGGGGACATTGAGCTTTTCGTGAGAAACGCACCACTCTGGTGGCCACTTGTCACCAGCCAGCTCCATTTTCTGTTTCTCTCTCTGTGGGGTGAAAATCTCCCTCCCCTCACATGGGGAGAGAGGGCGCTGGCCCAGGTCTCCCTTTCTGTTTCGGGGTCCTTCCTCAAGAGCAAGGGCTGGGCAGGAGGAAGGGAGGAAGCAGGCGGGGGCTCGGAGGGGGTTTCCCTGGGCCTTTCTCAGCCTTTGTCCAGAGCCTCGGAGTGTTTCAACATCTGACGAATAAAACCTGCTTTTACAATTAATGCAAATATTCCTTGGTGATTCATCCTTTCCAAGTGGTTCTTGGTTTCTTTGACATTTTATTTTTAAACTACGAGTTAACATCGACATCACCCTGGGGCTCCTCTCGCCTCCCAGCTCTGCCCGGGCTGCACAAGTTCAGCCCTGAGAGGTCACCAGGCATCCTCGCTGCCCGGGCCTTCCACACTGTGCTGTTGAGGACACACTGGTGGGGAGCTCTTGGGTGGGTTAGTGGAGGAAAGGCTGCTTGATTTGGCCTTCTGTCTAGCACAGTCCTAATAAAGTAGGTTTCATTAAAATTTTCAATTTAATTTTTACTTTTTTGGCAGTGCTGGGGATTGAACCCAAGGCTTCACATACACTAGACAAGGACTCCACCAGTGAGCTGCACCCCTCACCTGCAATTGCATTGTTAGAGTGAGAGCTACTTTCTGCTAATTCAGTATACTTTACATTCAGTTTGTACATAACCAGCCTCATGCAGGCTGAATGAATGGGTGGGTCCATCTGCTTCATAAGCTGACATCTCCCCTGGGCTCAGGAAGACTGTTGGAAAAACTCGGGAAATCACCCCCATTAATGGAAAGACTAAAGCCAAGAAAATGGCTTTTAAATTTTCTGGAAATGTGGGCTCCAGTGGTGTTGAAAGGGTTGGGATTCTCCGAGGCTGTTGTGGCTGGTGTTAGGGTTACGCGTCAATGTAACTTTTTAAAGTAGGATTTATATAGCTGGAAGTTATGCTAAGAACTCTTTTATACATATATATATATATATATATACATACACACACTTACATGTACACACTCATAAATACATATAGAAATCCACCAGGGGTGGATTTAGCCAGGGGTGGCGAGGCACGCCTCTTATCCCAGCACTCTGGGAGGCTGGGCCAAGAAGATTGAAAGTTTGAGCCCAGCCGGGGCAACTTAGCGTCTTAGTAAGAACTTGTCTCAAAACAAAAAATAAAAAGGTGCTGGGATGTAGCTCAGTGCATAGACCCTGGTCTCAGTCCCTAGTGCCACCACCAAAACAAAAAAAAAATCCAAGTTTACCGATGAATGCCTGGACATTTAAAGGATATGTTCTTTGAATAGGCGTTTCCTAGCTAACACACATTCCAAGCTCATCAATGCTCGACTTTTTACATAAGCCCACCCTTTCCAAATCTCTACCTTCCCGAAAGAGAAACCAGGGCCACAGCGGGTCTAGTTAATATCCAAGGCCACACACCGAAGAGTGCAGAGCTCCTGGCTTTCAAATGACCATTCCTCTTCATTGCAGCAAGTCAGTTTTCCCTTTTCTTAACTGTTTATCTCAATAGATCTATGTTTAATTTCGGTGTTGGAATATTTTCAGTCCCTAGTTTCCTGTCTTCGGCAAATTTTTCCCTGCAAATCTGCAGGAACTGCATCTGGTGCAGGTCTCAGAGCTGCTCGAGGCACGGTTGAAATCGTGCACTGCTCCAGTCCCCCCCCCCCCCCGGGACTCAGGGGAGGCGTGCAGGGCTCTGGGGAAAGAGGGTCCCCCCAGAATCAGGTCTGGGTTTTGGCACTGGGCCCTCCAGTGTGAGCTGCAGACGGTCCCAGCTGCTGTGTCCCACGGGTGTGGCTCAGGGACCCAGGCTTCATAGTCTCATCATCTGCCATGCCCCGGGCACTCACTGTCCCCTCTGGCAGAGCCAGGGCTTCTCCACACCAGCTTTAACCCCGTGTCACACAGAGCCCCACCCAGTCCCAGGAGGTGTGGGGACTGAGCACGTCGTGTCCAGCTGCAGGCTTGAGTGGTCTTCGAGCGTTCCAGACTTTGGGAAAAAATCCATGAATTTGCTTCAGGAATTCATATTTGTTTTCAACCTCATCTTCTTAAAAACTTACCATTTCTTAGCTTACGTATCATAAATTTAATCTACATGAATTGAAATAAAACTAACTTCTTAAAATACTGAAAAGAGTATTTCTTATCCAAGCGAATGCTGAGTGCTCACTCCCGGCTTTAGAGACACCTGAACCTCACCCAGGGGCCCTTCACCTCTCGAAGATGGGGCCGGGTGGGTTCATTTCTGACCCCACAGCCTCGGTATAAAGTTTGTAACTTTGTATTTCTACTGTCTCCCCAACCCCAGCACTGCAGAGAGTGTGGGGACCATTCTGGGACCATCACGGAGTGGACAGATAATGCACATCAAGGCTAAGTCCAAATCCGAAGTTTAGGTGTGATAAAAAGAAACAGCCTGAAGAATCTAAGTGTGTGTAATTTCTACACAGAGAATCAGAGCAGCTGTACCAAACTCAGGCACTGTGAGCCTAGCATGGGGCTTGGGGCCTGCGTAAATGGCAATCCCTCGCTTGTGCAATGTCCCCATGTCAGATTTAGAAACCAAACAGGAACTGCACCTGCCCCCCCTGAGGTCCATAGAGTGCTGTGTGGGCTGACCTCGGGGTGCACTCTGTCCCTGGATTTTCTGAGACTTGCTCCAGTATTTCAGTTGTGTTTTGTTTTGTTTCAATACACAGCTCCAGGATGACGGAAGATGATTCGTACCTGGGAGGGCACGAACAAGTAAGTTTTGTACTGCCATCTCACCGGCAGTTTTATTTCCATCTGTTCACATTTCAAAATCGACAGAGCCCACACAAGGCAGTCAGTGTCAGGAAAACTCTAAAGTTGGTTTAAAAAGTTTTTATTTTAATTTAAGTCTCCTGGTCCCTCCGGGATCAGACCGGTGCAGACATTTCGTGTAAAGTGGGTCACTCGCCCTATCACACGTATTTTGCACAAACATTGTGTGTGTGACCGGTCACACGCCAGCCACTGTACCAGTGCCCTAGGACGACTGTTACACCTTGGCCTGCAGTGGTGGCGCCTCAGCCCCTGGCTCTGTGTCCTTCGTCCCCTGTGTCATATTATGTCCTTGCATCTCCGTGTCTTCTTTCTGGCACCTCACACTTCATCTTTCTGCTTCTCTCCCATGACCGCATTTCTACCAGAGTCTAGGACTTAAACAGGTCTCTTTTTAGGGGGACACAGTTCAACTCACCACAGCCCAGCGAAATATTCACTTAACTCTCTTCTAGTGAGGAGGCAGAGGGTATAGGGAAAAGACCTCTGGACTTAGAATTGGGAGACTGTTGTACGAATGTCGCTGCTGCTGATCGATTAGCTCTTCAATCCCAGGAATCCGAACCTCCCCATCCTACTTGTTCCCTTTTGAAAACCGGAAAGGCCAGCCCCACCTGCACAGGGGCTCAAAGACTACATGGGGGAATGGAACAGGTGTGCTTTGAGAGCACAAAACTGCTACATTTAGCAGTTAGGAAAGGGTAATAGTGTCCAGCTCTTTAGTTTGAAAAAATTCCAAGCCTGCAAGAAAGTAGTATAGTCCAACAAATCTATGCTGGTCATTAACATTTTGCTACTGTCACTGTCTCTCTCTCTCTCTCTCTCTCTCTCTTTTTTATATGTATAGAACGACTTAAAAGCAATTTTCAGACTCTGAAGTAATTCCATGGTGATATTGTTTTGAATGTAATGATTTTAAGAAGTACTTAAAGCACTGACATTCATTCCTGTTATTTATCGAAGCCTTATTATGCACTAGAACATTGATGATACATCAAAATAAGTAGGGACATAGAATAAGAAATTACACTCTGACTTCCGGAAGCTGCTGTGCCTGTAGGAGGGACAGAGACACAGTGTCCGAGGGGTGATCGGGGGCCGTGCCACACAGAGAGGACAGATGTGTCCAGAGGGATTCCTGGGAGCAGTGGGGCAAGAAAGCAAGAGGTAGGGAGCACATTGTAAAGGAGGCTGTGTGCACTGAGCTTGGAGCGCTGTAGCTGGCTAAGCTGGACCAGGAGAGGGAACTCCGGGCTCCAGGACATCCTGGTCTGAGACACCTTCTGTCACATTTAAATGTTGGTGCAACCATCTAAAACAATGCACTTTCCAAATTGTCACATGCCCAGAATCAGCCCAGAAAATAAAACTAAAACTGAAATACTTTTGAGGGATCTGGTGTTGTTTCTGTAAATAAAATAGACACAGACAGAGCAGGCATTGTTCTTGGTGTAATGTTCTAGTTGCTTTAGAAAGAATGAAAGTGCATTGCTTTTCACATGAATCTGCTCCTTTCCAATTTTGTTGCAAAAATGGTGATATCAGATAAATCTAGGAACATTTTCTTTGATTGCACCATGAAAGACATCTGGCTATTCGTGTCATCAAAACCCTTTGTTTTACCTTTCACTTTTAATATTTCTAACAGTTAAAGACAAACTCTAACCAGCGTGAGGGCTGCCTCTTCTTGGTTAAAGTGTGCTTTCCTTTCTGCACACAGGAAATCTTATCAAGAGATGGTCCTGTACCACACAGGAGTAAAACCTGCTGAAGACACTCATTTTGAAAGTGTCTTACGTGGGCGGTTTTGTGCTCATCAGCAACAGGGGTGGGGTGTATTCTGGTGTCTCCATCCTTGGGAGGAGAGGTCCTTGAAGTTCTTTTCCTTGTCCTGAGCTTAATGTCCTCAAGTTCACCTGTCCTCGGGGAGATGCGGTCAGTGTTGTGGTGTGAGGTGGAGCTCACTGTCCACCCCATCTGCTTGGCAGTGTCGGCTGTCACACAGCACAGGCTCTGTCTTCCTGGCCTTTTTGCCCTTGACCTGGTCATTTCAGCCACCTGCAGGGCCATGGGACAGGGGACTTTTTCTTCTGGGTCACTTTCCTTTCTGAGACCAGTGGGCGCCATGGTCAGGGGCTGATCTTTCCTGAACACGTCTTCAAGTTCCTGTATTTCCTTTCCATCAAATGATGAACATACCAGTGAGCCTTACTCACAACTGAAGCTGGATGCATGTTTCTGTTCTGCAATTGAAAATTTGTATTACTCACAAGAGGATCTGAAGTGTTCTTGATCTAAACACCTTTTCTTATCTTGATGTACTAGGCATTTGAGGTTCTGAGGAACCCAAGAACATCCAATAATTTACTAATAAGGGCAAAGGGACTAATTGTAATACTTGGATTTATTTTTTAAATACTGATTCCAACCCACTTATCAGCCTTTCTCAGAAAGTGAAGGAAGGTCAGTTTCTAGTGCTGTCCACAAACTTTTCAAAGAGGTGACTTTCGTGGAATGAAAATAATAGGAAGCTCAGAAATAGGAAGTTAAAGTTTTGAATGTACTAAGAGGGAAAATTTAACTCCATCAGAACAGGTTGCGTGCTTGCTGCTTTGATTTTTTTTGCCGTGTGTTGTTGCTATGAGAGAGAGAGTCCCATAAACTTGTGACTTAGGAGAGCGTAAGTCTATTCTCCCGTGGTCTAGGCTTGAATGAAAGCACTGGGTTGTCTTCCTGCTGGAAGCCGTCATCCTGGCCTGTGACCTTCGGAGCCCACCTGTGGCCCTGGCTTGGGAACCTCCTGTTACCCTACCTTCTGCTTCCCACGCCACACTTCTTACTACAGACTTTGACTTCCTAAGCCTCCCATCTGCAGCCCACTGGTATCTGGGATAATCCCCTCACCATAACATCCTCACCAGCCACATAAGCAAAGTTCCTTTTGAAGTTGCTTTCACAGGTTCGGGGATTCAGGGCTGGAACATGCACCTTTGGAGGGCTTTTATGCAGCCTGACCCCCCCCCCATGCAACTTCACACCTTTTGCATTTGATGTGAAAAACATGTGTGCACTCAGGGTTTGGTTCCTGGCCCTTAGACTTCGAGCTGTGTTCCAGTTATTCTGTGAACTGTCCCAGGCCTGCTGTCTAGAACTGTGATAGGTGCTGGACAGTTGTTTTGGTGACTAGGGACAGATGTGCCTCATTGGTAAGGTGGACAGACACCAGTGCTGGAAGCAGAATGTAGTCAGGGGTCAGATGGGACAACAACCAGCTTCACGTGGCAGAGTGAACCACATGGGAGGAGTGGGGACGTCCTACGAGATGTACCCTTGAAATTGGCTAGATCAGATATTTACCATCATAAAAGAAATACAGCTTCTTAGGACTATTTCCTTATATTTCAAAGAGAAGGAGCTGCGAGTCATCATTCCACAAACATTAAATCTCCCCCCTGTGACCAGCACGAAGTTGGCCCTGCAAGGGAGCAGCCAGGCTAGGTCCTGGCCTTGGGATTTGAGGGCTGAGCTGATCCTCTCAAATCCCTTTGTCAGCTGCAGTCCATGGGCATGAGAGCTTAACTAGGCTTCATAAAAGGATTTTAAAATCCTGATTTAGGATATTTTCAGATGTTTGTTTTTGTCTTTAGTTTTCACTCTTGTAATTAATTTTTTACAAGTTGCTACTTGGCATTATTAATATGATGTTGGGAAAAGATCGCGAGATTTAAATTTTTTTCTTTACAGATGTTTCATTTGAATCCTCTGACTCATGCAATATTTAACCCAGAATTATTTCCACCAGAGATGCCCCTGCAGACAGGTAAGAAAAGACATCCCTTTTGCCCTGTGGCTTTGTTTTCATTTTTTAAAGTACTTGCAAGATTTCCTGGTAGTCTCTTGTAGAAATTCAGTGATGTCCATAGGAAGGAAGTGATTTATGTTTTAAACACCAATCATCGGGCCCGGGATTTAGCTCAGTGGTTCCGGCGCCGGCCTCACAAGCACAAGGTCCCAAGTTCGATCCCCGGTACCAAGAAAACAAAAAAATAAACGCCAATCACCTTGCAATTTACTTTCTTGAAAGTTATGTGTACAAAAGGGTTCCACCTCACTTACCTGTTGGACTAGCAGCCATGGTTGCTAATACCTGCTTGGGAAATGTAGAAGGAATTTCTTACTTAATATCAAGATTTCCTTCTTGCCCAGCCCAGCTGCGTCCTTCCTTCTGTACCCTCTCTGTTCCGTTCCAGTCTCAGCTGTTCAGCTCTGTTCCTCAAGGGTCTGACTGAGGCCTGCTGCCTGTCAGCTGCTACAAATATCAGAGATCACCTCGGCAGAAAAAACATCTTTTAAAAAACTTCAAACTGTGCATTCCGACTGATTGACAAAGCTGACAATACTAATCCTTCTAATGCGACTGCATTCACAAACTGTTTTATATAATCTAGATGCTAGGAAATTCAGCTCATTTGGCCTCTTTTACTAATGGTCGGCGTCTGTGCAAGTGTGGTGGGATGGGCCTTTTTATTGCCTTGTTTCGTGGCTCAGTCATAGTGGGACTTAGATGTCAAAGCAGTGAGGCTAATTTTGGAGCTTGTATGTTGGATGCAGAGCTCGGTGACTGCAGAGGCGGACAGCAGGCGTCTGTTTAACATAGCTTGTCTCCTAGGGAGACTCCACCCTACTTTATCACTCACCTAAACCCACTGCGGTTACTCTGGTGTTTGCCTTTCATTGATTAGATCAGTTTTTGTGGGTTGTTTGTTTGTTTTTGTTTTGTTTTGCAGTTGTATCTTCAGTAGTCCTAGGAGTTCAAGGGAGGGAAGAAAGTACATCTGCTACACTTTTACCTTCACTAGTAAAAGTTGTATTAGAGACTTCTGGGTTACTTTTCTCTCACTGCTGAGACAAAATGCCTGACATCCAAAGTTAATGGGGGAAAGCTTTATTTAGCTCACAGTTTGTAGAGGTTTCAGTCCATAACCAGCTGGCCCCGAAGGCAGGATGGGTGGCAGAGGAGAAACCGTTCATGGTGGGAAGGTAGCAAAGCAACAAGGGACAAGGCAAGCCTCTTTCTGTCCCTTCTGTCATATCCAGGCTACCAGGATTAGGGCAGTGCCAGGCGCATCAGTGGACCAGCTTAGTAGTCACTCACCCTTCCTCCTAGCACCCTTAATGCTAGCCTTGCACCATTAATCAGTCACACACCCTGGATCCAGCCACCTCTGAAAACCCCCACCTAGGCCTGCATGAGGCTGTGGGGGGACATCTAGACACAGCCGTAACAAGAGCCTTTCTCTCCTTCCTCCACAAAACTTTATGTAGGCCACAATCTCTGAGATCTTGTGATGTGTTGTCCAACTTGAGCGCTGGGTCAATTTCCTGTAAACGGGCAAGTGTCTCGATAATCAGTGTTTCCTGTGAACTTTTAAATTCTGGGGTTCAAAGTATTTTTCTTAGTATTAATGCTTTATTGAAAATGTAAGAACTTGGTTCCACCCTCAGGAAATGTAGATTATCAGTTTCATGCCTTGTGAATGCCAAACAGTGTCCTGAGGCAGATTTCTTGAAAAATGTTTTCTTTTTCTTTACATGAATGTGCATAGAAGTAATAGTATCAAAAGAGCCACATCAGTCAACATTCTGAGGTCAGAGCTTCATGTTGTGGAACTTATGTGGCCATGGTATTAGAAAAGCTTTCAAAATTATACCTAGAAGTCTTATTTTTCAGTTACTACCCCACAATTTTTATCCATATGTCTTCCCTCTCTGTTGCAGTGGTCGAGTTTAGATTTTAGAGTTTAAGATGTATGGGATATTTAGTCAAATTTTAAATGAGTCGAGAAGTTGTCTAAACCAATACTAACTTGTTGTTTCCATATGGATTTTTTTTGTTTTTTGAGACAGGGTCTCGCTGTATAGCTCAGGCTGGCCTTGAACTCATGGCAACCCTCTTGCCTCAGCCTCCAGGATTACAGGCATGTGCCACCATACCTGTCACCCATATGGATATTTTCAATCATCTGGGTTTCTTAAATCAAAAACCATCAGTTGTTGTACTGCTTGTTGCAAACTATGGGTTATGGTATAACTGTTAGGTCCGTAGTTTATATTTCTGTGCACAGTGGGGCATCACTTTTGTAGAACAGATGTGGCCCCTGCCCAAAATTGTCCTTCGAACAAAGATAAGCACATCAAGTCTAAGTTTCTAATCGATTTAACTTCGAATGCATGCTCTCAAGGAGAAAAATGGGTGTGTTTCACATGGCGTTTCGTATGTTTAAAGGAAATTAAGTCCTGCAGAAAAAGGTCATCAGATTTGCAAGTAGTTTTGGAAGTATTGAGAAGGGAGGGGCTGGAAGCAAGGTAAGTGGTGCCCCGTGAAGCCGGGCCACACATGGCTTCTCAGAAGCTGTCTTCTCCCTGTGCTCTTTAGACCCCAGCAGAAATTTGTTTACATTCGTTATGTTATTAATGGTGTGAAAATACTTCTATGTTTAATGTTTTATTTCCTAAGCAAAACTCAAACACTGGCCATTTTTTTAAATTTTAAAATTACTGCTATTTTTCTAAAAGTAGTTTTAAATGTTCAGGGCTGACTTCCGTACAGATGGAAGATGATTTCCCTCTCTGCTGCGCATTTAGCTTCCAATGCGGTCATTTTTCAGCTGACTTCCATGTCAACTGCCTGAATAATCATACTTCGGTTTTCTAACATTCCCTAGGTTTATCCTGATTCGTCATAATGCTGAGAAGACAAAACTAAATTCTCTCTTAAGTTCCAGTTTATCTGAATTTCAGTGAAGGTTTGTCTCCTCACTAATATATTTATCTACAAGTCTGAAAGACTGGAAACTCCAGCATCACGGCCCCATGGTTCCAGGATGTTTTCAGTACCAAACATCTTAATAAACCACAATTCTCATCTTCATCACAGAGAGTCATGGCATGGTTGGCCTCCAAACCAGCACAATGCTTAGGAACCAGTCTGATGCCACTCAGCCTGGCAGAGGGTCTAATAGCCCCTAGAATTTATTTTTTGGTACCGGGGATCGAACTTGGGTCCCGACGCTTGCGAGGCAGGCAGCAGAACCACTGAGCTAAATCCCTGGCTGCTTCTTTATGTTTTCACAGTAATCACTTGGCGTGTACTTATGGTCAACTGTTTTTTGGGGGGGAGGAGGGGGAGTGGAGTTCCTGTGAGAATTCAATACTCAGACATTTTATATTAACATCAAAAGCTGTGGATTAATAAGAAAAGTGCACCGTGTTTCATGGACCAAATTAATGGAGGGAGGGGAGAAGCAAGCCAGTTAGGGTTAGGTCATGAAGGCAGTACCAGTACCTAGGGCATCAGGTGAGGGGAGAGAGCAGAAAGGCAGCGGAGGCAGAACCAGGTGCAAGATGCTGTCTGTGTCACCTCTTTAATGTCACACTGCTCAGTTGCTCTGCGGGAACACAAGTCAGCGTCTAATGACATAAAGACGGGAGACTGTGTCACAGTGCCTGGGAACTGCTTGCTGCTTTTAACTGGTGTTTTTGTTATTTAACGAATATTTTGTTGGAGACAAGATTTCGAAGGCAGCAATCCCTGCCAACCAGGAGCCCGCTGTTGGGTGGGGCAGTCCACAAACTCGGATTTACTGTGGCCCTCAAAAACTGTAAAGCAATTATCACAAGAGCAGTAAATGGGATATTTCAAACCAGGAAGAGAAATTGCATCCTCGTGAACTTTTAGCTATAGAATTGATTTGAAAGCTCTATTTAAAAACATAACTTTGAGTTGCTTTACATTTTATACCAAATTTGAGAAGCCTCACAGTGTCTTTTGGTTTCTGTTTGTTGTTTTTGTTTTTAGCAGATGGTCCATTCCTTCAAATATTAGAGCAACCTAAACAGGTAAGAAGATTAAAGGGGTGGGACTTTCCCTATAATCTTAGATCCTTGCTCTAACGTTAAGACCTCAAGCACTGAAAAATACTAAATAAATTCGATAGAGGAAGTAGGTTATCTGGAAGATCAACAACCTACCAAGTTATATAACAACTTTGCTCGTCCGCCTTCCATTTCTCTTACTCATTTTTCTTGAACCTCAGTGTAGTTCTGTGAAACTCCGGTTAATTAGAGATCCTTGTTATTCTGCTCTCTCCACCAGTTTGGCTATCAGCCTTTCCTGGGAAGGCATGAATTATTTCCACTCATTTTCATCTATAAGGAAATACACGCAGCTCACATCCACACATGTGTAGTCCTTCCCACCCCTCCTTTCTCCAGCAGGTCCAGCCTTTTCCCTTCTGTCCACGGAACATGTAGCTTGAGGCACTAACAGTGCTGCTGAATGTAAATGTTAGAATTCTCTTCCCTGTGGCGTTAGCTTTAGAACCAAGCTCTTAGAGCCAGGAGAAGAGCGATTTATCTTATCCGGTTCTTCTTCTAAGCTCAGGGTAGAAATGGCCTCTCCAAACCAAGTGCCACCCGGAGTGTAAGTATTTGTTGGAAATCACAGGGCTCCGGTGCTGTGAAGGGAAGGAAGGGAATCCTTACTGTCTGCCTGTAGGACCTTTCACCTGTGCGGAGATGCCCGGCAGATGTCTTAACGATGGCCGGATGGTCCTCATGAGGCTGAATTAGATGACAGAGTCTCTCTGGGGACGGGACCCCCACGTGGGACTTCAGCATTGTTCAAGTTGCTTGTGGGGTTCAGGTCCCAGCTTCACGGGCTGCCAGCAGTGCTTTCCTCTGTTTACCTCCACATCCCGCTCCACAGCAGTGACTTCTCACATACAGTCTCCCATTCTCCCGGTAAATTTCATCCTCTGAAACTCTACACAGTGATGTGGCCTCCTGGAAAACTTCCTAGCTTGTAGTTTTATGAAACTAATCAACCAGAGTCTGTCTTCACACCAAATTACTTTTTCAGATACCTATTTTTACAAGCATAGCATCACAATAAGCCTTTCACATGCAGTTCCTTACTGTGGGCCCAGCAGCCATAAGAAAAAATTCATGATTTCCCTGCAGGGTTAGTGTAGTTCCAGGACTCAGAATCCAGGTCATCACATGTGAATGCATAAGAGCTCACAGGCGTGCATCGGTGTTTATTTACCAAACTGCCGCTGCTTTGACACCTGACTCTGGTGATGCCATGCTGGAGTCAGACTCTGTCTGGATGCGGGGAGCTTCACCCCTGGGCTTGGTGACTCACCTGAAGCAAGTGGAGTGGCCGGGACCAATAGCTGGGGACTGAAGAACCTTGAATCTCAGCAAGTCAGTCTCACAAACACACCCAGACCGTGCATTTGAAGACATCTTATCTTCCTAAAGAAACGAATTCTAAATTTCCATGTCCAGGTTAAACATTAGCTTGCATAGAAATTGAGTTGCTCTTGTGCACCCCAGAGTAAGATCTGCTGTTTTCCAAACAAAGAGCGCAAAGTGAAGTCATGCCTGTTTAGGGTCTATTCAGTTCCACTGTCAATAACATATAAAAGTGAACACGTGCACTTTTCCAAGTGCCTCAAAGGGATTTTGCGATTAAAGATAATGAATTGCTTCAGTCATTTTTTTAAAGATAGAAAAATGTTCTTGCTGTGGGACGTTCCTGGCCCAGGTTTTCCAAGCTGTGGCAAGGATGAGTCACAGCATGGTCTACAGATCTTTGCATCCCCAGTTCTGCTGCAGATGGCTTGAGATTAATTCGCTAATTCTGTTTTAAAACTGAAGTTGTGTTTAAATTGATTAGCAGTCAAGTAAATCTCTACCTCAGTGGTTAGCCAGTTCTGGATGCTCCTGTACATGCTGTTGGTTTCTCACGCCTCTAGAAATTCTATTTCATTATTTAAAGTAAGTCAACAGCCATCGCTTAAAAAAGCATAGGGCTGAATTTGTAGCTTATTCTGTAATTTGAATTTTGTGAGATACAAAACAGAAGAATCACTCCTAAAACTTCATCTCTGAAGGCTCCCCTGGTATCCAGGCATGGGGGCTTCAGAGAAGCCAGAAGCAAGAGCTGCTTGAGGTCTTGCTGTGTGAGTTGGGAGCATGCTGGAGACCATGTGACCTGGAGAAACTTTCCAGACTGGGGCCTGGACTGCACCCTGCAGCCCTTCCTCACCTGCAGAACATCTGTGGGACCATCTTAGATCAGGAGCCCTCAAAAAGTAGAGGCAGTTGTCCAAGCTCCATGGAAATTCAGAAGAGTTCTAGGCACCTGGGCCACTCACAGAACGCCCGATTCTACGAGGCAAAATGAACTGTCTTCCAGTCAAGGTGGGCAGATTGCAGCTTGGGCCGTGAGCTCAGAGCTCATGAAACCTTTGTGTTCGCTGGGTCTGTAGAAACCCTCCCCGTAGGTAACGGGGATGGAAGCTCCTGATGGTTCAGTGGCCTGCCAGCGTTCCTATAAAACCTGTCCCACAGTAAAAATAAGTAACAGGTGAGGCTGCTTCCTAGAGTATGCTAACACGCTCTTCTTTTCACCAGAGGGTGAAATGGAAAACCTTAAAACCGTCCAGCTAAGTGGCTGCACAGTTCCAAGCCACTGACTGCCACACACTGACTGACATCATTATGAAGGTGAATGTTTCAGGAAGAAACAGGAAAGTTTCCTTAGTATGACTACGAGGTCTACTTGCAGGACTGTCTTTGCTTTATTCTTTGCATACAAAGCTGCAGAATTATAATTAAGCCAGCTTCATGGATCATGAGCTGTTAGAAGCGGACCCCGCAGAGTGGGCCTTCAGGATGGTGTCGAGTGGCCTTCTCGTCTGCCAGAGAACAGGGCTCCTAGGTCTGTCTTCCCACAGCCGTTCATATGGCAGAGGCTTCCAGCGACCTCTTCATGGATGAACCACATCTGTAAAATTCCCGGATCAGACAGTGCAAGGGGACCGTCTGGGTTTCATTCATTCACGCCAGGTAGTATAAGCTTGAGCTCCTTGCTTCATCATCATGAAATTAAAGCCCCCCCAAGCTGTGGAGAGGAGCCTGGCAGTGCTCAGGGCGGCGCAGGGTGTGCAGTGGATCCTACAGGATGCCTCTGCAGTCCCCCCAAGTCAGCTGTCATCGGTGCGGATACAGAATGAATGCCTCTCAGTCACAGTCGAGGGAGCCTGACGCTACCTTCCGTGTTGAAGCTCTGAGCTTTTGCGGCAGGAACTTGAGATGAGGGGGCCCTGGCGTCAGGCGTAGCTGCAGCAGCCCACCCGTGGGGACGCCGCTGGACTTCCCAGCCCAAGTTCCAGGTCACACCTTCGTCCTGGTGACCTTGAGAAGGGTCTTGTCCTTCCTAGGGCCCTCTCGGCAGTTTCCTGTTTTCATCCGGCACACATCAGCCTTAGAAATGTGCGTGTTGCTTTGTTACTCTCTTTTAAGGCGTATTTCTCATGCTTCTGGCCCTGTGTTCACCTTTGCAGAGAGGATTCCGTTTCCGTTATGTGTGCGAAGGCCCCTCACACGGAGGGCTCCCAGGGGCATCCAGCGAGAAGAACAAGAAGTCCTACCCTCAGGTCAAAGTGAGTTTGGGGTCTCTCCCTGCGGGGGTCCCAAGGGACTTGACTTCCTCAAGGCCAAATCACAGAGCAGCTTCAAATACTTCCATTTGCCTTCGCTGCTAAGTAGAAGTGTTTACAGATTGTTATAATTTTCAAATGGAAATCTGTCTCATAGTAATAGAAGGGACGGGTTTTTAAAGCCATTAACATTTCCATCGAGTAGAAATGCTTTCACTATCAGCTGAGAAACTTACAATTTCTTGGTCATCCTGAGCGATAAACCCTCAAACTTCAAAAGCGCTTTGAAACAAACGCCTCGTTTGGGCTCCAAAGAGATCAGTGAACAGAGCAGTGACTGCGTGTGTGAATCACGGTGTGTGCTGTTGGTCAGTGCGCTGTGCACACTTCTGAGCCTCAGTGTCCCCATGGGGACAAGGTGGAAGCAGAGGTAGTGTGTGCTTCGAGGGGTCCTGCAGAGGTTCACTGAGGACGCCTCTGTATGCTCCGAAGAAACCCAGGGTCCCTGCCTCTGTCTGCATTGTGTCTTCTTGGGCTGAATTTTCATGCTCCATGCAGGTGCTGTCATTGTTTACTGATCTGACTGAGAATGTCATTCTCTAAGTTAGGCCAGGCTTTGCTTTCCAGTTTGGTAATGTTTTTGCAGGAAAGCCAGCCCACCGATGCAGTGTAATTGTTCATAAACATTTCGTATTCATTCGGTAGCCCGAAGCTGAGGCCAAAAAGCCATCGTTGCTGCTTCATGGGGTGTGCACACCCTAATGTAGAACATGCTTTGGGCTCCTGACTTTCTGCCACTTTGTCTGTGTAAGTCGGTGCTCAGCAGGTCTCGCCCGCGGCAGAACTGCACCAGAAGGAAATGGCTCTTTGGTTTTGCCAGGCTTGTGTTGTTTCTTCTCTTTCCTCACACCCCTTCCAGGCCCACGCCTTTCTAATTCTTATCCTTGTTCTCAAACAAAAGAAAAAGTACTGTGCTGTCATTATTTACCTTTTGAGTGAAATGCAACCATAGTATTAGTCCTATGAGCCGTATTTTCAGTGAAGGCTTTTAGCTGTCGTTGTGGAATGAAGGCTATTTTCCCTATTAAAGGTAATTAGACAGGTAAATGCACCATCTTTAGTCCACAGAAGCAGAACCAATAGATGGATGGATGGGTGGGTACATGGATGGATGGATGGGTACATGGATGGATAGATGGATGGGTGGGTGAAGGGAGTGAGTGGATGGGTGGATGGATGAGTGGATGGCAGGAGCTGCTGGCATAATTATAGAGGCCAAATCTTATGTCAGGCTATACCCAGAGGTACTGGTAGCATGGCTTATTCCAAGTTCAGAAGCCTCAGAACCAAAAGATAGTGGTGTAACTCTCAGCCCAAGACGGAAGGTTTGAGAATCCAGGGGTGTTGGGCATGGTGAGGTTGCTGGTTTACTTCCAGAGGTCCAAAGGCTGCAGAGCCCAGGGCTCTGGCCTCCTAGGAGGAGTGACCTGGCTCCAGGGAGAGAGGGGAAAGATGTCTCTCTCTGGCTTGTTGCTCTTTCTGGGCCTCCACTGATGGAAACACCATCACAAACAAATCCAGAAATAATACCCTGCCAGTGCTCTAGGTATCCCCTAATCCAGCTGAGTCGACACCTAAAATTACCCATCACAACAGGCTCAAGGCTTTCAATCCTTTAGAGCCTGGATGAGGAATCGGGAACACCAAAAACCGAAGGGAATTACTCACAGAAAGTCAGTGATTTGCCAAGTATCATGCACATTTCGTCTCTTTTAATATTTGTAACAACCCCGAAGGGCAAAGGTGCAGTGCCTGTGAGGAAACTGAGGCACGGAGAGGAATTAACGGGCCTTTCTCACAGGACTGTAGCTTTCCATCCTCCAGCAGCCTGGTGCTCAGGATCCTCTCCTGGAGAGCGTGTGCAGTGAGGTCCTAGGACAGGACATGAGCACCATGGCCAGATAAGGCATAGAGAAGAAAATTCCGGAAGGCAAGGGAGAGAGGGCTCGGGGACAGAGCAGCGGTCGGAGCATCAGAGCTGTGTGCCGTGTGAATATTTATGTGCACTGTGGGAAGCTCATTGGAAGTTGTCGGCACTGCGGCTGATTGCAGCTACTTAGGAACCCACCTGGGAGGGGCTGGGTGCAGCTCAGCGTGCAGCTCTTGCCTGGTGCACTGGAGGCCCTGGCTTCCATCCCCAGCTCTGAGAAAGAATAAGATAGAAATCTGATTGCTCTAAGGCTCTGTGGCTCAGCACCTGCTCTTGATACTAACAAACACGCGACATTGTTGATGTTGTAAATTTATTTGCTAACAAAAATCTTCATCCGTTCAAGCTCCATCTTCATTCCACCTCTTCAGAAAACATATTGCTGGGAGCAGTCCCGAAATAATTCAGAAATGAAACAATTTAATGGGTGTTAGGTGTTCTTGTCAAATCATACCTATAGCAAGGCATTTCATGCTTAGTGGGAAGTCTATAAACTCTAATACTAAAGCACGTCCAAATATAAACCTGCAGGATGGGTCATTATTGAGCCTCAGCTGGAGAGTCTCATTTGCTAGTTAGGCATGTCTTTCCTAAATTCCTGTCCAGTCAGAAGACAAGGAGGAACTTAGGGTTTCCCCGCCCGGACCTCCTGAAGCGGCCCCATGCTCCTGGCTGGCGTTGTTCACTGAGAGTTTAAGTGGCTCTGTTGTTTTTAACAGTTAAGGGAAATAATTCTGTTCTAGAAATTGTTCATCAGAGGGATGAGAGAGAGGGAAGTACAGAGAAATTGTGAAGACCTTTCTTCTGGAGCTTTTCTTCCAGGGTCCCTATAACAGTCTTTCCATAAAGGATTCCGATGGGTGACCAGTCACTTCATAGAGGGACTGTAAATCTCTCTCCTCTGACACTTGGGCATCGAAAGGGGTGTTCTCCGCGTCCCCAGACATTGTCAGACATCCCCTGATGGGGATCACCCTAGCTGTGAACCAGCCTCACCGTACACTGCTGCATCCTTTTCCAAAGTAGGATCTCGTCCATGGCGTGGAATTGTCCACGTACATGTATTACTTGATAAACACACATGCTTTTCCTGATTAGTATTAGCAGGTCTTTCTTATTCTCAAGACGATGATCATAGTATCTGAATAATTTCTCCTAGAATCTCTTAACTACTTTACGTGGACATTAAGGAGAAAGACAGAAAAGAGGAAAAGTCATACATCTCAGACATCCCCTATCCGACAACTGCATCTCTGCTGCAGAGGTTCTGTTGACTGCTAGGAGCCATCACAGAGGAGAAGGGAGGGTGGACACAGGGTCTGGTCCACCATGCATGGACAGTGTGTGTCCTCCGGGGACCCTGTCACACGGTGGGAGGATTATGAGACACCCAGGCCCGCCCTAAAACCCATCCCTGCAGCGCTTCGGAGAGGCATTCACGCGTGTGGAGAGAAATGTGCTTCTGAGCCCTGATGTGCTCCATATTTAGTCAGTGCATTGTTCAGGCTTGAAGACAGACAAAGCGTGGTGGGCGCTGTCTTCCTGACCTGCAGCCCCTCTCCCGTCACCTCATGCAGCTCTCCCTGCCCACTGTGCTGTCCCCTAGAGGCACCGGGGGGCAAGCAGTCCCTGTGCGGCCTCACATGCAGGAGCCCAGGGTCAGGAGCCAGTCTGAAGGGGCTGGAGCTGTTTGGGGGTTGAGTGCTGCAGAACCCGAGCCACACTCTGTGGGATGTGACGACTTGGAATCCCTGGGGGGCTCTCACTGGTAGTGCACATGAATCACTGAAAGACGATCAGCTCCTGCATTTCCTGCTGGCATGGCCCCTTGCACGGAGCCCTGGTGCAGGCCAGCAGGGCGAAGGTGGGCTAGGCATACCTCCCAGAGGCCGAGGTCATTTCTGGGACCCAGGCTGCTGTCCCCAGCACAGCTCTGTGTGTCTCTGTCATGGAACTGAGAAGAAAGAATCCCCCTCAGCTTTCTGGTGTCTGGCTGTGCATTCTTTCTTTTCTATCAAAATATTTAAAATTATAAAATAGTTCAAGCATACAGAAAGTTTACAAACTGACCATAATGTAAGTTGAACAGAGAACATTTTACATTTTACATGGTCACAGATAAAGCACACCCCACACACACACACACACACCCCATTTCCGGGTCCGTTTCTGTAGGGAAATGCTATCCAGAGCTCTCTGTCTTTTTTGGAGTTGTTTTTGTACTTTTACTACTGAAGTACACATTCATGAATACTGGAGTTCTCAAAATCATACGGCTTCAACCCAACATTTTGATTATATATTGTGGCTCCTTTTCAGGCTTCATGAGAGGGCGTTAAAGATTAACCCAGCCTCACTTTGACCCCTCAGGTCCCTCTTGACTCTGTGAATAAAAATGTGCTCATCCATGGTGCAGAGTTTGTGCTGCCTCTTGAAGCAAAAAATAAGATTCAAGGAAAAGTCGAGGGAGAGTCTGTTTGCAGGCTGACTTCTGCCTTGCCCTGTTTTAAGGGACGTTTTCCTGTTGCTGAAGGGTTAATAGCCCACAGCACTGGCCCGGGGAGTTGGCCTTCGGCATCTGCTGGGTTCTGATTTCCACTGGGTGGGCAGGGAGCACAGAACTCCGGGCCCAGCGAGTCCCTGCCTGTTGGTGACTCAGCAGGGAGTGCCCAGGAAGGCTCCTGCCTCCTGTTTCTGAAAGCTGAGCAAGAAGAGTTTTAATCTCCCTGCCTTCCTCTTTACTGAGGCCTCGGGGACACTGTCCCACCGTCCCTGCCTCCATGGCAGCTGGGGGACACTCTCTACCCTCTCTGTATAGAATACAAATCAATACAGGCCACTTTGTTTCCGAAGTGCCAAGCACTTCCTTCAGTGTTATTTTCTCTTTATTGTAAATATCAAAAGCAAGGGGCTTGAAACAAAACTGATACAAGTGTATCTATTTTTAATGGAGTGTTTTCTGAACTCTCTCCCGGGGTTTACACCTACTGAAAGGCTTATACGAAATGCATATCACCACCCCAAACACCAGCGAAGTGCCGGAGTCCCCCCACCCCCGGCCACGCCTCTCACTTAAGGATCCTGAATGGTAAGCTTCTGTCCAGGTCAGTAGTAGCCGGAGGCTCTGCAGTGGCACCCGAGGCAGCCTCACATGCGTCCCCACGTGACCAGCCTTGCCCCTGTTTGCACTTGTCTGGCGCAGGTTTCCTGTGCTGGTGCTGCAGCCGGGTACTCATTTGGAATAATTTAGTCTGACTCAGCTACTGACAGCCCCGGGGGGAAGGTCCCCAATCATCGGTGAGCACCAGAGTCTCGGTGATGGCACTGATTAATTAGACTCCCCTGCCACCCATCAGGAGCTGGCCAGGAAGCAGCCAGGGCTCTGGGACACACATGGAACCACTGCTGTGTGGGGTAGGACATTGTGGTCCAGGGTCTGTGGACCCCTGAGCCTGTGGACTTCAGCCCTGGCCTAGGGCTCTGGATTCCTGAGGTGTTCGCCGGACTAGGTGCGTGTGTTTTCATGGGAGACCCTGTGCCTCTCTCTCTGTCACATTCTCCGCACAGTTAGGAATTCGTGCTGCAGGGGACACATTACTTTGGCTTCCTGATAGCAGCTAATTAAAAAACAGTTCTCTGATGTCTTCTTAAAAATTCTCCCTTTTTCTTTTTGCATTCTTTAAATTTTCCATGTGTATTTTTGCAGTTTTTTAATCCATTTTATGAGAGTTGGGATGTTTCAGGTTACTCAAGACATGTCAGGAAAGCCAGTCAGTGGAAGAGAGTAGAGACTTAGCACCGGCAGCCAGAAAAGGGGAACAGGCTCCCTGCCACCCCCAGACCCTGACTGAGTGGGGCTGGAAGGAGGAGACCCCTCATTAGCAGGACAGGGTCTATGTTGAGTTCCGCTCTAGGCAACCAGGCAGAGCCCCCATGGAAAACCAATCCAGACTTCCGCATATTTTTCCTTTTATATTTTTGCATTGGGCTCCAAGAGCACACTGTGACCTTGTCGAGTGTTTGTAAAATAGCCTTCGAAAGCAAAGTCAAAAAGCTGGTCAGCAGAGGAAACACATCACCCCTCCTCAGCTGTGGAAATTCACCCTCAGACATAACAAGGAGAGCTACAGCCTTCTCAAATTTGTGAGTCCTCAGTTGTTTGTGTCAGTGCCAGCTTGGTGACCTGGCAGCTTGGTGGCTCAGTCATTCCCTGGGCTAGTGTGGCCCCTGGTGTCATTGCTCAATCTGAGCGGACCCCAGCCGCCCCTTAAACCTGTGGTCTCCAGGCTCTGTGGTACCCCCATCAGTCCAGTGCACACACTGGTCACTCTCCTCGGTCAGGCAAAGTGAATGCAGGACTCTGGGACCTGCAGTGTCCACCTCTGCCTCCCCCCTCCCACCCTGCAGGTGGAAAACTGGCACCACAAGCTTCCCCGCCACCTCGGGCTCCCCCCAGCCCTCCAAGTGGCTCTCCCCAATCACTGCCTTCCCTGCCTGTGTCCCCAGAGTGGGCTGCAAGACGCCTATCACCTAGGCCCCTGTCCCCCCAGCATAGTGATTATCAGGCTGCTCCACCATCCTTGGATTGGGGTTAGGGTTAGGGTTAACCATCACAATAACCCACTCAGCTAGAATCCGGGACCTGCATTCATAAGGGAGGAAATGTCCCTCCCTGAATCCCACAGCCCTGGAGGATGGAGCCCAAGACACTGGCCCAGGCTGGTGTGATGCAAGAGCCCAGGCTCTCAACCATCGTGAGACACAGTTAATCATCAGGATGGCTAAGACCTGTCTCTACTCGCTGGGGCTCTTTAAATCCGTGGTTCTGAATCATAGGTGTTCGTCAGAATCATCCAAAAATATTCTGACCACAGGGACACCTGGGACCTGCTGTACCCAGGCCATGACACACATGTCAGCTGAACCATCATCCAGAATTCTATGGCAATTCTGAGGGCTTCTCTGTCATATAAGGACAGTGCACAACAACAGATGATCGGGGAGAAAAGTCCTGGAACAGCCATGGGATAGAATGTTTTGCCTTTTTTTTTCGGTACCAGGGATCGAACTCAGGTCCTTGCACTTTTGAGGCAGGCAGTGGAACCACTGAGCTAAATCCCTGGCCCTGTTTTGCCATTTTTAAAAACCACAATTAGAAGGACTCCGGTATGGAAAACTGCTCATAATCTAATATTAAGAAAAAAAGCAGAATTCCAAATTATTTATTTTAGCCTTCTTTTATAAAGCCTCAGCTGAATCAAGCTGGTGACACTTTAGCGTTCTCTGCCCAAAATTAAACTAGCTTGGTGGACATGGGTCCCCACCTTGAGCAGCAGGGCGCTGGGCTGAAGGGGAAATGTGAGGCAGACTCGCTGAGTAGCTCCAGGCTTGGCCCATTTTCGTGGGAGCTAAGAAGTGGTGAAGATGTGGAGCCACGTGCACTGCTTTCCTCACGAGATCTGTGGGAGGCAGTGCCGCGCAGGTCCTGTGCACAAAAGTCCCCTCTAAAACAAACTCCAGGTGTCCACAGTGCTCCATCTCCACAGCCTTGTGACAGAGGAGATAATCCTGCCACTGCCAAACACCTAGAACAAAAATATAGCCCCTGGATCAAAACTGTGGCCAACCTTTGGTCTTCGGTACAGTGGCACTTACGGGAAAGGGTGAAAGTCCTCAGGCACCAGAAGGCAGAGAGGTATTTGGAGCTGGGGTGGCTCGATGGTCCAGCATGTATGAGCCCTGGGCTCCATCCTCAGCACTGCTAAAATAAAAGGGGGAATTTAGGGAAAATCAAATAGGGTAGGGCTGGACTCTGGGGCCACAGGCACCCTGGAAACACTTGCTGACCCAGGTTATTGAGAAGCTTGGTTTTCTTTGGTTTTTGACAGCTCCTTGGGGACAGAGAGGGGGCCTCGGGCGCTGCAGTCTGAGGCCGTGGAACTTCAGTCTCCCACTTGGCTCACTTGTCAGTGTGGCAGCTCCCGGTTGCCATCGCCCTCACACAGAGAGAAGGAAGAGGTCGCTGGTCACAGCCCAGGCTCCAGGGAGTCGCAGATGTGACCCCACTCTTGAGAATCAGCCCAGTTCTTCCAGACATACAGACTGGGAGTTCAGGTTCACGCTCCCTCCATAGTCTAGGAAACCCAAGTCTAAAGATTCCTAGAAAGTGGCTCCAGACTGCGGTGCCCTCCAGCCGGGACGGACTGGAAGGCGCCATTCACACAAGCCTGAGCTACAGACCCCAGGTAAGCCGTGTAGCCGAACACACCACTGTCCCAGCCAGACAAGGAAAGCAGAAATGCATCCCCGAATCTCCCGATAATGAGCGTTTGGTTGTTTGCTATGTGAAGACAAAATAAGTTTGCTTCTGCTAGAGAAATAAAATGTAGACTTGAAAACAGGCCAGGAAGAACAAAATGCAAACCAAGAAGAGTTTTTAAAATTAAATATATAAAGGGCCGGGGATTTAGCTCAGTGGTTCTACTGCCTGCCTCACAAGCACAAGGACCCGAGTTTGATCCCCGGTACCAAAAAAAAACCCAGTAAATATATAACCACTGAAATGATTTAACTCAGTGAGTTTAAAGCAAGTTTGTATATGGGGAGGCGGGAAATACACATTAAACGGCACAGTGGATGGGAGGAAACTTCCCAGGATGTGGCCTGGAGACACAGAGAATGGAGGCTGGCTACAGGCACAGGAGGGCCAGAAGGGGTCCTGGGGTTCGGGGACCCCAGCAGCCCAGCGGTGACCTCAGTCTGCACCTAGGTGGTTGTGGACCACACTTCAGGGTTTAAAGCATTGGTTCTGAAGTCCCCTGGTCCAGGCTGGACACAGCGCTGCTTCCTGCTGGTGCTGGTCATCAGCCATCAGATAACGTGGCTGGGCTTCAGCAAGCCCATCTGCAAGACCATGCCAATAATACCGCTTCCTTGGCGAGGGTGGAAAGTGAGCTGCTCAGTTCATGGCGCAGGGCAAGCACTCAGACATGGGAGCTGCTTCCCCTCTCACGTACCCTGATACTCACAGATGCTGCGATGCAGCTTTGGTGGTTGATTGACAGATTCATGGAACTACAAAAAACATTTCTCCAGTTCACTAGTGTATTTCCAGCACAGCCCCACTAAATGAGTGTTGATACCACGACCTTCCTTCTAGCTGGGGTAAGGAGGTGGGAGACAGAGATTGGATGCAATGCAAAAAGCTTGCTTTTAGAAGTGACACAGGCTGGCTTAGGAAAGACTTGGGAGGCCACAGAGGAACTGAGGCACATTGCTTGGTTCCGTAACTGTATGCACACACCAGTCTGCACAAGTATCCTACCAGTGGCTGCCACAGCAAATCACCACCACAACAATGTCATCTATACCACAGAATGTGTTGGTTCTGGAGGGTCAGCATCCACAGTCCAGCCATCAGGAGGGGCCTGCTCCCCCTGAAGACTCAGGGAGGACCCCTCTTCGCTCTGTCTAGCTTCTCATGGGTGCCTGACCCTTGGAGTCTTAGGCCTTTGGACGCCTCACTTGATGTCTGGCTCTGTCCTCACCTAGCTATCTTCCCTCCACCTCTGCATCCACGCCTCCCTCTCCTTTCTCTTATGAAGACCAAACAGTTTCATTAGGGAGCTTCCTAACCCAGGATGACCTCATCTAGAGCAGTTCCATCCACAGAGATCCACATCTAAATCAGATCGCATTCTGATCTCCCTTCCGAGTGGGCATGTGTTCTGGGAGATGTTGTCCACCCCATTCCAAGTGTGTAATGGCCCTGAGGTAGACCAGTAAGTCCTGAGGGTGTGGGGCAGCCCCTTGGTAGCCCCATGATGCACTCACGTCTGTGGGGTTCCCCTGTGAATCATCTTTATGTATTTAGGAAGTAGTAGAAAACCTTTCAAGTTGAAGAGGTTTGCAGTGTTGCCAGTGTTTTGAATCTTTTAAGAAAGAGAAATGCCTGTGTTTCCTCGCTGAGTAATGATGGATGTGACCAAATGTCAGACCTCTGACTTCTCAGCAGACCCACAAACACCAAAAACAACCTTGATTTGTACCATCAGCCAATTGCCCTGGCATTGTCAAATCCAAGCCGGAGTCAGCTAGCTTGCAAAATATCTGAAAGTTTAACCATTGACTCTTGAGAGTTGCTCAAGCCACTTCCAAAGTACATGGAAAGATTTTGTGGCGAATGCAGGTCACACCCTGTGTAATGACCCAGAAGCAACAGTAAATGAAGAGAAGATAACAGCTTGCTTACGAGGAGGTGCCGCGCTTGCCCCTGTGTCACACAGTGTGACCATCGAGACTCTGCAGGATCTGGTGACCCATTGGGCTGCTCACCCACAGCAGCTGAAGAGAGCCTGGCTTCAGGGCAGGGCGGCGCTGAAGCCAAAAGCCAGATCTCCCTCCAGAGTCGGGGTGGTGGTCTTCAGCAAGTTGCCTCCTCTCTTCAAACTTTATTTTCTTTGTTTTTAAGATGAAAATGAAAACATCTCCCTTGCAGTAACCAGGTAAAGGATAAACGAAGTAATTTACATAAGAGCACCTGGACCTGAAAGCTCCCTCACTCTGGCCCATTAGATTATTAATGAACAATGCCTGTGATAGCGTCGTTGGAGCCCCAGGGAGGGATTTCTGCCTGTCCTGTTTCCTGCTGTCCCTCCAGCCCCTGGGGCACTAGCGAGTGTGTGAAGGGGGTCAGCAGTTCTTGGTGTAATGGAAGCTGCATGTACCATTCCCAATGGGTCCTTTCAAAAAACACGAAGGATTAGTACGTAAAATTTATTTATAAGTATCAACTGCATTTAACAAGAATTCAAGTAATGCAAACACATTCAGTGAAAAGTAGGTTTCCTCTCTGCCCAGACCCCTGTCTTCCTAGAAGAAGCACTATTAGCAGTTTCAGGGTTCTAAAAGTACCCCATAGATTTACAGGATTAGATGTGTGCCTGTGATACACGTGGATTTGTGCATCAGGTGCATATGAACATAAACCCAGAAGCACATATGTTTATACACATGTTCTGTTCTCCCACCTGCCTCCCGTGCTCTTTTCACTTAATGAATTTCACACCCATAGACCTCAGGGGAGGTGATGGTACCACGTGATAAGCACCGGACCCACCTGGGAATACTGGGCTCACGTGGGGTCCAAATCCAGCTCTCGCCCTTATTAGCTGTACAACCTCAGGCGAGTTGGTTAACTTCTGTCCCTCTGTAAAACCCAACTGGACAGCACTTGCCTCACAGTGTTGCCGGAAGAGGAAGGGGCCAGAGTTGTAAGGAGCAGCGCTGGCCCGCGGTAGGTGCTTGGCTGTGGGCTGTGGGTGTCCCCAGCAGGCTGCGTGGCCTCTCTAGCTCTGTGGTGGTGCAGACTCTTCCAGCCTCCGTGGCTGCCTCCCTTCCTGTCTCGTGTCCGAGGCACAGTCGGAACCACCTTGGTGACACCGCACCCTTAAAGACACCTGAGTGTCTCTGTAACACTCGGGGATGCGGCGTGGGCTTCCCTTCCCTGTCCTGAGCAGAGGGGCTTCCTCCCGACTAGTCCAGCACCGTCACCATCTCCTCCGCGTGTGTTTTCTGATGCTCTTCAGGCTCTGCCCCGATGGCCCATCCCCTGAGGCCCACGATGCCTTGCAGGTGTCTCAGGACCCTCACTGGTGCCCTCTGCTCTTCCCTGGACTCCGAGTCTTATTCTCCATTGCGCGCCCTCCTGGGGGAGAGGAGGCAGACACCTGCCGGATTGAACTGGATTCCTCTTCTTCCTTGGGTGCTGTTATTGCCTCCCGTAGTCGGATCTGCCTGATTAGTAATGTCAGAGCCGTGCTGTCCCTGTCCCTCACGGGGTCTGCACTGCGTCCGGGGCTGCATGACCCTTACACGCCCTGCAGGGGAGACTAGTACCCCCGGGGGTATTTTTCTTTCTTTTTTTAAAAAAATAGTTTTCATCACACTCCTTTTTTTTTTTTTAAGTTTTTTTAGTATAGATTGAGCAGGCCTGACCTGAAAATCCCAAGTCTGAAGTACTCCAAAAGCTGGAACTTTTTGAGTGTCACAGCTTCCAGATTTCAGAGCATTTGGGATTTAAGATTCTTGGACAAGGGATGCTCAGCTGGTCGAGTCTAATGCAGATAATCGAAAATCCAGGGAATCCGAAACGCTGCCAGCCCCGGCATCTCAGAAACAAGAAGCCTTTGGTCATTGGCCGGCCGATGCTTGCCTGGCCTTGGTCTGGGCTCGTGGGCGTCTCTTAACCAGCTGCCACACTCCCGGCTCCTCCGCTTTCCTGTTCTTTTCCGACAGACACCTGAGGCGTCCTGGGCTCAGTCGCTGCCCATCTCCCCACGGCCCCTCGTCCCTTGGGCAGAGCGAGCCCTTCCCCAGGCCTGTTACAGCGGGAAGGTGGGTTTAGAGAAAGCATAGAGCGCACTGTTCATCCCCAGCTCCAGCCCGGCCCCGCCCACGGCCTCCTGCTCTCTCCCCGTCTTCTGCTGCCCCCTTTCTCCGGGAGCCCAGGCCCTCGGCTGGGTTCTTGTTTCCTCCGTCCTGAAGTTCACTCAGACAGACGCTCAGTCTGCAGAGCAGTGGTGTGGCCTGAGAATTTCTGCACCGCTGTCATTGCTCACTACAAATTTGCAAGCGGAGTCCTCGGTTTCTCTGCGGCCCAGGCTGGATGCATCTTGGGAAGCTCAGTCAGGGAAGTGCTTCCGCAGGTCAGATTTTTCCTTTGTCACCCCGAGGCAGTGGATGCTCGATGCTTGCTCTGCAGCCTGGGCCCCAGAGCCCGAGGGTGAAGACACCAGAGTCTCCTCCCCGCCTGCCCTCAGCCCTTCGCCCCTGCCCCTGCCAGGCACACCCAGACTGTCCACCTCCTGTTCCCAGCTCAGGAGCAGCGAGGGGCAGATGCCCTCGAGATGGTGTCAGGTGTTTCCTGGAATGGCGGGGGAGGGGGGAGGGGGGTGCATGTATGCGTGTGTGTGCCCATGTGTACATGTGTGCACTTGTGTGTGTATGCACGCTTGTGTGTATGTCAGGAACTGAGGCGGGAATCCCACCATGGCTAGTGCTGGGACCCTGAGGACACTCCCAGAGCCCTGCTCTGGGCGCCATGGTGAGATCGGGTGCCCCATCCCGGGTCCCAGTCCCTGGCTGGGGTCTTGAGTGCTGGTACGGACCTGCCAGACACGGTTTCGGGACGGCAGGGGTTAACTGGTGTCAGCTGGGGGCGCTGTTTTCAGGGACAAGGCCCCGGATCTTTCCCCAGGCTGTGAATACATTTGCTCTGTCCTTCATGGAGCCACTAAGGTTCTTATCAAATTCCCAAGTGACAGGAAGCAATAGATGACAAATCACTCAGTTCACCTTACTCTGAAACGCTGGGAGGGGCAAGGCGCCAGGCCCTTGGGCAGCAGTGTTTGAAGGAGATAGATGCACACGTGCAGAGAACAAATCACCACAGGACAGGGCGGGAGAGGTAGGATTCAGCAGCCACACCTGTGCAAAGAGCCAGAAGTTCCAAGCAGGCCTAGCCAGGATGCCAAGCCAGAACCCCCGGGCTGCAGTAACAGAGATACCGTGTGGAAATCGAGGAGGCGTGCTTTGCCCACAGCCAGGCTGCAGTGGACAGAAGGGAGCCAGTGTGGGGGAGCCCAGACCAAGATCATGAAAGACTTTGCTGCGTTCTGGTGCGGAGAGGTCCCTCAGCCTGAGGCATCTGCGTGTCCTCGCCTGAGAGTGGCTGTCGTGGGAAGGCCGGGCCAGTCTGTCACGGGGTGAAGTGAGGCGTGCGTAGAGCCAGGAGAGTCGGGGGTGGGGCGGGGTGACAGGCCGGACGCCAGCTCCGGGGAGACCCTTCCTTTGCTGCCTTCTTCCTTCATTCCTTCCTTTCTTTTTCTCTCTCTCTCTTTTTGTATGCCTTTAGAAAAGATTTTTTTGCTCAACAAATCGTGACCTTATAACGAAGGCTACCCAACACTAGGTTATAGGACAGTCACAGTTTTCTGGCAAACTCTCAAAAATCATAGAAAGCCACAGCGGCCTACAGACCATTTCATCCGAGGCTCCAGGCTCATGACAGAGCTCCCCATCCAGGCTGACTGGTGGGAAGTTGTGCTATGAAAGGGTTTTCGGAGCAGGGGTAAAGTCCTGGGGCCTTCAGATGCTCGGCCCAGCATCACCCTGGAAACTGGCAGAAACGCTGATGTCCCCAGGCGTCCTCCCTGTCTTATGCAGATGAACAAGGATCTAGTTAACCTCAGTCTGACATGTGGGCAGCGTCCTCGCCTGCCGCATTCGTGTCCGGGGGTGGAAGCCGACCAATAGAGCAGCAAGAAGAAATCAGACAGAGAAAATTTCCCAGCTCTACTCTGTAGTGATTCTGGTGTAGCAGGGGTTTTCCACAGGAGGTGACAGCAGCAGAGCCCACTGCACTGCGCCGGCTGTACTTTCCTCTGGAGGGGACAGTTCACCGCCCCACCCAGGGTGGCCCCGAGCTCCCTGCTGCTGGTCAGTGAACCCCAATTGCTTCTGTAAGCTTTAGCTTCCATGAAGGCAACAGAATGGGTTTTCTAAGGAAGTCAAATATATCGGGAGGGTGATGATATGCTTCTAAGAAGAAAGAAATCACTGATATTTGATCTTAGATAAATTTGGGGAGATATTCTTAATTATCTCAGATTAAGTTTGAGTCAGAAACACTGTGTTGAGAGACTTTGACACCATTTAAAAAGAATGTTAGAAATGTATCTTAATGATTGATGTTTTCAAGGAATAGTCAGAGACCTAAAATTTTTATTTTGAGCATACTGCAATCATACATGTGTTTTAGTTCCTCTAATTGCTAAAGATCATTTATGATTTTTTTAAATCTTTTGATCACTAGGCATGGTGGCATACCCCCATAATCCCAGTATGTGGGAGGCTGAGGCAGGAAGATCATGAGTTCTAGGCCAGCCTAGACTACGTAGTGTCTCAAACACACACACACACACACACACACACACACACACACGTTTTAATTAAAATGTACCAGTATATCTTAGTTTGCTCCTCTGTTTTCCTCCACCCTCCCTTGTTTCTGACCATACCCCAGAATGGACTGTTCTGTATTATGAGGACTTAGCCACCCAGGCTAGGGCCCCGCTAGATTCACTGAGAACAAGTACTTCAGGTGTTCAGTCTGAGCTTTAATGACAACAGTGGAAATCTTTGCCTAACATGAAGGTTTTTCTTTGTCTCTAAATTTTGGCTTTCCATGCTATCAGAGGCCCCATTGCAACAGGTAATTTACATGTTGATTTATGTTTCCTCAATTTGTAATTGTGGCACAATGTATTTAAAATGTCCACAAACTTGTAATTACCTATAAGGTTCCTTCCAACCCCCAAATTTTGTGATTTTCAACTTCTTTTTTCTCTATTCTTTGCTTTCTTTCTTTGTGTTGTTGTTGCTGTTTGCTTTTTTACAGTTTGCAGCTGTGATCTCTGGGTGTTGTCCTGTGTCTGATGTGTGTGAGGAGAAATCACAGAATGAGAGCTGGGGGCGTGTTCCACGCTATCCAGCAATTCCACCCAGGAAGGCCCACGAGGCCCGCGGTGGTCAGGGGGCTTGGGCAAGGTCACGGCCGTGTCTGGTGACCAGCGCTCTGGCCATCAGCTACTCAGTCACTTAACATTAACCCAAATGTTCTAACCTGAAATCGTAGAGTTTGGGCCAGGTCTCTAAACAAACCAAAAAGGATATAGTTTTTTGAGAAAGGTAAGCTTCTCACGCCACTCTCAGATAAGAGATGCCTGACACAGATGTGTTTGGTAGGGAGAACTTTCTTCCCTTGCACCAAAATGAGACATTCTGAACTGTCTCAAAATTTGAGACTTTTGAGGTATTTAAATTAAACCCAGTTTATTCAGATTCTCCCTAAACGTCCCTATTGTTCTCCCCAAACCTGGAATCTGCTTAAAAGTAAAGCACGACTTTGGTGAAGCCAAAGTTCCTTGACTTGTGCTGGGTGTAGTGGTGTACATCTGTAATCCCAGCACTCAGGAGGCTGAGGCAGGAGGATTGCCCTGCTCAGAATTGAGGTCAGTCTGGGATACATAGTAAGTTCAGAGCCAGCCTGGACTACATTGGAAGACCCTGCCACAAAACAACTACACCCCCAAATTCTTGATTTCACACCGTAGATACTTTCCAGTGCCTTGGAAGGAGGAACCATTTTACAGGGGTGACAGCGCATGTCTGGGATGCTGGGAGCCTGCAGGCTGCCTCACACCTGGCATCCAGGTGATGCTGCCGCCCCACCCAGCCTCGCTTCTGCTTTACCAAGAACCAGCCCCTGGCGACCGCTTCCCCACCTCCACCAGCTGGCCAAGCCCGGCCTGACTGGGAGACGCTTTCCCGGTTGCATTCCTGAAAACTGCAGCTGCTTGAGCACCCTGCACCCGATCCCCCTGGAGAGGAAAGCGCTTTCCCAGTGCGAAGGCCTAAGGCAGGACAGGGCTGAGGAACTAACCCTCTAGCACCAGCTGCGGTGCCGCCAAGGGAGATGGTTCCTGACTGCGACTCAAGGCGAGGGATTTGCAGTTTCACAGGGTCATTGACTTCCTGTTTTCACTGTGGCTGGGACATTTCAGGATCTCCTTGGGACTCCCGAAGGTCAGGTCAGTGAGGGATCCAGGGCGTGACGGGAACCTTCAAGGCCCTTCTTCTGGGACAGCCTGGGGGCCTGCTGTCGGCACCTGCTCCTGAGGAGCGGGCAGGGCTGTGCACCCCCTTCCACCTCCGCCTTCCTCAGAGTGGCCTCGGAGCCAGGCCTAATCGGTCATTCTTCTCTGAAATACTCATTCAGCGCACACTGAGTCTATGCCCGGCTCGGAGACGCAGAATGAGTGGCTTTGTCCTTGATGATCACTGGCCAGAGGAACGAAGATGTGTCCCCAGCTATGGAAACAGTGCCAGTGTGTGTGCTTTGCTCCCTGGGATATAACCAGTGGCTGCCGAGAAGCAATCAGTGGGCAACTTAATTTTTGAGTGCAAGCATAAATGGCCCAATGGCCCGAAGGGTCAGATGAATTTCTATGCTTGGGCTAGTTGGGGTGACTAGAGAAGGACTCGGGGGTCCAGCCTGTGGGCTGGATCTTGCCAGAAGACATTTGAGGACAGATCTAACAGGAGAAAACAAGCAGAAAAGTCAGCAGCAGAGGCTGAAAGCTGGAAATCTCGGAGGCCGAGTGGCTCGTGGTGAATAACTCCTCAGGGGCAGAGAACACAGGAAAGGGACACCGGGTGACGAGGTAGGAAGATGTGAAGGGGCAAATCACACAGGGATTCGGACTACACTTTTCCGGGAAAGGGGTCAGCGTGGGAGTTGACTCCAAGAGCGATGATGTCTCATGATCAGCTTGGGCTCTGGAACACGATCCGGAAGAGGCTGTGACGGTAAAGCCCGGGACGCTGGTGAGAACTGCAGTGACCCTCAGCTAAGCTCAGGGCGCGGGCTACGAGGGTGAACTGAGAAGGTGAGGGGCGCCAGGTGTGGGGACCCAGCGCGGGTTGCTCGGTCAGTGGAGGTGGAGAGGGCTCGGGAGGGAGGTGACTGACTGGTCCAGGTGTAAGGTGCTGGGGACAGAAAGGAGGACGCTCGGAAGCAGCCGGAAATGTCCGAGGTGCCTAAAAGTGCAGAGGGTGAGTGGCTGCTTCGCAATGGTCCGGGTGGTGCAGACAGCTAATCCGGGGTGGGTTGAGTGTGCAGGGCAAGGGTGGTAGAGACGAGAGATGCCCAAGGCCCATTCTCTGCAAGAGGAAGCCAGAGCTGTGGCCAGGGCCCCGTGGCCCGGAGGAGAGGGCGGGGCAGTGGTCACCGGTCCCGTGCCATGGAGTGGGGTGAAAATGCAAAGTGGCTGTGGGTTTGGAAACGCGGAGGCAGTGTGACCTTTGGGTGCTTTTGAAAGTTTAAGCAGAGGGGATTTAACCACCTCACAAAAGCCTCCAGATGAAGTCAGTGGTCCGCCTTGGTTGCGTGCTTGGGAGGGAGAGAGAGAGCAACCTGCGGTCGGAGCCAAGGAGGCAGGGAGGACTCTCTCCCTGCAGGGCAGAGAGCGGAGGAAATCTTGGTTCTTTCTTCCCCAGTAGTGCGTGGGCCTGTGGGTTTCAATAAAAGCCAGCCTCTGTAGTTGTCATCATCGTCAGGAAGGTTGTTGTTTTTAGAATAAGGAAGGAGAGGCTGCTGTCTGTAAATGAAGGCAGGAGCCACGGGATGGTGAATCACAAGGTCTGCACCAGGTGTCCAGGGTGAAGACACCGTGGTTGCTCCTGGAAAGGGAACACACGAAATTCTCTGAAGAGCAAGGGACATTTGCGCCTCAGTGACAGCAGGAGCGGAGACCAAGGGACGCGCATGGTGGCCTCTTCTCTTGTTCCAGAGCCTGGGGAGGCGGGAGGTTGAGTCCCTTACCTTGTCTCCCTTATACCTACAGAAACAGAGCAAGCATTGTGTTCACATTTAAGGTGAGGAATGGAGTCAGGAATGAGTCACCAGCATCAGGGCCACACCTGTCCTGTTCCAGAGCCCACGGGCTCCCTGGCTGTGAGATGTCAGGGTGTAGCCCTGCACCCTCAGGGGTGACCCCCGCCCCCCGCCGCCCCCCAAAGCCGTTCCTACCAGTGGAGTGACAGGCAGCGATTTCAGGCTGGATGCAGGACTCAGGAAAGGAGACAGAGGTAAAGGGCACAGTGGTGCTGAGACCCTCGGAGCAAGAGGGAGGCTGGGGAGCAGCAGCGAGGGCGGACGGGGCATCCAGGCTCTTGGCGGACAGCTGCTGTCTTGATGGGTCAGGGAGGGACACAAGGTCCCCTTCCCTCCTCCTCTGCAGCTGCTGGGCTTCAGTCTTCGCAGGTTGGAGGCTTCTTACCTATGGCAGCCCGTGTCCCCGGCTAGCTTTATCCCCTCCTGTTGGGGGACATTCTGCCCTGTGGCAGTGGTCCCGTCCTAGACCCCGTGGCCTGTGGACAGCTAGAATGGGACCCAGCTGTCTTTCAGACACAAAACAACAAAAGGAAGAATTTAGTCGCCTTCCTTTCCCCCTTCTCACACAACTCCGTGTTTTAGGGTCACCTTCACTAAATAGCATTTAACTCATGTCTGAATTGTTTAATGACACACTCACTGAAGAATTAATCACTGAATGCCCACAGCGTGGCAAGCATTATCACAGGCACTGGGGAATAGCGGAGAAATCGGTGTCTCCACACTGCAGAAAGCTCCGTTCTAATGGGGAAGAATCTGCAGTCATTAAATGGCAATTTATAGAGAATGACAGCAAGAGGAGCAGGGAATGTGGGGGGGTGGAAGTCCAGGGCGGGGGGCCGGGTGGCTGGGTGGCACCCCGAGACATTGCTCAGGGGGTGCAGGTGTCCCGGGCCACGGTGTCCCGAGCAGGGGACAGCACTGCACTGCGGAAGCTGTTGAGGGCCGAGGCTCCTGAGCTGGTTAACCGCTTTGGCTTTGAGGATTAAGGGTTAGCGCATCTGCTTTGTTTTGTTTTTGCTGTTTGTCTGCCAGTGCCAGGGATTGCACCCAGGCCCTCACCATGCTAGCGAGAGCTCTGGCTCTGAGCTGCATTGCCAGCCCTTCGAAGGCTATTTTTAACAGGGTCATTGCCACGTCACCCTCCTGCCTCTGCTTCCGTGTGGGTTTCACCGTGCAAGTGTTCAATCACGTGTGCACACAAGAGGACCGCGCGCCTGGCACCTACATTGCTCAACTTCGTTGCCTTTCCCTTTCGGAGAGCTCTAAGCAGAGCGGTGGTGAGACCTGGCCTTCGGACTTGAGCAGGATCCTCGGGCGGAAGGGAACCTCCGCCACGACATGGGGTGTGGGCTTGGAGCCGGGCGGGAGTGGCCAGCCCAGGGCTCCTCCCAAGAGCCAGCTCCGTGCTACCCAGGTCCCACTGTACTCTCGACTTTGAGAGCGCATGCATAAGGGGAGTAGGAAAGGCAAGGAATCAAGGTGCCCGAACGCCTTCACTTTCCGCTTGAAATGCACCGACTCCCAGAGAACTAACGGGGTCACACACGAACATTTCCCGCTCAGTTCGCGCTCTGTCCCCTCCCGTGGTTTTCACAGCCGGGATTTACTGGGGACTTGACAGTGAGGTTTGGCAGCTGTCGAGGTAAAGTCCCCAGTGATTCTGGTAACCAGCAGTTGTGTATTTCCTGTTCTGGGTTTGTATCTGATGTCATGAAACTGAAGACCAGAGCCCTGGAGGCAGCCTGGGTCAGAGTGTGACAGGAAGCGGGCAGAAGCTACGCACCCGGCGGGTTGCAGCCGCCCTTCTGTCCTGCGCCCTCCGTACAGCCTGGCTCTGCAGCTCTGGCGGTGGTGGCTGCACAGGGGCTCGGGCGGAAAGGCACAGTGGTAGTCCGTGTCCCACAGGGGCGCCTGGGGATGCCTGTGTCAAAGCAGTGACAGGTCCCGGGAGGCTTCTGGCCCCCGAGCTCCCGGAGACGCGGAGAGCACAGGGCACAGGGCCAACCCCTGGTTCCTCGGCGCCTTGCTGTTCCCACCCTGTAGGGTGGGTACTGGGGGCCGGAGTCTTCACTTGTGAAGGAGACAGAGGGAGAGCTTTGTCCAGGGCCCACCCCGGGTGCCCCGTGTCACGCTCCTTCCCCCAGGTCGCTGGTGGCCCATTCTGTAGACGGAGCTGGGGCTGTGAGTGGCGCAGGACCTGCCACACCCGAAGGGCCAGGGTGGGCTCAGATCTGACCCCCGGAGAGCAGGTGGATCCCTGCGGGAAGGAAGGAAGGGGCTGGCTCTACCGAGAGCTGCACAGCCCCGACCTGCGTCTGATTCCCCTCCATGGGCTCTGCTGGGAAGGCTCTGCCCACCTCCCGCCCGCTCAGCAATCATGGAGAACAACCAAGCGGGATGCTTCTCAACATGTCTTTTCTTTTTCTTGTGGTACTGGAGATTGAACCCAGGCCCTTCCCACTGAACTAATCCCCAGCCCTTTTTATTTTTATTTTTTTAATGTTGAGACAGGATCTCACTACGTCTCTAAGTTGTCCAGACTGGGCTCCAACCTGGGATCCTCCTGCCTCAGCCTCCCAGAGTGCTGAGATTACAGGCGTGCATTGCTATTCCTGGCTCTTTTCATCTTTGAGATTGAAGATGTATTATTAAAATGCTATTCTTTGTATCTTTCCTCCTTTCTTCCCTTTTTAAACTTACAATCTGACTTGCAATCTACCGTCTGGGACATATTTTCACAAAGGGGACTTTCAAGAGGACCAGAGCCCTTCTGCACCTCTCAGCCAGCTGTGCGGGCTCCCCTCTCAGCCCACAGCACGGATGCCCCAGGAGCAGGCTAATCGGGAACGACCATCCCGTACCGACGCTGGCGGGCAGTGCAGAGCTGTGAACCGCTGCAGACGGGCCCGCAGCCCAGAGCAGCAGTGGAGGACGCGGTGGGCTTTGGAGAGGACGGAGCCAGTTCCCGGCTGTGGCCACTGCAATCCTGGGCCTCGGTTCCTCCAGTTGTGACCCCTGCCAACCCACAGGGCTGCGTGAACTGGCTGGGTTAGCATGTCCCTGTCCCTGTCCGTCCCTAAACACGCTTGTGAGGAAGTCGCCGTGGGCATGCTGGGACATGGCAAGCGAGCAAAGGAAGACAAACAGTCACAGCCCTCAGACAAGGACCACAGCGCAGCCTGTGGAGGGCGTGGAAGATGAGCTTGGCCTAGACTTGAGCTTGCCGAGTCCGTGGGCTCAGACCACTGAGATCACTCGTGTCATCCCCGCAACAGCCCACCGCAGCGAGTGCGTTCCTGCTTTCACTCCAGAGGTGGAGAAACCGAAACCCAAGATGTGCGCTGCCTGCCCTGCTCATGCAGCCGACAGCCACAGATGGTGTCAGAGCCCCGCTGCCCGGCCCCGGAGCGCTGGGCCCCAGCCCTGTGTGGGAGGGAAGGGACCCAGTCGGCCACACCGGGCCAGCTTGGCTTTCTGTTTGAAAACTGGGGCTTTCCCTTCCTCCTCGTCATCGCTGTCACTTTACAAGAAAACCTAAGCAGGAAGATGCCTTCTTGTGCCTCGAGTCTTACATCCGTGGGTCTCTGCTCCTGCCCAGGGGATCCAGCTGAATTTACCAGCGAGTAAACTGGAGTTTCAAATCCTGATTCCTAGAAGATCCTAGATGCCGTCCTTAAACCAACCTGGGGGAGCCAGCATGTGCTTTTCCACGGGACAACTGTAAAAGGCGGGGCTTTGACAAAGATCAGGGTCACTGGAGAAAGTGGTGTAGCCGTGGTCACCGCGGTGTTTCGTTATGGTTTTGTTTTGGGGTTTTTTTTGGTACCACGGATAGAACTCGGGACCTCGCACTTGTGAGGCAAGGGGTGGAACCACTGAGCTAAATCCCCAGGCCTATGAAAGTGCGGGTGTCACCAGGAAGCCAAGAATGCCACTGTTCCTGCAGGGACACGGATGTTATGCGAAAAGTGACAGAGCCCAGTCCTTCACCGCACTCTGGAGCAATAGGAGGACCCCGCCCGCTGTGAACGGGGTGTTTGAAAAATCATCTCTGGGTAATTGCTCTGTGGCTCGATCCCTGGAGGGAACAGGACCCGGCCGGACTGAAGCAGACGGTGGTCAGCGCTTGCACAGGTGGGCAACCTCGCGCCCTGGAGCCGCTGTGACTTCCACTGACAGACAAGGACAGGCGCCTGCCCCTGATGTCGGCTCCCGTGTTCCTGGGAGCTGATGACTTGGTGTTGGCTGAGGTCCAAGCTGGACTTGTGTCTACACTGGGAGTGTTAGGAGTCTGCCCCATTCAGACTCTTACAGAAAAGCCTCCCTCTCCCTCTCTCTCTCACTCCCTCTCCCTCTCTTTGGTAATGGGGATCAAACCTGGAGGCCACTCAGCTACATCCCGTCCTTTTTGTTTTTATTTTCTTTTTGAGACAGAGTCTCAATAGTTACCCAGACTGGCTTAGAGCTTGGGATCCTCCTGCCTCACTCCTAATTTGCTGGGTGCATAGGCATGTGCTACCATGCCTGGCTCCACAAAAACCATTCTAACAGATACATTTGCTCTCTACAAACTTAATCTTCAAGGGGAGCACTGGTCAAAGAAGTAAAAGGGAGGCTGGATAAAAAGAATTCAACTCCCCGTAGACCGCGTGAGTTCTTGGACTGGTTGACAGTGCCCTCTGTCAGCACGGATGACGCCATGGCTCCTCACGTGCCTCGTTAAGTTGCAAACCGTGTCGTTTGCATCTGTCCCACCCTGGAGCTTTGGTCTTTCAGTCAGGACTGCGGAGAGTCCACAAAGCCCAGTGGTTCGTGACCAGGGTGGTGTTGGGCTGCTTGGACTCAGCTGCATCAGGCAGCACTCGGGGCAGGTGGATCTCTGGGTCCTGTGCTTCAGCCACCATGGAGTGAGAGCAGAACAGCACGAAGCGCTTTAGGGAGCTCTGCCTGCCTCTTTCCTCTGCTGTGGCTGCAGGGATCTATTCCCTAGGCCCCGGGACAGGTGACAGCAGGTGACAAGGGCTGCATTGCGATCCTGCTGGTAGAGAGCCTGCTGCCGGGAGCTCAAGCCCCTTCTGCACTCCTGCACCCCCATCACTGAAAATGTCCAGGTGCTGGGCTTATTCAGTGCCCTTCCCTTGCTTGGATGCCAACGTAGTACTGCAATGATCCACCGCCACCTGGGAGCATGGAAGGCAATGGTTGGTCGCCATGGGGACAGACCCAGGCCTGGGCGCCGCCTGTGCTGCACTGTGGCAGAGGCATCCTGCCTGGCCTGGAGGGGACATGCTGAGTTCTGGGTCAGCTCCGGGCCGGGGCTGGATGCTCTCTGCCTGGGAGGTCTTGGTTTGTGCTCTGGGGTCTTCAAACTCAGGTGTCTTCTGAAACGCGCTTGGTGGTGAGCTTGCTCCGTGGGAAGGGGCACGTCTTAGTCTGCTTTCTGTGGCCATAGCCCAGCACTGCAGACTGAAAAACTTGGACAGAGTGAAGGTTGGATTGAACCGCGGTTCAGAAGGCCGAGCCGTTCCAAATTGGGCAGCTGCCTGTGCTGAGGTCCTGCTTCCCAATGGGACTCCTCAGAGCCCTGGCATGGCAGAGAGCGCCCCGGGCAAGACAGAACACCCCAGCTCGGGCCACCCCCTCTTCCTACAGAGCGGCAGCCCTGTGGATTGGGCCCAGCCTCACAGCTTCTGTGAGCCTGACCACCCCAGAGGCCTGGGCTCCACCGAGCATCATGGATTAAGTTCTCTCGTGATGCTCTGGGGAGAGGAGATGTCCACGGCGCATTCACCCTCAGCAGGGAGTAGGAGGCTCAGAGGAGACCTGTGCCTCGGCCCGAACAAGGCTGGGGGCCCAGGAGAGCCTGTCCTCTGCTCAGGGGGCGCTTTCTCCATCAGCCTCAGCCACCAGTCCTTAACCTCTGGCCACCACAGGGGGTTGGGAACAAAACCCTCCCGCCCTGCCTCCCTGGAGTGCAAAGCCAGCTTCGAGAATGGGTCTGGTGGCGAAGAGCAGCCGCAGCAAGCGGAGGTTCTTCCTCAGCTGTGTCGGGCAACTTTAGAGACAGCACATTCCCAGCCATGCAGCTGAACTTACTGTGTCTTTTTCTAACAGTCAGTGTGTTTGTGATGCCTAACAATGCTGTTCATCTTGGGGAACTGGCACATACAACACTTCTTGATCCCTTTGACTTCTCCTCCCCATCTCCACCTTCCTGTTTCTTAAAATCTCTTACTTTGCTCTTAAAATTGTCCTTTGAGTTCCTCAGGCAAGAGAAACCACAAGATACTGGACCTTCTGCATCCAGTTTCACTTAGCATTGGGGTCTCAAGATCCATCTGTTTTCCTACAAATGACTCAGATATACTGCATGTTTCTGACTTACTAGGATTCCGGGGGTAAAAATAAGGCCACTGCTGTGTTTGTTTGTGTGTGTGTTTCTGTTAGTGCTGACTTTAGAACTGAGGCTCTTGAGGAAGGAATCCGTGGGCTGGTAGGAGAGTGGATGACCACCTGGAGGCGAAAGGGTATCCAGGCTCTTGCTGTTTCCTTTTTATTGCTGTAACCATCATTTTAAGGCCATGCAAATAAAAATTACCTTACATGAAAAATCTGATTTTTATAAAACAAGAGCTGGAGAACTAAACTGCTGTGAGGGCCAAGGGTTTGTGGTCAGAAGATGCAGCGACTTCCCGTGACTTCCCCTTCTGAGCACATGGAACTTCACCAGCAGCGCTTGCGGTGAGAGGACAGGGGACAGGACAGGGCCGCATCGTGGGCCCGAGTGCCGAGGCCGGCCTTCAGGGCCAGGTCCTGCGCTGCCTGGGCCCCCGGCAGGGTTAGGGTGCAGGGTTCTCCCCCAGCTGTTGTGCTCTCGAAGCCCTTGGGTCCCCAGCCCCTGTACCCCTGAGTCCCCACCCAGATCCTGCAGCCAGACTTGCAAGGAGGGTACAGAGGAAACCACAGCTGGGTCGGCAGGAGGGGACACCTCTGACCACACAGCCTCCTCTGAGATGTGCTGGCCCAGCGTCGGGGACGTCTGTGCTTTAGGCAGCCGCTTCCTGGAGAACTCCTCTCGCCACTAGGACAGCGGCCACTAGCACCCGAGTCTCTGTCATCCTGGGTTTGACCCCCATGTATGAGCATGGCTTTGTGTGACTTGGTATCATACTTTTTTTTTCCTTCTGTGTGGTTCTTCATTTGGCTTTTGGAGTGGTCTTCTTGTGGGGTTTTTTGTTGTTGATTGTTTCTATTAGTCCATGCTTGCAGAACATAATGTTCACACTCCTTGTGTGGGGTTGGTGCATGTACACAACACATCACAACACATCTTAATTCCTTTTCTCCTGCGCGTTCCTCCATTCCCTGCCCCACCCCATCTCTTGATCCCCTTCTCATTCGAGAAAGGTCTCTCTCCCTACTTCCCATTATCTATCTTATATTTTGCTCTTTATTTATACTTTGAGTTTCTTATATAAGAACAACCATGCAATATTTGAGTTTGTGTATTTGATTTCTTTCATGTAACATTGTGGTCTCAAGGTACATTCAATTTCCTACACATGACTCAAGTTTTATCTTCCTTTATGGCAGAATAGTACTTTATTGTGTATAAATACCACTTTTTTTTGTTTATTCATCTGTTGATGGACATACAGGGCACTTCAAGGATTTATGCTGCTATGAATATGGGTATGTGTGGATCACTGTGATCTGATGTCTTTAACTCTTTCAAGAAGATACCTAGAAGGGAAATAGCTGGGTCAAATAGAATTTCTAGTTTCAATTTTTTGAGAAATAGCCACACTGATTACCATAGTGATTGTACATTTACATTCCCACCAACAATGCAGAAGGGTCCTTTTTCCCACCTGCCTCTCTGGCATTTGTTATTATTGGACTTTTTTTTTCTGTTACCGGGGACCAAACTCAGGATCTTGTGCTTTCGAGACAAGCATGGCACCACTGAGCTAAATCCCCACATTATTTGATTTCTTGATGGTGGACATTCTTTCTGAGGTAAAAAGGCATCTCAGTGTTGTTTTAATTTGGATTTCTCTAGTGGCCAGCAATGTTGGACATTTTTTCGTGTACTTATTGGCTGTTGGTACTCCTTCTGTGAAATGTCTGTTTATTTCAAGTGCCCATTTTTTAATTGGGTGTTTTATTTTAGGAGGTCAGATTTTTTTTAAATTCTTTGTATATTCTAGATATGAGTCCTCTGTCTCATTCTGTAGGTTTTCTTTTTGTTCTGTTGGTTGTATCATTTGTTCTGTAGAAACTTTAAAATTTCATATGATCCCATTTGTTAATTCTCAGAACCATTTGCTATGCAACTGCGGTTTGTCCTTGCCTGTGATCTATGATTTCAGGAGTTTTACCTGTCTTGTCTTCCAGTAGGTTAAGTGTTTCTGTGTTACCACTTAGTTCTTTGACTTCTCTTGGTTTTAGTTTAGTGTATGGTGAGGTACGTGGGTCTGTCTTTGCTCTTCTGCATGTGGATAGCCAGTTTTCCCAGCAGGAGCTGTCTTTCTTCTTGTGTGTGTCTTTGGATCCTTTGTTCAAGATCAAATAGTTGACTGTGCTTAGGGTCGTGTCTACATCCTCTTATGCTCTCTTGAGCTTCTAATCTGTTTTTGGGCCAGTTTCATGCTGTTTTTATCCCTGGAGCTTTGTAATATAACTTCAGGTCCAGGATTGTGATGGCTCCTGCTTTGCTCTTGTTGCCCTGGGTTGCTTTATGCTTGCTGACTTACCGTATATGCTTGTCTTTGTTGCAAAGAGTCAGATACGCTAACTTTTGAAATGTGATCCTTGTATAGATCTGCAACTATGTGGGCCCTGCCAAAGTCATTGTTCAGCTGGTCACAAACGGGAAGAACGTCCGCCTGCACGCCCACAGCCTGGTGGGCAAGCACTGCGAGGACGGCGTCTGCACTGTCACTGCGGGTCCCAAGGACATGGTGACCAGGTGAGCATGGGCGCGATGCTGGGAGGCATGGTGGGGCAGGCACAGTGCAGCGAGGTGACCTCCCCAGATCACTGGGGGCCTCAGAAAAATCCAGGAGGTCTGGTGATGCCACATGGACCCTGGAGGAAGGTGGCCACATGTGTGCGGGGTTCTGGCCCAGTTACACTCCAGAGGCAGCCCAGTCTGGAGGATGGATTACTGCTGGAGACCCGTGCAGTCAGGTTGCAGTCCCCACCTGCCCAGGGTGCGATGCAGGCCTGAGAAAAAAATACACTGAGAGACAGAACTAAGAGAGAGAAAGTGGGGGCCAGGACAACAAATGCCGGTGCAACCGACAAAGGTGCTGAGTCCCAGGCATTGATTTTTATTGGCAATCAACTGGGCTAAAGGTGACGCATGGTTTCTATGGGAATTAATGTAAACAAGGCTCCTAAAGGACAAGACGAAGCATTCTCAAATTAGGAACAGAAGAGACAAGATATATGATAGTAATTAGAACGTTGTCCTTCTAGTCTGAAGGTTTTAGTTGTGGGAACGGAATTTGGGTGCGAGGTACTCGGACCTCGGCACGTAGGCTTCAGCCAGACTCGCTTCTCTAAACACGCCAGTCATGGAGTCAACTCTTCCCGGCCTGCTCTGGGCGGAATCAGTGTTAGGGCCTCAGCAGGTCACAGGGCCTAGGAGGTATTTGTGCCACTTTCAATGATATTTTTCTTCTCCTGGAAATAAAGATAAGAGCGAATTCAAAGAAACTTAGCTAGAGCAGAAGCCATTATTTTGTGGATGGTTTTTACATTCTTGATGTTCCTTTAATGGATTCAGAAAGTGTGCAAAGGAAGACGTGTGCCAAGTGTGCCAAGTGTGCAAAGGTAAGAAGCCAAGGAATGCAAATTTGCTTTGGCATTGATAGACATGGAACGTGGACAGGAAAGGATGTACTCACTTAGGGGCCAGTCAGATAAAACAACCAAATGTTAAAGAAGTTTTACGGAAATAATTTCAATCCAGAACCAATCAAGAAAAATTTTAATAAGATGTATTTATTGTGCTAAAAATCAGATTTTATTTTTCATTTTCCAAAACACTGGAAGAGCAAACAACATTGCAGTTCGGCACATGATATATAGGGATCTACGCAATCAGTAATCTCCAAAATGGTGACTTTAAGTTCTACTCTGAGACTCCTTAAAATAAAAGCAGAAATTTTTAATTAATTTTGTTTCATTTTTTAAAATATATCCCACAGAATTGTAATCCTGGTTTAAATATTTACATTAAAATCCTAATTATTCACTCCAAAGAAAGCAGCTGCTCAAATCCGCTATGTTTGAGCTGGTGGTAGCCTTGCAGGCTTTGATTTCTGGTCAAGTCTGGGCTGGCTGGTACGGGGAAAGTTGGGCTCTCATGTCCCTGGGCATCTCTTTGTTTGACTGAAAATGTCCAGTGTGGAAACCCTAGAGAGAGAGCTTTCTTCTAAGTCACAGACTCTTAGTCTTTTAATGTTAGAAGAAAACACTCCAGGTTGAAGAAAGAGACTTAAATTGGCTTGAAGCCTCAGGAGAGCTTTCTGTGAACTTGTCACAGCGCCCTCTGAAGGTGCCAGCTCCCTCTGTAGGCCTCAGTGGGCCGCGCTCTGACTCGGGTCCCTGTCCCACCCCCAACCCACCCACGGGGGCTTTGAACTCAGGGCAGCTGTCATAGCATCAGGCCTTCTATAGACTCAGCCCTGTGGGCTCCTGTCCGTGTGAAAAGCGCGTTCTCCTTGGTCCTCTTCAGTGTGCGTCATAATTGTATTTCTGAGCGGGAGTTGCAGATAAATTCCCTGTGAGGGTATCCGTTACCGTAAAACTCCCAGGATGTTGTCAGAAATTTGCTGTCTCTGCGGCTCAGGTTAATAATCCCAGGTGATGTCAGAAGGAACCAATGGTTGTTATTTGGGGCATAAGGCAGGAGTAGAAGTAAATGCCCTGTCTCAGGTAAAGTAAGGAAATTCCTCCACTCTCTCACAGCGCCTCAGGGTGGGAGCTCAGGAGTTTGGAGCACTCGCCATCATTCATTCACTCAACAAACACTGTGCACATCTAAACCCCTGAGCCCCCTCTCCGTGATGCTGGTCTGGTGTCGCTCTGCAGGATTTTCTCACCTAGACCTGTCACCAAGAAATGTGACCAAGGAGAAGCCACCTGAGAGTAACCCCACACCCAAGCCTTTCTTGCTCACTGTTCATGGGACAATGGTTCTCCCTGTCGTGTGACTTTTAGCTGAGAAATTTTTGCTTACCCTGTTTTCCAAAGGACACTGTTTCCTCTGCTGTTTGTCTGCCTGTCTGCCATGTCCGAGCCCGTTGCTTTTTCATAGCAAGAGCAGCTGGAAGCCCTCCCAGACAGTTGCAAGACTATAGAGAACTAATTTCTTCTCTAGAAGATGAGAAGCCTGCACTGCAGACTCTATCTCCGGGCTCTGTCGATCTGCAAAGTTGAAGTCAGTGCTCAGATTAGCTAATGGTCCTGAGTAACAAGAGCAAACTTGCTTTGTGTGTTTCTGTGGTAGGCGCTGATTGCTGCTTTTCAGTTCTGACTTGCAGGCAAGGATATCAAATAGAAAAGGCTGGGGTGACAGCCAGACTTATTCCTCAGGCTCGTCCATGTCAGGAATAGCACCAAGACAAGCTGTCTTCAACAATACAGGTTAGACTAAGAGTGCAGAGTCCCAGCAGGCCTAGGCCCAACACATCAAAGAAGATGCATAAAGATGGCACTGGGGAGAGAAGTAGCCTTCAGTTATCAAAACCAAAAAGAATTACCTTTCTTTGCAGTGTTCCTCTTCACTTCTCTCTCAGCATAAATTCTCAATAAACTTACTTTCTCTTCTCAAAGCTACTTTATATTAAAATATTCATGTTTTAAATATCCAAGTCTTTTTAATCTTTTTAATTAATTTGTACCTTGTCTTTCTTATTTATTTACTTAGCCTTTACTACCTTTCTTGATCAAAAATAATCTAAGTTTGACATTTCATTCTAACTTGGAATATCAACAATTTTCCAATCACATTTCAGGTCCGTGACATTTTATTCAAACTCTCTTTTTCTTTTTTCAATTAATACACACAGTTTTTCCTTGGCTGGTAAGTATTAGAAGTTGATCCGTAATGGCCGAATACAAAGGAGAACCGGTGGGTCTACCCCAGGGGGACCATGTGGAAGGGCTGTCCTGCAGGCCCATGGCTGCGGGTTGGCATTTCCCAGAGGTGCAGGTTGGAGGGTGACCAGGATGGGCTGAGGTGGGCGTGTGGCAGAGGCTGCATTTGAACCCCAGGAGGACAGAGTGTCCCGGCCCTGAAAGGATGACTGGCACAGAAAGGGGCCACTTCCGAATCTCAATCCAAGGACAGGGACTCAGATGTAGCCAGGGAAGACTCTGAGTATGGAAATCTTTGGAACAGTGCAGAGGTCTGGCCCTGGCTACCAGTGTCCCCTGTGTCGCTGTGTGCACACGGGTGTGCCAGGCGCTCCCCCAGACTCCAGTCTGGTCGGGCAGGACAATGCAGGCAGGTGTGTGCACCAGAGGTCACCAGGACCCGCCGGAGGGTTTGCTGTGGACAGCATGGATCCCAGGTTCCAGATCCTGTAGCTGTGTTGTAATAATTCTAAGATAATGCTTATGCTGTGGTCAGGCAACAGAATGTAGCACTTTAAGGAAGAAACAGGATTGTAGTCCCAGTTCCTTTATTGGCTGTGATAACCTTTTTTTAAAAAATTTTTTTGAACTCTCAATTTATGGAAGTAGACTTTAATTACTGCAATAGTAATCCCTTAAAGTGTTCATTTCTGAATCCCGACAAATACTCATTTAACTCCCACAGGGGAGGCAGAGAACAGTGCCGTCACCCCAGGCTTCCAGTGTTCCTTTGTAGCCCAGCAGCCCTGGGAAATGTGCATTCCCCAACCCTCTGGTTTTTTTGTTTGTTTGTTTTTTTGGTACCGGAGATCGAACTCGGGACCTTGCACTTGCGAGGCAGGCGCCGGAACCACTGAGCTAAATCCCCAGCCCTCAACCCTCTGGTTTTGCATTTTAGGGCTCCCTGCAGCCGGAAGGGTAGAACATGCAGCCTCCCTGCCTGGCTTCAGTGGTTGATTCCTTTCAATCACTAAGTAGCACTGCATTGTATCAGTGCTACAGTTTATCCACCTCTGTCTGAAGGACACTTTGTTTCTTTCTAGCTTTCATGATAAAGCACCTTTTGTGTGAGGGGGAAGTGGAATGCAAGGAAGGCTAAGGTTGTGTCTGTCTCGATGAGAAGCCACCAAGTTGTTTTCAGAGTAATTGGACCTTTTCATATTCTTATGAATTCCTATTTGTAATCCTAAATTTTTCTTTCACATATATTCATAATAACCTGCTATCATTTCTTTTACACTTTCTTATGGAAATTTTCAAAAGTGTGTAAAAGTAGAAAGAACAGGGGACAGGGATTTAGCTCAGTGGCACTGGGCCTCCCTCCCAAGCACAAGGTCCTGAGTGTGATCCCTGGTACCAAAAAGTAGAAAGAACAGCATAATTAGCAGTGGTTACACTCATTACCCCCATCAACTATTACTTGTCAAGTGGCCAGTCTTGATTTAGATGGATCCCCACCTAGGTATCTTTTGGCTATTGATATCTGATTAATTCCTTTGTGGTAAAAGAATAATTGGTATGATTCATATCCTTTTAAATTTATTGAGACGTCTTTCATGGCTCAGAACATGGTGTGTCTTAGCAATTTTTCCTTCTGTCCTTAAAAAAGCATGTCTATCCTTGTCTTGTTGAGTGGATATTCCATAAACTCTTGTTGAGTGGAGTTGTTTGACAGAGTTGTTAAAGTCATCTACATTGTCAAGGTTTTCTGTCTGCTGGTCCTGTTATTGAGAAGGGGTGTCAAAATCTGCAACACTGTATACAGATATGTCTGTTTCTCCTTTGCAGTCTATAAAATTTTGCTTCTATTATGAGCCTCTTTTTTTCTTTTTTTCCCAGTCTCTGGGATCAAACTCAAGACCTTGCACTTGCGAGGCAGGCATGGCTTCACTGAGCTAAATGCCCAGCCCTATGAGCCTCTTTTATTAAGTGCACAAATGTTTAGGATTCTCGGGCTCTCTTGATGGATGATGCCTTTATCTTTGTGAAATGGCCCTCTTTTATCCTTGGGCTGTTGCTTGCAGTGAAATCTACTGCAGCCTTCCTTCGTTAGTGTTAGTACAGAACGCTTTCTGTCCGTCCTCTTAGTTCTAACCTTTTTGTGCATTTAGACTCAGAATGCACATACACTGCAGACTTGACTCGCACTTTTTTATCCAGCCTAACACTGTGATTTTTAATTGGGTGTTTAGACTGCTTGTCACCAGTGTGATTGTTGGTATGGCCATGTTTAAGTCTCCGTCCTGCTCAATCTTGTTTCTGCCTATCACGTCTCTTTACTGTTCTTTCTGCCTTCTTTTTCTTTCTGTTTTGGGGTTGTTATGATTTCATTTTAGCTCCCTTTTGGTTTATATCCTGTTATATTTTTAAGCAGCTATTTTAGGGTTGATGCTGTACATCTTGACCCTTTAGGTAAAGTTACACCTGTCATGTGTTGTGTGCGAACCTTGGGACAATATACACTCAAATCCCTTCTCTGGGCCTTGTGCTGTTGTCTCCTGCACTTTGCACTATATATATGATATAAATCCCACAAAACATTGTTTTTCACTTTGGCCTTAGTCAAGTATCTTTTAAGAAAATTTTTTAAATTACAGAAAAGTTATGTTATCTAAACACACTCATCATTTGCAGTGCTCCTCATCTGTCTTGTGGGTCAGGATTTTTACCTGGCCTCGTTTTCTCCAGCCTAAAGCGCTTCCTGCAGCTTTCTTTACAGAGCCATCAGTCCTCCTGTGCCCGGAGAGTCTCACTTCCTCTCTGTTGCTCGGGAGTGTGTGCAGGGCAGCGAATCTAAGGCTGGCAGTTCCCCTGTCCTTCCGCCTGCGGCATGGCCGTCTGTCCTGGTCTCCACGGAGGGCTCCTGTCCCTCATCTCTGTCCCTCACACATCACAGGTTGTTCTGTCCTGCAGCCGCACCTCAAGTCCCCTCCTCGTCACCAGCTTTAAGCTCGCAGATCATGATGCACTTTGTGTTGGCCTCTTCGTGTTTCCTGTGCTTGGGCTTCCTTGAGATTCTTGGATCTCTGGGCTTATATTTTTACTAAATTTCAAAACTTTGTTTAAACATTCATTTTTCAAATGCTTTTCCTGCTCACTCCTCTTCCTCTTATTCTGTTTACTTGGCCATTTGCAATTGTTCTAAGCTCACTAGTGGCTTCTGTTCCTTCTCTCTTTCTCTCTCCCTCTCTCCATCCCAGGATCAAACCCAGGCTCTGTGCATGCAAAGCACACACTAGCGCTGAGCCACACCCAGAGTGCTGCTACAAGCCTCCCTCCTTCTCCTCCTCCTCCTCCTCCTCCTCCTCCTCCTCTTCTGGAAACCTCTTTTCTCTGTGTTCCATTTTGAGTAACTCTATTGCTACATCTGCAAGTCCACGTATCCTTTTGTCCAGTGTCTAGTGTATCCTCCATATCATCTAGTGTCTTTTTCTCATCAGAAACTGCAGTTTGTGTCTCTTGCATGGGACTTCGTTATGAATTATGTCTTTCTACTTCTTTCCATGCCTTGTAACTTTTATTGACAGCAGACATTGTGAATTGTGGATTGTTATGCGGCCGATTTTTTGTATGCCTCTAAGTATTTCTGGGGATCAGATAGGATTACCTTTGGGCACGTGTGGCTCTTCTGGACCGATGCTGAGCGCTTGTGGGAGACCAGAGGAGCCCGGGTGTTGCTCTGTGGCAAAGGCAACACCTGCTCCGAGTCCTGGGAGGTTTGTGACCCCGCCCAGCCCCCGGTCCATGCGAGGATTGTTCCTCCCGCTGCTCTGGTGTCTCCTCACCTGCACTCCCATCCCGCCCACTGAAGGCTCGAGGACACCCCCAGGGCCTGAGTCCACTCGCAGTGCCGGCCTGTGTCCTGCCCGCCTCAGCCTCCCAAGTGTCAGCTCTGTCCTCCCTCGGGGAGGTGGCAGCTATGCCCGGCTCTCCTGGGCCGTCCAGCCTGACAGCCGCGGTCCCGTGTGTGCTCCAGTGGTTTGGGAGGAGGTTGGATTCGGTGTGGGCACGGCAGGGGTGACATCCGGGGGGCTCTGGCTCCGCACACGTCCGCCTGTTGCAGGACAGTCTCCGCCCGCCCTCGCATGTCCCACAGCGCCGACCGAGCCCGCGCCTCGCGCTGTTCGCAGCGCTGCTGTCCTCTGTCTGGAAGTCGGGGCTTGGGCTGGTGCTCATCCATCCTGCCTTCACCTCTCTGCTCTCCCTGCCCGCTCTACCTGGCTGTCCCCATTCACTTGCTCTAGTTTCTTTCCACCCACTCGTCCACTCAGCGCATTCTTGCCTCTGCTAACCTGTGCGCGTAGAGGCAGAGTGAGCAGGGTCCTCCGGCAGCTCACAGACCCTGGTGTCCACTCATCCGCCCTCTCCTCATGCCCAGCCCACCCTGGGCCTGTGCTCCACCCACCCTGGCCACCTTGCTGCTGCTGTCTCTGGAAACCCCATGCGGTGCCACCCCAGGGCCTTTGCACTTGCTATGCTCCTGCAGGTGCTTCCCACCCAGGCATGAAACCCTCACCTCCTCTGAGCAAGGCTCTGCTGCCAACTCCCCTGAGCCTTTTCTGACCTCACACGGGCCTTATGCTCCATCTCTCCTGCTCCTCATTCCCACTCTATGCCCCCTGATAGCACACATTACCCTTTCTGTACATTGTGTGGTCATCGACCTGGTGTGTGAACTCTGTCATGCTCCCTACTCCAACATGGGCCTCGGGACTCTGTGGCTCTGGAAAGGACCTGATATTTGCTGAGTGAATGAGTCTCCTTGACAAAGGGCGTCTGATTCATTTCTTTGTTGTATTACATCATATTACATTCCATCTTTATTTCATGGACTTTAAAACAAGGATGAGTGGAGCAGTACACACATATTTTTGCTTGTTTGTTTGTTTTGAGAGAAGGACTTGCCATGTAGTTCAACTGGCCTTAAACTCACTATGTAGCCAGGTTGGCCTTAGACACATGGCAATCCTCCTGCCTCAGCCTCCCAAGTGCTGGGATTACAAGCGTGCACCACCACTGGTATATATCTTCTTAAAATCCTTCCAGCTGCTTTATTTAGCAGATGTACTGTACTGTGTTCTTGAGATACGAACCCCCTGTGAAATAAGAGGTTCCGTGTCCCATTGTATGTAAGCAAGCGCTCAAACCTGAGCTTATGTAGAATTCGATGACAATTCTGGTGACAGTAAATAATCCAGATCTTATGGAAAACCCAGAGGATATGGGATTCCTGGGGAGACTTTAAATCCCATCCAGAAACCCAAGAATGACCCCCAAAAAATCTTCCAAATATAACATTCCTTCTATTCTTAAAAAACGTTAGTATATATTTGGAACTTGAAATTATTTCTATAGAATCCTGTAGAAAATACCCTAAAAGGAACCCAGGTAAAAGGTCCTTGTTAAGATGTGTGAGCCCATATCCTCCCCTTCCCAAAGCACTGTTTGAAAGTCTCAGAAACACTGAGGACCAAGGGCGGGTCTGAGTTTGCCTCGGACTCATTTGGTAGCAAACCCTGGGGTGCAGCTGTTCACAGTCGTGTTTCCTTTGGTGAATCCACTTAGAGGTTTTCAGTTCTCTGGGTGCAGTAAGTGCCCGGCCCACAGAGGGCTTGGCCCTGTGCTGTGTGTGGCCCAGCTCCCAGCCTGGATTCCGAATGCCCCCTGATGATTCCGAATGCTGCCTGATCTGGTTGGGCCGTGAGCTGAGGCGAAGCCAGTGCCCCCATGTAACTTGTGGTTGTTTCCCTGATGTTACTGTTTCCCCCCAGCTTCGCCAACCTGGGCATCCTCCATGTGACAAAGAAGAAGGTGTTCGAGACCCTGGAGACGCGGATGACGGACGCGTGCATCAGGGGCTACAACCCCGGGCTCCTGGTGCACCCCGACCTCGCCTACCTGCAAGCCGAGGGGGGCGGAGGTGACCGGCAGCTCACGGGTGAGTGTCAGCCCGGCCTGTGTCCCCACGAGGTTCTCGGGCGACCCCTCCCGCCCCTGCCTTCCCGTGCCGGCCCCTCCCACCCGGTCTCGGCTCCTGAAGCCCCGATGCAGTCACACCTGTCCAGCCTCCCTTCCCACCTGGTTACCCCTGGCGTCGTTGGTCCCAAGAGGGGAACAGGAGCCTCTCAGGGCTCTCCAGGTGGCCGCGTCATGAACACAGATGCGTGCTGCCCTTGTGCCTCCCCCTCACTTGCTCCTTGCACCCTGTTTCTGCTTTCACATTCGCCCTCCCCTCCGCACACAGTCCGAACCCAAGCCCAGGGTCCCGCTCCCACTGAGCACCGCAGGCCCTCGCGATGTCCTGTCCTGTCTCCCGTCCTCCGGCCCCAGGCCCTGGCCCAGCCACTCCCTCACCCCGGCCCTGCTCACCCATTGCTTCGGTTGTTGTCATCTCCTCCTACTTCCAGTCCGGTCTCCACCCTGGGGCTGGGTGGATCTTCCCGAACCTGCATCTCACCATGGCCAGAGGTCCCCATTCCCTACCAAACCCAGTTCTGCAGCTGGCACTGGGCCTCCCAGGAGCTGGCCCCAGGCTGCATCTCTGGTCCGTGTCCCCCAGAAGCACCCCAATTTCCCTCTCCCAGTCCCGCACACTTCCTATTCCCCTCCACGCAGGCAAAGTCCACCATCCCTGCCCCACTTGGAGGGGACTCCTCCTGCTGCAGACCCCGTCACTGGCCCTGGTGTCCCCGCCAGGACTCAGCACTTGAAATGTGACTGTTTAGGCTGCAGAAACTCACCAGGACCCTGTCCACTAGCCTGAGAAACCCCGGGAGGGACGGAGTCTAATGTGGCTGGGCCACTTAGGGCCTTCCAAGTCCACCTTGAGCCCTGTCGGGCACCGTGGGGGACCCGGGGTTGTGCTCCGGGCGTGGGCACTTCTCACACCTTCAGTGTCGCTGATACGTGGTGGCTGCTCTACCGGCCACGTCGCGTCCTCTGGCCTTAATAACTCACTGTCGGGGGACAGAGGAGGCAGGCAGATACTCAGGCACGGTTTTTACACAATCCAGAAAAATGCAAGATACCGTCCTTGGATACCTTGAATTGTGGCTGACATCAAGGGAATGATTTTTTTAAAAAAATCTTAGCACCAATACAAAAGTTCAGAAGAGCAGGAGTGGGTTTTTAAGTTGATACAAATGTGCACATTAAATGCCCACCTCCCCGCCCCCCGGGCACGGCTGCCGCAGACCGGGAGAAGGAGCTGATCCGCCAGGCGGCCCTGCAGCAGACCAAGGAGATGGACCTGAGCGTGGTGCGGCTCATGTTCACCGCCTTCCTGCCCGACAGCACCGGCAGCTTCACACGCCGCCTGGAGCCCGTGGTGTCCGACGCCATCTACGACAGCAGTGAGTGCCCAGGCGCCCTCCGTGCCTGCAGGATGGGAACGCGGCGGTCTAGCCTGAAAGGTCTGGGGGCGCCGGGTCAGACACTGTTAAGACAGACTCCAGAAATGTAGCTCTCCTTCCTCGGGTGAGTCCTTGCATCTCACTGCAGCTCCAAACCTCTGCCTCCTGAACACATCCCCGTGAGGAAGGATCGGCGCCTTGGGCGGGACAGGTTTCTCAGTGTTTTTCTTGGGGACCCTGCAGGGAGGCTGATGAAGGGAAACTGTATTCTTACGCTCGTTCCCACGTGGCATCAGTGGGATCGCCTTACAAGACAGGAAGTTCAGGCTACCTGAACACGTGGTGTAGGACTTGCAATTCCTCTCCGAGAACAGTTCCTAGACCTTCCTCAGAGTTTACCCTAGTTTATCATTGACCATGCAGCGTTCCTGGTATGCATGGCATTTATTCACAGGTGTTTCCAGAAAGCCTGCATGTGTAGTATTTGGGCTCACTGAATACTTTATAGAATTGGGGGTAAGTAGATTACTCTAGGCTTCTAGCAGCACAGCTAATGGATTTCTTTAAACAAGTTTGAAGGGAAGAGAAAGGTTTATAAAATGATGCTGACCCATCCACCACAGATCGCCTTCAACTGCAGCGGTTGGAGTAGAAAAAGGAAGCGTGCTACTATTTCCACATGAAACTTTTAGCCCTTAACCACACAAATCCTGATTTAGTTTGGGCAAAAGAAATAAAACATCTCCATTTTCTTTGTACAATAAAAACCAGTACATAGTTTCACAACATGGTGCTTCTCCTAAATTGTTTAGGACTCTTCTAGATGGTACAGAGTTAGCATGGGAATGGGTTTGGGGTTAAATTTTTGACCTCACTGCAATTCTAGAAACCCACTGGCTCGGTTCCTGAGACATCAGGGATGCTCTTGCTCTCTGTGTCAGTCCCTCTCTCTGGTTAGAGGGAGAAACAGATGCAATGGTTTCTTCCACCTCACTGTTCCTCACCTGTCTGGGTGATACCGTGTGGCTGGATTACTGTGAGCGAGCTAAGGACCTTGGGAACATTTTTGTGACATTTGTGTCTCGGCTAAAGCACGGGACACAGCATGTGCTCGGACCGGGGTGGGGAGGGCATGCCGGCGGGGCCCCCAGGAATCAGCGGGAGGCTGGGGACAGACCTGGACCTGGATGTGTGCTGTTTTCCCCTTTGAACAGAGGCCCCCAATGCATCCAACTTGAAAATCGTGAGGATGGACCGGACTGCCGGCTGCGTGACTGGTGGGGAGGAGATTTACCTCCTGTGTGACAAGGTGCAGAAAGGTAAGGACACTGACTGGACGTGGAGTCCGACTCCAGTGGTCTCTGGGTCACTGCTCGGCGGCCCTTCCGCCACCAGCACCTTCTCCAGGTGTCAACTGTCTGTCATTTTGTACAACCCCAACTGTATGATCCATCTTAAATTTCCTACAGAAATAGAGAGATGAGAAAATAGTGATAATTGTTAACTAGCGATCACCTGTGTTTCTAAACCTTCCGTTTTGTTTTTTGTGCTCTGTTGAACTAAAGTGAATGGATAACCGCCGGTGCTTGGTGCACGCGCGCACAGAATCGGTGACAAGCCTTACGTCCGTCGTGTAAAGCTGCTGATTCTGTGCACTCTGTGGTCCTCTCTCGAGGCACTGAGAGAGCTTCTCCGGCTGCTTCCACGGTCACTGGGAGGCCAGTGGAGAAAGAGTTGAGGACAGGATGCTCTCAGAGCACGTTCCTCCTCCAGGGTCATTTTAGACAAGGTTGTTGGCCCTCATTCTCATAGAGCCATTAGAAGATCAACAAATTAGTGAAAACGGAGATTATGTGTTACTTTCTCAACCTTCACTCTTTTTTAAAAATAAGATGATAAATGTGCAGTATAATAAACATCTGTTTACCGCAAAGTAGGCAATTTTCAAATGAAGCAGATTCGGAACTGGAAATCGGCCTTCAGTAAAGGTAGCACAGCTGTAAAATAACTCTCAGCAGAGGATCGACGCTCTGAGACAGGAAGTCAGGGAACAGTGGGATGAGGTTGGAAAGTGAACATGCTCTCTTCTCTGAACAATGTGACCGCTGACTCTGCCTGCACTGCTCTCGGCCTTCCTCCTGCCCACCCTCCTGAGTAGTACTCATTTCTGGGCTGAGTTGCTTTTGTTTGCATTAATCGTCATTACTGCTGGCCTAGCAGGGAAGTTGTGTCCTTAGCTTAAAGAATCTGAAAAACTGAGTCCAACCTGCAGGTGAAGGAATGGACCAGGAGATGGTGGCACGCTTGTCTAACCCTCCCCTAAAATGGAAGTATGTGTGTCACTTCATCAGGCAGAGGTGTGTCTTTCCTGTGAAACGAGAAGTGAAGCCAGGGGGTTGCCAACCTGAGTTACACAACCCTAGTTCTGCAGAAATAAAGAACACTTGGATCCCAAGTGAACTGACCACCTGGGTATTTTGACCGCTTATTCAATGGGGGCTAAGGAAAGATTATGGGAGCAGCGGGGTAGAGTGTGCAAATGCTCGGGCTCTGAAACCTGGTGTCTGTGTTTAAATCCTTGCTTCTCCTCTCGCTGGCTGTTCAGACCTGGATAAGTTACTTAAGAAACTCTTCAGACCCCAGTTTCCCTTCCACAAAGTGAGGATAATAGAACACCCACCTCCCAGGGTCATGGTGAGGATTAAATTAATTGATATTTACATAGAAAGCGGTTGGAACAGTATCTGTAAGCTCCATGGGAGCTAACTGCTGTGTGCAGCTATATAGTGGGGTGCCCCTCATCTGGGGCTCTGATACTCCTCCCGGTGCCTCTGTCTCTCAGGAGTGAGAGGGGGCCAGGTTCAAAACTGAACAAGAGAAAGGTCAGGTCGACCAGTTAACCCTAAGATTCTGCCACAGGAAGTGAAACTTAACGGCCTATCCCTGTGGTGAGGAATTTTTTAAAAACGTGTTTGTATAAGTTGTAAATGTTAAATCTACTACACTAATTATTTTCAAGAAACGGGAGTGTCTGGTAGGTAGAACCCTGCGCCACCCTGGCTCTCCAGCCTGTCTTTACATCCTGTCACACTGTGAAGTGACATGCCTGCTTGTGACTTTGCAGATGACATCCAGATTCGGTTCTATGAAGAGGAGGAAAACGGAGGCATTTGGGAAGGATTTGGAGACTTTTCCCCCACAGATGTTCACAGACAAGTAAGAGGATCATCATCATCTTTTACATTTCACCTTGCTGAAATTCAGTCCCTGTTTTCTGTATATGACAACCAAAAACATCAGAAGTGCTGACCCAGCATCCATCAAACTGTACTATTTTTGAGACTCTCAAGCCATCTAGAAATCTGTCCCACCGTAGAACTGCAGGCCAGTTCTCCCTGGACCACGGGGCTGAGGTGGGACATTTCATTTGGGGCCTGGTTCTCTGTCCCAGGGCGGTGCCTTTCCATGAAAGCCTGCTAAGTGTTCTGTTGAAGCGTTGTGCAAGGCCTGTGAGACAGTATTGCCCTGGAAAGTATAGAAAGGAGGGGGCTTCTATGATGAACTAGGACTCCCCAGTGACAGCCCATGGTATGACCAGGAGACAAAAATGCTGAGCCTTCCCCTTCACGATGACTCTCTCCCTCTTACGAATGATTGAGAAACACTGTTTTCATAAAAAACTGAGAACAATTCAAATGCTGATCAATAAGCAACAGTTCGGTAAATCATGGCATTTCTAAGATACCATGCAGTTATTAAAAAGAACGAATACTCTGAACTCACGGAGGGAGACCGCAAAGGTACAACATTACCGTTTAAAAGATAGTTATAGAACAGCGTGAGTGTAAAATGATACCTTGTTCACAGAGAAACCAGAGGGGGATGTAGCAAACGAAAGACAGAGTCCATGAGGCTGGGGCTGCCAGGCTTAGGGGTTGGTGGATTCGGGGCAGTGGGGGCAAGGACAGTTATCCGTGTACACCATTCTGTGTTCCTTTTGTGTAGTTTACCAAATCTAGACTCCTGTTACGTAGTAAAATATAAACCAAACTAACAAATGGTGAATTGCCTAAGTATCCCAGCACCACAGGGATGAAATAGCCCTTGTTCTCCTCCTTGGCTAGGAAAGCAAGTACCCAGCCTTTCTGACGTTGCTAGAAGTGGTCTTGGAGGCTTGTGAGGCTGATTTGAAAGAGGAGAAATAAGCATATGCAGTGAACGTTGTATGTGTGGTCATTGCAACTGGCTGACAACTGAAATATCTGGCGAATGAAGCAAGGGAGACGCGGGGTCCACGGGCACAGTGTGTTTCACCTCCACAGCGGTGGTGTCACAGAAGCGTGCAGGTGTAGAATACTGAGCTGGGAACGTCCTTAGGGTGCTGCGTTCTCAGAGCACACTTTAAACACTGGGTTTAAATAAAAACAGAGAATGTGAAGCATTTCTCCCAAAAACGCCACAACCCAACACCAACATGTGTTTCCTTGTGTCCTGCAGTTTGCCATCGTCTTCAAAACCCCGAAGTATAAAGACATCAACATCACCAAGCCGGCTTCTGTGTTTGTCCAGCTTCGGAGGAAGTCGGATTTGGAAACCAGCGAGCCTAAGCCTTTCCTCTACTACCCCGAAATCAAAGGTAACGGTGGCTGAGGGTCCTGCACTTGGTCTGCTGAGATGCTGCGCTGATTCAGGGTCCACTCGTCACCTCCTGGACAGCTTCCCGGGAACTGGCCGATCAATGGCCTGGATTTTTAGAGGAGAGACAGTAATACATGAATCTGAGGTCATGGAATTAGTTCAGGCCTCTACAAATAATGTTATCTCCACTAAACTTGTATGAGATTCAGACCCTGGAGAACTTGTCTTTGAATTTGAAAATCTAGGGTTTCCTGAGTGATTTGGGGTCAGGCAGTGGAGATGAAGCCTAAGGGTCACTGCTTAGGCAAAGAGCCTGGCAGTCAGCAATGTCCCGCTGGTGTCACTGGTGACCTCGTGATGCAGCCCCAGGTGGAGGGGAGGCCAAGCAGGGCTTGGAGGGCGAGCACGGCAGCTGGGGTTTCACACGGGCCCTGGAGGGGCTGAGGTCACTTCCCAGAGCAGGAAGCTGTGATGCAATTGCCCCACAGAACAGGGAGGAAGAGCGGGACGGGGCAGAGAGGAGCATGGTGTAAAGCACAGCAGGCCACATCTCGCTCCTGTGGGAAAGTCCTGTGGCTCCCAGGGGCCCCGTAGAGGCCAGAGCAGACTGGAGAGGGCTGGGGGAGAATCAGCTGAGACACAGCGGGCGCCAAGTGGATCAGTGCTTCAAGGTGTCTCCTTATCCAAGCCCACTGACCCCGAGGAGCCCAGGATAGAACTGTGCTTTGCCATAGCAGCTGCTTCTGTGCCTGGCCTTGGGTGTCACCTGCAGCAGCCCCTGCCTTAGGGGATCCCTGTTGGGCAGAAGCATCGGAAGATGCTCCTGAGAGCCGTGTGTCCTCCTGGGCATGACCTCCCCACAGCCAGGTCAGGTGTGGGTGTGCCCACCCCTCTGCCTGCGTCTCCTGGAAGCCCCAGTGTGCGGCCCCTGGGTGCTGGTGGGCGTGGGCAGCTGCCCGGCCCTTCCCAGCCTTTCCCACCTCCTCTCACTTCCCCCTTCGAGGTGCCTGAGGTCTTGTGGGTGCCCAAGCCTCACACCGAGCTACATCCCCAGCCCTTTTTAGTTTTTACTTTGAGAGAGGGTGTCACTAAGTTGCCCACCCTGGGCTGCTACTTAGGATCCTCCTCCCTCGGCCTCCCACAGTGCTCGGATGGCAGGCGTGCACCACCGCACCCAGCTGTGATTCCTATTTCTATAGTGAACTGAGATTCTATGGGAGAACAACTGTTATATGCGCAATGAGCTTGGCTGTTGATTAACCATGGTGTAACTGGTGGGGAAATGTTCCACATCTGGTCACCCGACAGCCCTCTCTTCAGCCCCAGGCTGACCCACACCACCACGGGGTTAGAAACAAGACAGGATCTTTCTGAACGCAATGACAAAAATGGACACTGAAGAATCAGAAACAGGACAGTTGTTAAGCTTTGGGCCCCTGACTGAAATACGAATACCATGTTGACTGTTTAATGTAAACACCCAGAAGAGGGAAGGGAGGGGCCAGGGATTTAGCTCAGTGGTTCTGCTGCCTGCCTCACATGCGCAAGGACCCGAATTCGATCCCCAGTACCAAAAAAAAAAAAAAAACAATCACACAGAGGAGGGAAGGGAGAAAATGAAACACAGGGTAGGAAAATCATAGAACAGAAATAAAGGGAAACAGAGAGAAGTAGGAACAGGCAGCAGACCACAGAGGCAGTGACAGAACTCAGACAGGACACAGGGCAACAGGTCCATCTATTCAGGGGTCTGGGGTCCACACATCTCCACCATCTCGGAGACCGTTATGGACCACATGGCCAGCACCAGCTGTCAGTGCCATCCTACCCGGCACCAACTTGTTAGCAGGTCCTGAGGGCAGGTGACCACCTATGCATGCCACTCCGGTGTCCAGGGACAGTCGGGAGCTCTCCTAGTGCAGCATGGAAGCCTTGTACCCCAGGGTGGCCCCATGGTCACCACCCAGGAACTCCCACACTCACCTCTGCTGAGCCCATCACCACTGGGCCCTTTCTCCTCCACTTCCTGTCCTCTGGCTCCTCCTCCTGTCCATGAATCAGCACCTCACCTCTACCCTGTTACCATGACAGCTGTCCTGCCAGGCTCTTCCGGCCACCTGTCCTCACCAGCGGACACTGTGTCGTGATTCTCTTTGTTCCTGCATGTATCTCCCTGTGGATGCACAGAAAATGTTGGCCAATTAGGAAGAGGATTTTGTGTGACCGAATGCCACTTACCCTTTCTGTGCTTCATCTCAGCCTGACCTCGTTGTACTACATCCACCTTGGCCTGGGGAGCTCTCGGCCCATTGGAGTAGACATGGTCTCTCTTCCTCCTCGCGTGCTTTCTGTTTCCCGTTTGATGTAAAATACCCTGAGAATCATAGCCTGTGTGTGGCGGCTGCTGTAAATGAATCCATCTTTCTTCCCGTTTCCCTTGCTGTGCGCGCAGACAAAGAGGAAGTGCAGAGGAAGCGGCAGAAGCTGATGCCCAACTTCTCGGACAGCTTCGGCGGCGGTGGCGGCGCAGGCGCAGGAGGCGGGGGCATGTTCGGCGGCGGTGGCGGCGGTGGCGGCGGTGGCGGAGCAGGGGCCCCTGGCAATGCCGGACCAGGTACCAGAGAGGCTGCTGCCTGCGCAGCGTTTCCGGGTGGGCGGGGCCTCTTCTCCGGCCTGGGATCTCCGGGCAACCCCGTGGGTGCAGTGGCTGCAATATCACCAAATAGGAGGTCTCAGTCCCATGAAAGCCTCCCTACAAATGTACTTTTGTCTTTCAGAGAAGTGCGTGTTCATTTCACAATACCGTAGCCGCCCCTTCTCCAGTTTCACTTTCTGTGGCTTCAGTTACTGTGGTCAACTCCACCGTGCTGGCCTTGACGCCGTAGAGGGAGGGACCACAGTAACAAGAGTCTTGTTACAGTGTTTTATTATAATTGTTCTGTTTTATTATTAGTCAGAGCTCTCACTGCCTGATTTACAAATCAAACTATCGTAGTTGTGTGTGTGCAGTATAGGAGAAAATGTACAGCATGAAGAGCTCCATACGCTTGCAGTTGCACACATCCCCAGAGGTCCTGGGACATGGACCCGGAGGGGGAGGAGGGGACACAGATGGTCCCAAACCCTGGAAGAAGAGAAACAGCCATCCAAGGCCTGTCATGCAGGAAACACCTCTCTGAGTATTTTGGTATAGCTGGGCGTGGTGGCGAACACCTGGGATCCCAGCACTTGGGAGGCTGAGGCAGGAGGATCACTGGGAGTTGAGGGTCAGCCTGACTTGCCTCAGTTTAGCCTTGCTGTTGTGGACGTCTGGTCATCCTGTGTCCCCTCAAGTGTGTCTGACCCACACTAGGATCAGCAGACCTTGGCCTAAAGTTGCCCCGAGGCCACATTTATTTTCCTTACCATGTCAGGGTACGGCTTCCCACACTATGGATTCCCCACGTACGGCGGGGTCGCCTTCCACCCCGGGACCACGAAGTCCACCACCGGCATGAAGCATGGTGAGTAGCTCCTTTTTAATGCCAGGGACTTGTACGTGTCTTGACTCCAATCTTTACAATCTTTTCCTTTTTTTTAAATTTGACTTTGCTTTTCATTCTGCAATCAGCCCACATTTCATTCCGTACGGGAGAGCATGCAGGTCTCCATACAGGAGACCCTCGCTATGGGCTCTGTGACTGCTCTGTAAGGAGAACGCTTGGTCTCCCTCAGAAACACTCATGTACTCGCTAGAGTCAGTGGCAGAACCGGGATTTGAACCAGATCTGCCCACAAGCCTGGTCAGACAACATAGCTGGACCGGAAACAGTCAGCAAACTGCCAAGTGCACACCGAGGAATGCAAATTGAGACCACGTCTCTGCGGCTTCCCCTGTTAACTAGGATGAAGGAAAAATCACTGCTCTGCTTTCAAGAATTTAAAAAATTTCACTTCCCTCCCATACACAGAAGAGCTTTATTTCATTGTCCTCCTTTACAGATAAATGACACCTAAATTTTAGAAGTGTAGTTTAAAAATGTATAGAAGTGAGTATTTAATATAGTCCCTAGCCAAGCATGGTGGTGCAGGCCTGTAATCCCAGCAATGGGGAGGCTGAGGCAGGACGATCACCATGAGTTCAAGGCCACCCTGGGCTACATAGTGAGACCCTGTCTCAAAAATAAATAAATAAACCCCAAAGTGTGCTAGTTATGACCTGAAATGTTTTAGAAGAATTATAAATTAATATTTTTATTCTCCCTCTGCAGTAAACTCTCCTCTTGCCCTTACATGACCTACTTGCAACAGCGCATTTTAACTTAATTAGCAGGCTTGATGAGAAGCAGCTGATGTTTTGCATTTCCCTCAGAAACCGTAAACACTGAATGTGACCATGACCCTGCAGGCTGTGAGGCCTGCGAAGATGGGGAGGTGATTATAGCCCCAGAGCTCGAGGAGGAGGCAGGTGCACCCAGCCCCGGGACCCACAGGGCACCGCTGACCGGAGCCGTGCGCAGAGAGGACGAGGGGACGAGGTTTCCGGGTGCGGAGTGCTCGGGGTGCGCTGCCTGGGGGGTGGGGAGGGCCCGTGCCACTCACAGAAGCTGTGTCCAGAAAGCAGTTTCCTGTCTGTCCGGCCCTGTCCAGGCCCGCTGAGTGCAGTGATTTCCACAACCCACGCGCTCTGAGTGGGGAGCAAGGGCGCTGGAGTTGGTGGGGGCCCATGGGCGCCTCCTCAGGCACAGGTAGCAGAGCATTTCCACATCCACTCTGTTTTTGGCTTGGACACTACAATTCCTATTTCACAACTTTAAGCACCAGAACACCAAGAGATCAGTTATTTAAAATCGTGGCGATATCCAGTTACCATTGATTGGAGACCGATTGTTCCCCTTAAAATAGTGGGCAGTGATCCATTTCTGAAATTCCCCTCGAGAGGCGTGGACGGGCTGCTTTAGATCAGTCCCTGGCACTGGTTCTCAGTGACCTGTGTTCATTGTGCTGCTTCCCATGAACGCAAAGCGAGGCCGGGAGGCGCATCCCCCCCGAGGCTGTTGCTGTCAGGGCCGAGCTCTGCCCCAGGTGTGGGGTCCGGGCTGTGGCTGTGACCTTGCCGTGACTGTGGCCCCTGCATTTTAGACAACCTCTTCCTGGAGAAGGCCCTGCAGCTCGCCAAGCGCCACGCCAATGCCCTCTTTGACTACGCGGTCACGGGGGACGTGAAGATGCTGCTGGCCGTCCAGCGCCATCTCACTGCAGTGCAGGATGAGAACGGCGACAGGTAAGGGGGATCCCAGGGGGCAAGGGCCGTCCCAGGGCCGGAAGTGTGGGAAGCCGTAGGGATGCATGATAAATACGGCCATTGTTTAAGCAAAAGACACGGTGCCATGAATCGCCCTCACAGTGCCCTGTCACCCCTGATGCTCGTCCCGTCGTCCTGGCCACTTTCAGCAGCAGCTCTGGAGTCCTCTTTCCTGAGAGTCTCTAGTTGAGCTGTGGTGACTCCCTTGATGTCCTGAATCCATTCAAAACATTTCCCTTTTGCGGCCACTTTGACTTTGGGAAGAGCCAGGAGTCGCACGGTGCCAGATCTGGTGAATAAGGTGGGTGAGGACCCAGCGTCGTGTTTTAGGAGCTGCCTTTCTGGTGGATGGTGCTCAGGAGCGGCATTCACCAGATTTTCGATCACATCAGTGCTCTCTTAGAGTCACACACCACACCCCACTCCAGTAAGTGCCGTGAGTGCATCCGCAGAGCCACCTACCTCCCTGTCTTTTTGTCCTTTCACTGTGACTTCTAAAGCCATCTCAAAGGCCCATAAAAGTAACAAGGTCGGGGGCCTCGGATTCCAGGCTTAACTATGACCTTCCAAGAATAGCACACACAGTTCAGGCCTTTTCTGTGACTGAGCTCCTGGCGCTGTGTTCTAAGTTAAAAACGGAAGCCCACGCCGTGGAAAGAGCCAGCCTGGGGATGCAAGCAGAGACCTTTGTTCTCGGTCCTCACAGTGTAACCAAGGACATGGTGAGACCACCGGTCTTGTGTAGGTGCCACCAACAGCAGAAGGTGCATTTAGGGCTAAATAATCCAGGCGGCGATCTACAGTGTGTTCCCACAAGGGACAGCAGTTAACCCAGAGGGACAGCAGTGTTTCCGGTGTCGGTTCTGGGGGCCGTGGAGTCGATGCGTCCCAGGAAGATGAGCATGCGTATGTTAGCAGTGTGCCAATGTCCAGGGGACCCAGGCTGTGGCTCAAGTGGGTACATGGAGGGGGAAGCACATCCGGTCAGACCTGGACACCCAGACAGGCTGACAGGGGCCTTCCCGCCACCTCATGGGACCCCAAACACAGGCACCGGTGGGCACCAGAGGGGCACACTCGGGCTGATGGTTCCCCCCGAGGTCCACGTTGCCTGTGGGTGACAATCTGAGTCCTGTGGTCATTCCTCAGGCAGAAGAAATAAGAGAGCAGGTGAAGTCTCTGGGCTGAGGAGGTTCCCCAAGGGCGTGGGCATCAGGGGAGGAGGGCAGCTTCTGCTAGGAGACGCCCCCTGCTCTGAAGTTCTCAGGCTCCCGGAGGTCTGACTTCCATCTGATCACGCACCTCAGGTCTATGTCAGACATCACGCTGCTCAGAAGTCACCTTCCCATGTCCCGATTCACAAGGCGGGAATGAAACCCTGAAGCTGCTCTTGTAAAAATGCTCCCAAGCAGTGAAATCACGGTTCCTTCTGAGGCCCCCCTGCACCAGCTGCGGCCAAACAGTCTCAAGTGTCATCGAAGTCCTCATCCTCTCAGTGCAGAGCCGGTGCCTGTGTCCCTCGTGCAGGACAGTCAGGGTGAAGACGGCGCAAACCCCGAGTCGCCTCTGCTCAGGAGCTGCAGGGCCCACACCTCGGGTCGCTCCATCAAACACAAGTGGGGACAGGATTCCCTGGCTCCTCGGGGCCTAAGACAATGTGTGCCGAATGCTTAGCGCAGTCTGGTAACTAGAATCGCTCAAGAGTCACAGCTTTAGTGACAGCTGAGTTGTTCGAGTTAATAATAAGTGCTCAGAGCAGGAGGGCAAGAGGGACAGTTGTTATCGCCCAGCATTTCTGAGCTTCTGGTCCCACTGTCCTGTGAGCTCGGTCCCACAGTCCAGGGCCACAGGGACAGGGGACAGTGCCCCCGCCTGGGAAGCTGGGGGAGTGCTCTCAGGGTGGTGTGAACTGGACACAGGAGCAAGCAGCCATCCTGGGGAGCACGTGGGAGGAGACAGCCTGACACTCCCAGAGCTCTGCTCTGAGTTCTGCCCCCTGCAGATCCAGGAAGACCCTAAGAAGCACAGCACCGTGATTCAGAGGAGCATGGCAGGGCCAGGGAGCTACACCTTGCCGAGCAGCTCCTAGTGTGGGCTTTCACTCTACTCCAGCCGAGTGTCAGAAAAGTCGGGGAAACAGGAGAAAGCGCCTGCCAGACAGATGCAGAGGTGGCGCTGGGATTCCGTGTGGGTCCCCAGGCCTTGAGAGAGGCTGAGAGGCCGGGGTGGACACCCCGGGCCAGGCTCACCTCTGAGGACCTTTTCTGCATTCAAAACAGGTTGGGCCGAGTAAGGCCAGGGATGCACGAGCCAGGCTCAGTCTTGGAGTCTGATCATTTCTTGAGAATTTCTTTCTTGGTCTGTGAACACCTTAGTGAATTCCCTGCGCTGTTTCCATTCCAGCATCTTACACCTCGCCGTGATCCACCTCCATGCCCAGCTGGTGAGGGATCTGCTGCAGGTGACCGCGGGTGTGATTTCCGAGGACATCATCAACATGAGAAATGACCTCTACCAGGTGAGCAGAGATCTCGAGGAGACAGATCCGTAAAAGCTCACGGTTTGGTTTTGGTGTGTGTGGTGCTGTCGGGAAGGTTAATAGTAGCACAGACACGATGACGCCTCTCTGTAGGCAGCATCCTGAAAGGCTGCTGGGTGGGAATGTTATGTTATGGGTCAGGACCCTTTGATCTGTAGGTATAATTAGTCACCCGACCCTGAAATTCAGCATCCTGAAGTTGCATTTTAGAGGGAGAACCTAGAATTAAAAGGTCACATCCGTCAAGAAAAATAAAGTTGAAAAAACTACATTTGAAAAGCCCGTCCTTTATCAGAATTTTGAGGTTTCCTGAAATGTACAACCCTCACATTCAGTGTCTATCAAATAAAGGGGGTGAAATCAGAACAGAGAGGTGAAGGTGTCTTTCCATAGCAGAGATAGCTACAGGTGAGGGGAGCAGGAGACCCCAGAGCTCTGACCGAGTCAGACTGGAATAGAAACCAGACCCACGTTCTGCAGACAGCACAGGAAACAGTTGGTGGGGACTCAGTGGGGCTGCCTGCTGGCTTGAGCACGATTTGGGGGTGAGGAGGGGCTGAACCTGCTTGGCAGAGCCAAAGCCGGGTGCGGGTGGGTCCTTGCAACTTCCTAGCCATCTCCGGGGCCTGGAGTGGTTCGTGGGCTGGGCGCCGAACGCCAGCACATGTTTCTCTCTCTCCAAAAGTGGAACCAGCAATCACACATCGTTATTTACCCAGTCAAGATACCCGTTTCAGCTCTCAAGGTTTAGTTTGTTCTATATTTTGGGGTGCCAGGGAGGGAACCCAGAGCCTCACACATTTGAAGCACATATTGTCACCCAACTGGCCACTCCATGGTCAATATGTAGCCCAGCCTGGCCTCGAACTCGAAGCAATCCTCCTGCCTCTGCCTCCTGAGTGCTGGGATCACAGTCGTACACCCCCATGCCCGGCTCCATTCTCAGTTTTTTAAAGCAAGTGATATGAATCATTTTTCTTATTTGAAAGAATAAATTTTAATTATTTTAAAGAAAATTAACCGTTAATTTATTTTAAAGGAAATGGTGAATTATTTCCTTATTTTCATTTCCACATTTTTAAATGAGCCTTAAAAGCCTGTGATGTTGCTGTGTAGCCCTCAGTGGATTTCTTCTGGGAATAGGTGTTCCCGGGTGGGTAAGATCACTTTCCCACTAAAGACCAGGCAGCAACCAGCTTCTCTGGCTGTTTGCTTCCCGGCAAGGGAAAATAAGGTTGACGATTTTTCACTGACTCACGAAATAACTGAGATGAAAAGCCTGATTTTCTATTTACACTTAAGAGATTATCTTCTTCCAACTTTCATGCCACTGGGGGGGGTAGTGGTATTTGGAAAGTCACTTGGCTCATTGAGCTTGATTTGCTCAGATTTCTAGACTGTTTTTTTTAAACTGTCTGGAGCATATGAATAAAACCAGGCCCAGGACTTGGGGCTTCTCAGCCCTCCTGAAGGCCACTGCCTGCACGGGCCTCGGGTCCCCTCAAGGAAGTGCTTTTCTGTTCAGGACCAGGGCCTGCGGGCGCTCAGCTCCACAGGATGGGTGGTGTGGTTTATGACATGAGAAAGTCCTGTCTGGGTCCTGGGGTAGGCAGATGGGGACTCCTGGAGCTGGAGTGAAAGCCAAACCCCGCTGTGGGCCCTGCGCCCTTCCGATTGGGCACCGTAGGCAGAACATGGCTCCACTGTTCCCACCTCGAATCTCCGGTTCCTGGCAAGGGCTCTGAATTCCCTGGGGTGTCTTCTCAGAGGAGCACCCGCATATGCGTGCGTGTGTGTGTGTGTGTGTGTGTGTGTGTACCCACCCATGCGTGTGCATGCGCGCACACACACCCAGGGGTAACTTTTACTTGAGGACTAGAAGCCGCTGAGATTAGGACTCTGTTTTAAAGGGTGTCCCTTCTTGACTGAAGATGACACAGTCCTCTGAGCCACGTGGATTATTTGGCAGTTATCTTAAACATCCTCCCCAATCCCGGCTCATTTCTGTGGCCATCTGTCATGATCAGACCCTCTCCCATCCACCCTGGAGACACACTCGTGAGTCCTCAGGCATAGAATTAAGGGTTATTTTTTTACTTCTCCCTCTAAACCATATTCTCCTCTTTACTCTCCTTCCTTCCAACATGGACAGCCATCTGCGGTGTTTGATGTGAACTGTTTTATTTGTGTGATGTTCCCATCAAACATGACCAGGTGGTTTTCATGGGTGTGTTTTTCTTTGTTTTTAATGACTATAAATACATTATATATCGATGGCTTTAAAATAGCACCAAAGGCTATGTATCGGGAAGTCAGGGTGGCTCTCCCTGCCAGACACGAGTCCTCTTGCCCTGCGTGAGCACGGGACTCCTGTGTCTGCAGGTACTGGCTAAACGTACTCCCACATGGACTTCATTCCCAGTGCCGGACACTTGGCTGCTTCTGGCTTGGCCCCCTTGGTGCTCGGTCCTGCCAGGAACAGCAGTGGCCAGGTCCACCCATGTCAGAAGCTCACTCAGGGTGCTGTCCAGTGCTGGCTCTGCAGGCTGCCCCGGGTCCCACGTCTGCAGACAGCGTGTGGGCTGTGGAGCCTGACTGCTGTCTTCCAGGCGGCGGGTGGAACACTCAGCTTGGTGGCACTATGAGAGAAAATTAAAGAGCAGAACTCCTACTCATAGGAGTTTTTTCGCATGGTGTGAATAAAACAGTATGAGAACTAGAGGTAATTCCTAATTTCGGAGTGGTGTAGTATCTTTTCTACAATCTCCTTTGTTCTCCTTTACCCATTTCCCATAGCATTCCAGAAAATACAGATTAGCAAACAGCCTTTGGTGACAGATTTGTTGTTAAGAGGAAAGCTCCTGGCAGTAACACCGAAAGTTGTGAGGACGTGATTCCATTCCAAGCCTCTGTAGTCCCAGAGAGAGGTAAAGGAGGAGAATGATGAGGGTCTTGTTCCTGCTAAACGGAACCACTGCTGTCACTGAGAGTCAGGCGGCCGGGCACTGTTCACCCTCCTGGATCCCATGCACGGGGGCAGCTACACCAGCGAGGACACTCGTGGCCTCAGCTGCTGTGGGCAGCCTCCGCTCGGGAAAGGGACCTCAGGCAGCTAGTCACCAGATGGGATGGATTTCAGAGCCATGCTCCAGGAAAGCAGACTGATTATGTGGAAAATATCGCTGTTCTCTCTCAGTGATCTCCATTCTTTGCAAGATACCTCCATGGTTGCGTTTGTGTTGCTCATTTTTGTTTTTTGATGGGTTTTTTTTGGTACCGGGGATCGAACTCGGGTCTTTGCGCTTGCACAGCAGGCGGCGAAACCACTGAGCTAAATCCCTGGCTATGTTGCTCATTTTTGAAAACACACAATTTCCAAATCATCTCATTGGCATTCTCAGAAGTTTTCGTCACATGAATATTTTGCTGATTGGGTCCCATTAAGTCCAGTGGTAGGGTCATCTGAGCGGCACTGTCCTGGTTATGCCGTGTAGAACCCCGTAATGACACCCTTTGGTAAAGGAAGGGGGTTATGATGATGGGTCTCATGAAGCCAGTCCATGGAATTAATTCAGTAAGTTTATTTTCCATGTCAGTAGAGCACGCTGCCACCTTTGGGAATGGTTTCTATTGAATAGTTTATTTAAATTCCTTCATCAAACCATAGCCTTGGTTTAATTTGCTAACATGACATTATCAGCCAAAGATAGCCTCCTACTAGGAAAACTCAATTTAGCACTAGATGAGTTAAAAAAAATACTATGGCCGGGGCTGGGGATTTAGCTCTGTGGTTCCGCCACCTGCCTCACAAGCACAAGGTCCTGAGTTCGATCCCCGGTGCCAAAAAAAACCCAAAAAAAACACTATGGCCAATGTATGGAGAAGTGTACCTTGATTTAGTGTAATTGTTTTATGTTTTTCGGTCTGTCTGGCTGTTAATCTGTTCATCATAATTAACCTGACAAAGACTTCCAAGTCAATCAATAAATTTGATGCTGTCAAAAAAAAGAAAGAAAGAAGTATCAACAGTCAGGAAGAAACCAAGCCGTGTAGAAGTCTCCCTGAGGAGCCTAGTGGCTGAGTGACCATGTGTCGGTCCAGTCCGCACGCTTCAGCAGCCAATGGGGAAGCGGGAGCCCCTCTGCAGAGGTCGGGGGGCCTAGGACAGGAGCTGCCCAGCGGTGTGGCCCTGAGAGTGGCCCGGCCACACACAGCATGGTTCCCCACCCTCCTCCATCCACCCAGACACCCTTGCACCTGGCGGTGATCACGAAGCAGGAGGACGTGGTAGAGGACCTGCTGCAGGCCGGGGCCGACCTGAGCCTGCTGGACCGCTTGGGCAACTCTGCACTGCACCTTGCCACCAAGGAGGGCCAGGACGGAATCCTCAGCATCCTGCTCAAGCACCGGAAGGCGCCGCCGCTGCTGGACCATCCCAACAGGGAAGGTAGGAGGCCAGCCGTGGCTGGTATAGCATGCTCTTCTCGGCACTGACCGGTGCACCTCACGTGATTTTCGCCCCGAGCTGTCTCCTTGGCCACCTGGAGTTGGCCTCATCTTGCGGGTGTCCTGTTTCTCACCATGGCATGTTCCCTTCACGATGGATGGTCTGGGACAGTTGACAGGAGAGTAGAGGCCCGAGCGAGCCCGGTTCCATCCTTGATTCAGGGCAGCAGGAGGCTGTGGGTCCCATGGGCACAGTGGCTCCTGCGCCTTCCCAGCCTGCCCTGCGGGGAGGCCCTGAACCCCACTGCCTCCCTGCCACCCTGTGTGTGATGCCCTGTGCGTGCTTGCAGGCCTCAATGCCATCCACATTGCCGTGACAAGCAACAGCCTGCCGTGTCTCTTGTTGCTGGTGGCCGCAGGCGCCAACGTGAATGCCCAGGAACAGAAGTCGGGGCGCACGGCGCTGCACCTGGCGGTGGAGCAGGACAATGTGTCCCTGGCCGGCTGCCTGCTGCTCGAGGTGAGGGCTTCAGCCACGTAGGTTCTGGGGCAAACCCTGGTTGGTAGCCTCAGCTGGGTCCAACACCTCAGCCGGGATTCAGACAGCACCTCATGAGTCCCCCTGCCCTGCCCTGCCCTGCCCTGCCCTGCTGCTGTCCCTGTAAGCACAGAGCCAGCCGGGCAGCACTGGGGCTGGGCTCGTGCAGACGAGAGAAGGGGACAGAGGGTGACTACCCCTGAGCTCTCATGTGGCGGGTCTAGGGCGAAGCCCACGTGGACAGCACCACGTATGATGGGACCACAGCGCTGCACATCGCGGCAGGGCGAGGCTCCACCAGGCTGGCCGCGCTGCTCAAGGCTGCAGGTAAGGGCTGGGGTTGTGCAGGCTGGTGCGGCCCCTGGGGCAGTCGGGCTGCGGGAGAGCAGGGGCTGCTGATGGCTCGGGTGGAGGAACGTCGAGTGACCTGTCCTGCTGAGCTGCCGTCTAGATTCGCAATGCCCCTTCACCACCAAGGCCACCTTCGCGTCCACTCTGATTCTTCTGTTTGCTCAGGGTTTGGGCTCCTTAGCTGCACTTCCAGAGGAAATTCTTCAAGTAGAGTTCAGTTCTACATAGAACTCTGAGTGGTGCTGGTCTCTGCCTGTGTCACAGTCCCCAGCGGAGCAAAGCTCTGGTGTGGACACATCTCGGGGCAGAGCAGATGGCCATGGACAGCGAGTCACCCAGCTTGGAGCTGCTGTCCTTGCACCTCCAGCCTGTGCGCTGGGCCCTGTGTGGCTGCCAAGCTCACTCCGTACATATAGACCTGGTTCCTGGTCCCTTGTCCCCAGGGAAATGGGCAGAGAGACAGCCAGTCCCACCCAGCCCGTCTGCCCATGGCAGAGCCATGTGCGAGCCGCACCCCAGCAGCCTGAACCTCTGGGGTCCCCCCTCCCCATGTCTCGGCGTGCTCAGGGCTGAGGGTGTCTCCCAGTCCATCTCCATCCTGCAGCTGCAGACCGCTCTGCTCTGCTGGGAGTCCCTGCACCCTTGGGTATGGAGAACCCACTCGCCATCCTCACACATCTGACCTGCTGATTCTGCTTGAAAGTTTTCGGAAGATGAATGCTTTGGAAATCCAAGAAATGAGAGCAGATGGAGGCACCATCTTAAACACGCAGGAGCTTTTCCCTCAAGGGGATCCTATTTTTCTGACCCGTAGAATCAGACTCCAGGTCAGCAGCAGCCTTTTCTTTTCTCTGTCAAATTTAATTTTTCTTGGCTGGGAGGTCCTGGTCCAAGCTCATCCGAACCACTGTGGAAGTCTCTGATTACACTGAAGAAACAAACACCTGCAGACCAGAAGGTGTGACCCTCCCACGAAAGTGTTCCCTTGGCGGGCGTGATGCCACACACCTGAAAACCAGAACACTGCAGTGGAAGCAGGAAAATCATCTCGAGTTTGAAGTCAGCCTGGGCTACATAGCGAGACCCTGTCTCAAGAAAGCACAAAAACCAAAGGCTTTCCCTTGAATGCTGAGCCCGGCAGCCTCTCTGACATGCACGAGGACACACGGATGAAAAGCTTGGCCCTGAGCCCAGCGTCACAGAGATCGCAGGGGGCAGCGGCAGCTCGGCCTCTCAACCCGAAAGGGCAAGTTGGTCCACGCTGGTCACTGGACAGCGACCCGGCGCTGCTGCAGGAGCGATGCCTGGGCTTCCGAGAGGCGGCTCGCTCTGAAGAACAGACTGCATCTCCCCAGATCGTCCCCCACTTCCCGCTAGCCACCCGCCCCACCACAGCAGAGGGCTCTTCCCGTGTCCGTGTGAGGCCCAGGGCTGTCCCCAGGGGACAGCTGACGGTGCTGCCACTGGACACAAAGTGGGCAGGGAAGGGGGAGATGCACCCAGTCCGGGCGCGGTCACACGGGGACCCCGTCTCTGTGAAACCCCACCCCCGGTCCTCGGATGAAGGCTGCCTTCTCAGGTGGAAAATGCGCCGTTGGGTTAAAGTCAGAGCATTTAAAGCCTGGTTTTCAGGCTGTCCTGGGCTCCATGGTACCCTAAACGCTGCTAAGTCAAGGTAAATCAGAATCTAGGCTGAAGCCCTGTGGGTATTCAGTGGAAACGTGTTGTAGGCATCGGAAATGACCCGGGCGTCACCTCCCGCAGCCACTGTGCTTTGCTGCCACTGGTCACAGTGAGGGGGTCCCTGACGCTGTCCTGGCTTGGCAGGGGCGGACCCCCTGGTGGAGAACTTCGAGCCCCTGTGCGACCTGGATGAGTCCTGGGAAAGGGCCGGAGAGGATGAAGGCGTGGTGCCGGGGACGACGCCACTGGACATGGCGGCCAGCTGGCAGGTGAGCTTGCGCAGGCCGAGGCTGGGCGTCAGTGGGCCCCAGGCACATTGGAGACCAGAGAGACCAGGCAGGGCACGGAGCTCACACGGCATCCGGGCATCCCGGCCCTGGGCCAGCAGATGTGCCTATGGTCCGGGACACGGGGCAGAGGAACAAGCAGGAATCTCAGGGTTTCTGTAAATAACAGGGGAAGGGGACTGAAAGCCTTCCTCCGGCGACACTGAAGTAAGCCCGGAAGGAGAGAGGCCGTCCCTGAGTCTTCAGGGGGAGGTGGCCACACGATTCTCCCACGGGGTGGATCGGTGCTTTCAGAGGGACTTGATGCCACATGTGGACCACAGGGCTCCTCCTGGGCCCATCTGCCCCTCCGTGACAAGTCCCAGGGCCTGAGGACTCCAGAAGACCGAGCCGGGCAGCTTTTCTCTTAGCCTGACATCTGCGTGATGTTTCTCCACCCAACAGGTGTTCGACATCCTAAACGGGAAGCCGTATGAACCCGAGATCACGGCCGATGATGTCCTGGCCCAAGGTTTGTGGAGTGGGCAGCGAGTCATGCGGGGCTGGGGGTGCCCACAGGAAGGAGAGGCCGCCTGCAGGGACCCGGACCCGCTATGTCCTTGAGGAGGCAGGGCTGGCGGGGCTCGGGACCAGCATGCTCCTCCTCGTCCCTGCAGGGGACATGAAGCTTCTGAGCGAAGAGGCCAAGCTGCAGCTCTACAAGCTGCTGGAAGTCCCCGACCCAGACAGAAACTGGGCCACGCTGGCCCACAAGCTGGGCCTGGGCATCCTGAACCACGCCTTCCGGCTGAGCCCCTCACCGTCCAAGACGCTCATGGACAACTATGAGGTAACTCGTCACCTGAGACAGGGAAAGGCTGGATGTCCCTGTCACCCTCTGTGCCCTTTGCAGTCCCGCCCGGCTGCCTGTGTGGACACGATGTCACGGAGCGGCCCAGCCCCGCGCTCCCACGGTGCTTGTCTCTCCCCAGGTCTCCGGGGGCACGGTCAAGGAGCTGGTGGAGGCCCTGGGACAGATGGGCTACACGGAAGCCATCGAAGTGGTCCAGGCCGCCTGCTGCAGCTCGGGGGCCCCCAGCCCTGTGAAGGGCACCACACAGGGCCCCCCGCCTGCCCTGTCGCTGTCCCCGAAGATGGGTAAGGACACTGGTGAGGCAGGGCGTTCCTGCTCCCTGCTGGCCTGGGGTCTTCGGGTCTCGGGGGACACGGAGGACAGGGCCGTCCCCACCGGCACCCTCTGCCCCTCGAGACACCGCTGTTCACCCGAGGGGGCAGTGACGCGGACATGTGAGCTGCCATCAGCACCGCGCCCAGCAGGATGCGACCGGGTGAGGTGAACCCCCTCTCACCCCTCAGGTCCAGAGGAGGGGACAGCGGCAGGCTGGGGACCAGGCCGACCAGAGCAGTCGGCCACAGTCCTCTCCGCTGAAGCACCCCCAGTGCCCCAGGGACCCGTCCTCCTGGGGTCTTCTCCACGCTCGGGACACCCACCTGCCCACCGCCAATCACCCCACAAGCCCTGGTCTCCCTGGGGCTGCTTCCAGTGGCTCCCAAACCCTCCATCTCTGCCAGGCCTCTCCCTCTGCTCTAATAGCACAGGCTCCCTGGACCCCAGTGCGCTCACCTTTCTGCCCTGAGGAGGCAGTCTCATCTCTGCCACCTGGGGTCCGCCAGACCCCTCCTGCCCTGCTGGTTAAACCAGCACGGGACCAGAATTTCCTGATCTGTAAAAACAAAACAGAAAGCCGGGTGTGGGGGTGCAGGCCTGTAATCCCAGCACTCTGGGAGGCTAAGGCAGGAGGAGGACAAGTTCAAGCCCATCCTGGTCAACTGTGCACCTTAGCGAGCCTCTGTGTCAAAATGAAAAATTTTAGGGCTGGGGATTTAGCTCCGTGGTTTCACCGCCTGCTGCACAAGGACCTGAGTTCCATCCCCGGTACCAAAAAAAAAAGAAAAATTTTAAAAAGGACTCGGGATGGAGCTAAGTGTGAAGGCCCTGGGTTCACTCCCTAATAACGAAAAAGAAATGGAAACAGAAAAGCAATTCACTGCCTCGATCCCACACCCCTTTCAGCTACAGTCAGGCAGGTCGGAGGAAGCGGAGCTTCTCAGGAGAGAGTTCTAGAACATCCTCACTTAGAAGCCTGTCCCAGAGCCTCCTCACTGCTCAGGAGAGTTCTAGAGCCTCCCACATCTGGCCCCTTGCTCGGGCCCCCAGTGTGGCCCCCGTCACACTCACCAGGACCCCCTTCTCAGCATGGGGATCGTGCCAGCCCCGACTCCACAGTGTCCCAAATGCTTTTCCAAGATCCGCCACCACCCTGCTCCCTGCCCTTTCACCTCTTACAGCTGCAAGCAACCCAGAGTCAGGTCCCAGCCCAGCTCACTTCCCTGTGCTGAGCTCTCGACCCCCAGCCAACTCTGTGCTGGCCACATCTGTGAGAAGCAGGGCAGTCCTCAGGGGCAGGAGAGACTCTGAGAATCGCCTCTTATATCCTGACAAAATGAGAAAACCCACTGAAAGGAAGTAAGGTTTACGTTGGCTCAGTCCATGGTCTGCCACCTCAGAGGGAGAACATCATGGTGGAAGGGCCTGGTGGAGGGGAGCTGCTCGCCTCCTGGGAAGCAAGGAGAGAGGGAAGGAGCAAGAACAAGAACTGACCCTTCCAGGTCCCACCCTAGGGCCCTTCCTAAGTGTCCTTCCACCCATGCTTGTCCTGGATGCACCCATGGATGAGAGCCATGGCCCGTAGCTGTCACCTCCCATAGCCCTCGGGAGCACAGGAGAGTTTGCAGGCATCTTCAATCCAGACCCCATTTCTTGTGTGTCCCTCCTGGGCTGGGTCATCTCAACACCACCAGTGTGGTACCTCATCCTTCTCCCTTCCCCACAACAACCTTACCTGGACCCACCTTCCCTCCTAGCCTGGACTCCTCCTATTCAGTCTCCTCCCTCAGTCCACTCTCTGTACCAGTGGTTTGAACGTGTGTGTGTGTGTGTGTGGTGCTGGGGACTGAACCCAAGGCCTTCACACTGGGTTATTTTGAGACAGGACCTCACCTAAGTTGCCTAGGCTGAGGTTAAATTCAAGATCCTCCTGCCTCAGCCTTCCAGAGTGCTGAGATTAAGAGATATGTGCCATCACACCCAGTGGTGTTATTCTCTTCCCAAGTTAGCGAGCTAATGTGGCCTGTCACGTCCCCTGCAGTCCATTCATCCATGCAGCAAGTCCTTGTCCAGCACATAGCAAGCCCAGCACCATCTGAGGGCTGGTGGAAAGCTACGCCCACCCCTGCCCAGCTACCCCCTCAAACGTCACCCCAATGTGCTCCCAGGGTCACTAGTGTTACCCAGCCCTAGAAAGCTCGCCTCCCTGGCCCCCTCCTGACCCTCCTGTGTCAAGGTCACCTTGTCAGGGTGCTGGGGGGGGTCACCTTGCAGGAGGGGGGAAGCAGCACCAGGAATCCACCTGGGGCTTGGACTCGGGCTGGTGCTCTTTTAGCACACTCAAAAAAGTAAACGCCGACAGCTCTCAAAAGCAAACACTTCAGCATTAAGCCTTTAATTTGTAGATATCTTTAAAATACCTCACAGCTCCCAGTGCAGATGAGAAACTACATTAAGATTGGTCACTTGAATAAATCCATACCAAGGCAGCAGTCATGGCACAGTCACTAAAGTCTCAGTCCCCAGATAGAGCTGTGACAGATGAGCCCTAGCAGACTGGAGATGGGTCTGCATCAGCCTCCTGTCTCCCTGTTTCCCTGTTTCCCTTTCTATACAGGAACTAATTCCCGTTGGTCAGATTCCTAAGGATACTCTTCCACAAAGAGAAGGCTGCGTCCTTTTCCGTGTAGACTCACTTCATCAAAGCCCTCTTATTTTCTCTGCTACTAGGAATGTCGTCAAGGTGCCCTTTGACGGCACAGGAGACGGGAGCGGTCTCCGCATTAGCTCCTCCTCCCGCTCCTGTATATGTGCGTAGGTTCAGCCTCTTCCTGGGCTGCCAAACAGGTGGTGCGCGTGGAGTGAGGAGAATTCAGGCCGTGTCCGACCCACGGGCGACAGATTATCAGAGAGAGATGAAAACGTCAGGTTGAAAAGGGTCTGCACAGATATCAATGTCCTGGGCACCTCCTGCCCTGCCCTGCCCCAGTGTGGACAGCGCTGGCGGGCGGCAGGGACAGAGGGGACAGAGTGGGTGACCCCAGAAGCCGAGGTCCCGGCCAAGCCCCTGAACCCCAGCTTTCTCCCCACAGATGAGCTTCGAGACCAGGACAGCATCTGTGACAGCGGTGTGGAGACCTCCTTCCGCAAGCTCAGCTTCACGGAGTCCCTGACGGGCGGCAGCCCCTTGCTAACCCTTAACAAAGGGCCCCCCAACTTTGGGCAGGACGGACCCATAGAGGGGAAGATCTAGCCGCCGCGAAGGCCACTCCGTGCAACCAAAGCCCGAAAGTCCAGCACCTTGCCAGAGACATGGAAGGCCGGGCATCCAGAGGCGCTCACGGAAAGGCAACCCGGAGCCATGGGCCACTGAGGGGCTCTGAGCCTGGCGCCCAGCTGGGTCCTGATGTCCAGACAGGAAGCCCCCAGCAGGCGCAGCCCTCGGAGCCGCTAGCGTTCCCGGGCGAGGGACACGCTGGTGTCGCTGCCGCTGGGTCACAGCTGCTTTCTCTTCCGTCGCTGCTGCTGCCGTCCCTCTGCTGCTGTCCCTCTGCTGTGTCCCCGAGACCCTCCCATGGCCGCCCAGTGTCTTTCTAGCCGCCCAAGCACAGTTTGTGCACTCAGATACGAAGGAAGGAGGTATTTGGGGACGAGAGTCGCTTGGTGTACGATAGAAAGGCTGCGCCGTGATTCACAAAGCACGCACTTAGCAATATTTAAACATGGTTCCAATCAGGGCTGAAAGTGGTATTTTTCCCTCCCTTTTCTGCATTTTGCTATTGTAAATATGTTTTTTAGACCAAATACTTTAAAGGAAAAAAAGTTGGATTTATAAATGCTATTTTTTATTTTACTTTTATAATAAAAGGAAAAGCAAACGGTTGACCTCACTCTGTTTGATCTTCTCTGAGACGATGTCTTGTGTGGGGCATCTGCAGCCTGCCCAGCACAGTCACACCCCCTCTAGACTCCATTTAGGAACAAGATGCAATGACACACTGCATGTACAACCAGCTTCCCCCTTTTGAATTATGATTTTTGCAGTGCTGGGAATGCCAGGCAAGTGCTCCCCACAGAGCCCCACCTCCCGCCCCCAGGACCCCTCTAACAAGCCCTTGACCCACTGTGGAGAGCAGGTCCCCATCCCCTCCACACACGTCTCGTGCTGAGAGCAGATGAAGGCCTCCCCTGCCGGGTCCCTGCGGCACCTCCGTTCAGCCCACTCCGTTCCTCCCTCCGGTCCCTTGGCAGCTCTTGGGCCCAGTCACTCCAAACAAATATCCCCCCCCCCACTCTCCATGTCAGAGGACCCAGCCTTCCTGGGTGCTGGAAACTGTCCTGAACAATTTTGCACAACGCAGTAGGTCACTAAGTCACTTAGTTAACCCAGTGAGGTACGAGGATTTATCCCCAGCTTCCAGAGCAGGAAACTGAGGCCTAGAGAGCTCAAGTAGACCATGGCTAGGGAGCTTCTGGGTTTACATCCACTCTGGCCAGCTCCTGAGCTCAAGGGCTGGGTGTTGTCTTGATAGGGTACAAAGGTAGATAAAAATAACTGAGTCCAGAAGTGAGCTCCAGAATATACAGGAATGTGTTATAAAATAAAGTAAAATTCCAAATCAATGAGGAAAAAGTGATATCCAACAAACATGTTCCAGCAGATGAGTCGATTGGAGCAGGAATGATGAATGAATAGTCCTGAGGTCGGGACAGCCCTGCTAAATAAGGCTTTATTCTCTCATGTAAAAACAGTTCAGGCCCGAGTTTAGAGTGTGTCACAGCACAGGCCTCCTCCTGTAACAGCCGGACTCCGTTCCTGTGACTAGGTCATTAAGTGATTTGGTCGGAGATGAGGAACTGTATATAGTATGCATATTACAATGTTCGGAACAAGAAAATGGTCAGAGGAGACTCCAACTTGGTGACTGTGCTTCTATTTGCGTACCTCTTACATGCAGTGCTGTAACATATAAAACCATAAAACCACAATACTGTACTGTTCAGTACAATCAGCAAAAATGACAGCTCTGTACTGGTGAAGAAGCCACCATAAGGCTGCACTGCCGCTCACATTCCTGTGTCGTAAGTCAGGATGCGGGTTCTAAGTCCAAACATGCCTCAGTCTTAAATCCGAACCATCGTTAAACGGGTAGGTCAAACAAGAGCTATTTGTAAATACAATTTTTAAGAAATTCTGTTTTATATTCCATTGCTCTTCTCTCCGCCCCTCTGCTTCTAGTTTAACTAAAACTCTATCTATAACATCTTAGTCACTTTGTTGTTACTGGGACCGATAAAGGAGGAGAAGTTTATTTTGGCTCACAGTGTATGGAGGTTCAGTCCTTAGTCAGCTGGCTCCAGAGAAAGGCAGCATGGGGAAGGGTCTGCGGAGGACAGCTGCTCACAGCATGGTGGACAGGAAGCAGAGGCCAGGAAGGGAGGTCATGCCCCCTAGTGACCTCTTCCGACCAGGCCCCACCTCCTAACAACAATCACCTCTGAGCCCCATACCCAGCCACCTCCCCAAGCCCTGCTGTGACTGTATTAGGCTTTGGGGGGACACTGAGGTATAAACCATAGAAGACATGAAAAGGGACAGCTCTGGGTTTCTCATTCTCACTTGAGCAGTCTGTCTGCACCCTAGGCCCCTGTCAGCTCCCAGGGTGGCAAGTGGCCTCTGTCCCTTGGGCCACAGAGGGGTCCTGTCCACCCGTGTGCTGACCCCTCCCACCAAGGAGTGAGGGCTGCCTTGTCCCCTGAGTGTGCGTGCCTATCATGGGCAGGAGAGGGGCTAAGTGACTTCCCTAGCCTGGTCACAACACATAGCACGATTCTGCCCAGCCCTGGGGGGCATCCTCTCCACAACCCCAGCCATGTGGCCACTCCTCAAAGCCAGTGGGGACCCCAGTGTGACCAGAAGCCCCAGCCCCAAGCCCCATCTGACCTTCATGCTGTTGGGCCTCGCTGCCCATCAGGCACACAAGCTGTCCTGCTGGGCCCAGCCACAGGGACAAGTCACAGACCCGAGACACTTGTGGCCCAGGTGGGTGGACTGCAGCTGTTTTCCAAGTCTCTGCCTGGACAGTCCTGGACCAGAATCCACTCTACACAGAAGCCAAGCTTGGAAGAAGACGGACCGGCCTGTTCACACCAAGATGGAAACAGAGCTCAGCAAGGAGGCCGCTTCTCCTTCGGCCCGGAGCTGCCTCCCAGGGCTCCATTGCTTCCATCCTGGGGGCAGGTGGGACCCGCACCAGAGGGAAGCAGGAGGTCTACAGAGCCACAAAGGGCCTGAAATAAGCCTGCTGGCTGCCTGCCAGGAGCCTGCCTAAAAACAGCTTCCTCAGAACTTGAGTGTCTTTGAGTCTCCCTCCTCACAGGCCAGGTGGAAGCAGACCTGCCCTGGACTCGAATTCTCGTCCTCGGCAGCACCAGAGTGCTCTGGGTGCCCCTTCCCCGCCCGGGGCCCCACAGACCTTCTGGGGGGCACCTTGTGGGTTTGCACAGGAGAGAGAAGGTGGGACAGGGCCACCATGATCCCGAAGACGCCCCTCCAGGGACATCTAACCCCCTCTGCAACACAGACAGGAAGCGAGAGCTGCACCCCTCGGCCCAGACTCAGCCAGGCCCACCCGCTCGGAAGACTGACCTCTGAGCATGTCCCAACAGGTCCTTGGAAGAAAGGACACTGTTCCTACAGGAGAAAGAAAATGGACCCAGGGCTCTTACAGGGTGCTGTAGTCATAGGGCCCCAAGCCTAGTGCAGTGCAACCAGAATGTAGTAAAGGCACATCTGTGACTCGATTTCTCCTACTAACAAGCTGAAGTGCTTGAGTAGGAATCATTGCTCCCCTCCTCCTTCCCACTCTGTGCTGTCCTGGGGAGTTTTCTTCCTTCTTACTCGTCCCCCAGTAGAGGGTGTGGGGAGGCGCAGAGATCCAGCAGACATGGCTCAAGCGCGCTGTGTTTTCTGAGAGATCCCAGAACTTGGGCTGGATGAGATGTACAGATCATCTTCCCGAGGGCTGTGACGGGAGCATCATATACAAGGCCCAGGGTTCCAGTTTAGCACCAAAAAATAAATAAAAAACTGAAGCAGGGTACACGCCTGTAATCCCAGCATTCAAGAGGCTGAGGCAGGAGGATTGCTGCTAGTTCAAAGCCACCCTGGGTTACACAGTGAGCTCAAGGCCAGTTTGAACTATATAAAAAGACTCCATCTCGAGGGAGAGAGGGAAGGAGAAAGAATCTGCGTGTCTTGGCTCCATCTTCACGACTGCTCCACACAGGAACCGGTGACCACGATTGTGGTAAAAGGCGCCCCAAGCATGGACTCAGCATCGCCTCCACTCCAGAGCCTGTCGCACCAGTCTGTGTTTCAGAGAGGGAGCAGCGGGGGTTCATCCGGGGAGGTGATGTGCACAGTCACGTGGCCAGGAGGCCTCAGCGGATGGCTTGCTATTGGGAAAGTGTGGCTGGACAACTGGCTGGGACCCAAGGGACGCTCCCACCCACGGGGCCACACCCTTTAGCCAAATTATTTTATTTGTTCTCCTAAACAAACTTAACATGGTAGGTGTTATTATTCCTTTTTTTTTTTTTTTGCTTTTTGCTTGTTTGCTTTTTAGTAAAAGTCTCTGTAGGGAACAGAGAAAGGGGAGTTTACTAGAACCTCTGCAGTGAGTCCTAGTCTCCTGAGAGCCACAGCAGCACAAGGCTAATTATAGGAAAGTAGAAAAATGAGACTGAGAAGAAGCTCAGCTTTGGGTCTGATCAGTGCTGCTCTGAGCAGCAAAGACAAAAGCCACCAGCTTACCGCACCTTTTATTCAGACATCGGGAGAAACAAATGTAACAAATGACTTGCAGAGAGTTCAGTACATCCTGTAAACAAGATGTAACAATCCAAGAACAAGGAGGAACTGAGTAGATGTTTGTTCCTCCCAGGATGTTTTCAGCTCCCAGGATGTTTTCAGCTCCCAGGATGTTTCTTGTCCTGGAGAATCACAGCATCACTGGATCATTGAGGTCTCAGTTGTGACTGGAGGCCAAAATGCAATTATGTCTCAGAATTCCATAGCTGTGCTATAGGCAGGAGAACTAGGCTAATCAAATGATTTTTCCCTAAAATTATGTAGCATTACTCCCGACAAGTCTCCCTATACATTCCAGGCTGCTCTTGAACTCCCTGTGTAGTCCAGGCTGGCCTCAAACTCAAAGCACTCCTGCTTCAGCCTCCCAAGTGCTGGGATTAAAGGCATGGGCCACCACACCCAGGAACAACTGGCTTATTATTCCCATTTTACCACACACAGAAAAATCAAATACAGAAGTTGGGAAGCTTGACTAAAACTGCAGAACTCCGTGTAAACTCCAGCCAATGTAGGTCAAAGCTCACCTCCCGGACAGCCAGAAGAGCTGCTTCGCACTAAGAAGGGGGCAGCCCTTCTGCCGGCAAGGCCCAGTGTCACAGGCACAATGAGGAATACCCAGCACAACGTCTGGGGCATGATTCAACAAGTCACAGACGAAATAGCAAGTTGTCATATAGCTTTTATTTTTATATAATTTCAAACTCAGAAAAACTGCAAAAATAATACAAAAACTTCACATAGCTTTACCCTCATTAACTACTTATTAACATTTTGCACCATTATCTTTCTTATCAGTGTAATGTTGTAAATGTGATAATAACCGAACAATTTTAAAGCAAGGTACAGTTAATCAATATAAATAAATGATCTAAACTCTTGATAAAGGTAACATCACTTAGTGCCAGGGCCAACAAGTCTACATTTAATCCATCCCTTTGAGCTCAAAATCTCATTGGACTTGGCCAAATCTGAAGCTCACCCATGTGCCAATGTCAGGGCACCCCAAAATTTCTAGTGCCCACGGTGATTTCAATGCCAGCTTATTTTTTAAAGGATCACTCTAAGGGTCTTTTAAAAAATAAGTTATGGTCACTAAAGCAGTTTTTTTTATTTAATAACTCAAAATGAGTAAGAATCTTACCCCCAAATAGTAACCAAACGACAACAATCAACCCCTGAACAGTCTGGGAACTGTGATCAGCATGGTGTCACCAAGAAATCTCTCATTCTGACAGCTGAAGCTCCAGTAACCAGGCACCTCAGTAGATTATTCAGCAAGACGGAAGGAACCAGAGGTATTACGCATGATTCCCACAAGGAATGTGGTTGTTACCTACTGCAGACGTGTGCTACAAAAACAGTAATTAAAGCCAGCATTTCTCAATGCTGACTGTGAAAGGCCCACAGTACCTCACAGCCTCCTGGGTGTGGCTCCACAGACACTGCCACTGTACCTTTCCTGTGACTCCTGGAAGGGCCCCAGGCACGGCACAGGCAGGGCTGACCCAGAACACAGCCTGGCCAGATCCGGGACACCTAGATGCGGCCCTGCCTGGGGACGTCACCTGTGGACACTCGTAACCTGGACCCCTCAGTAAATGTCTGCCAGGGAGGTGACACGGAGAGAATGCTCCAGGGCACTCGTGCTGGTGGGCGCCCACGGGTGAAAGAGAACAGTCCGTGTCTTCTCGGTCAGAAGGAAACCGTTGTCGCTGAACCTCCCCGGGATGCTCCCTACGTCCAACCATACGAAGGGTGCCACCGCTGACGTCTCCAGCTCAAAGGCAAATGTGTCACCCTGCTGAGAGACGGTGGCCTGGAAAAGAAGATGAATACCCAGAAGGGTGAGGGAGGGGCTAGGGGGTCTAATGCCACACCTGGGAGTCAGAGAGCCCAGGGAGGATCAAGTCTCCAGCACCTGCTCCTGCTGGGTCAGACACTCAGCAGTGCTTAGCTCCATGGGAAATGACTGCACTATAATTTCAAACCAAGGAAATGTGAGACTCCGAATATTAAGGAGCACATTTCACAAGGACCTTAAAGCTTTCTATCTCAGGGCGCTTTTCTCAGAGCAGGAAGGACCACCTGGCATAAGGCGGTGGCCTAAGTGACCTGCTGAGGACATGTCTGGACCTGTTGCAGAGCACAGACGCCAGCTGACCTTGAGGCTCTGAAACTCAAGCCGGACAGCAGCCTGCGGGCCAGTGAGCCATTAGCACAGCAGGGTGGGGCAGACACAGGGTGAGTGAAGAGGACAGCAGTGCTCACGTTTAAAATGTTTGTTACAGGGCTGGGGATTTAGCTCAGTGGTGCCGCCGCCTGCCCCACAACCGCAAAAACCAGGGTTCGATCTCCAGTATCAAAAAGAGGTTTATTACAGTAAAGAACATATGGTCACCAATCCCCCAAAATTCTCCCCCTCAAGCCAAACACACTAATCCCATGGTCCTTCACACTTTCTGCAGCAGCTCTGAAGTCCTCTTTCCTGAGGCTCTTTATGAGCTGTGATCAAAAATATAGTGAATGCAGCTGCTGCTGAGCGCCATCCAACAGAAAGGTAGGCTTGTAAAAACACGATGCTGAGTCCTCATCCACCTTCGTCACCAGGTTGGTGCCTTGTGACTCCAGCTCTCCCCAGTCAAAATGACCATGAAAGGCAAACAATTCAGGACACTGAGGCAGCCACCCAACAGCACAACTAAAGACACTCATGAAGCAGGGCTCCAGAACGGCTTCAGAGGGTGGCAGGAACGATGGGATCAGTGTGTTTCAAGCAAGAGGGCAGATTCTGAGGGCGATTCATGGCAATGTGTGTTTTACTGTGGTAATGGGTTTTTTTTTGCCACCGGGGATTGAACTCGGGACCTTGTGCTTGTGAGACAGGCAACGGAACCACTGAGCTAAATCCCCAGCCCTGTGGTAATTTTTTAATTTAAATATATGCTATTCTTTGATCACACCTCCCCCATGCTATGCTATAGGGTCTTTCATTATGTTTTGTGTAACATAAAGTACTTCAAAGGGCATTTCTTTTACTATATCAGCTCAGCCCCAAGGCACTGGCATGATTATCATTCCAGGGCCTCAGTTATAAAAAGAAAACCTACACTGATAGAAGCAGAAAAGAAACTCGGTAAAGCACTCTGGGGAAGGCCTGTAGTCGGGCACCGGCCCCCCTTTCCCCTGCTGGAGCCTGGTCTCTGGCTTCAGTCCGCCTAGCCTCCCGGAGAGGGACGCCAAGTGCTCAGCCCGTCATTCCCCGAGGAACGACAACTTATGTTATGCTTACTTTAGGACGAAGAGAAGACGAGAAGCCCCAGCTAAAGAAAGAAAAAATGTTTTCCAATCCATTCATTTAGAAACCAAACCTTTTCCAGTCCCACAGTTATGTTTTTGTGTGAATGCCACACAATTTGTTGGGGGAAGAAAGAAAAGCTCGGCCGGGGATTTAGCTCAGTGGCGCCGCACCTGCCTCACGAGCGCAAGGTCCTGAGTAAGATCCCAGGTACCGGAAAAGAAAATCCAGAGGGGAAAAAAAGCTATGTAAGCATACGTCATTTCCTTCCAATCTGTTCTACCTCGTCATTGCAGAGAATTTGGGCATCACTATGTGAATATTTCACTGTTAATTTGGAAACAAGGTATGTCTTCAACTGGTACGCCCTTTTCAGAAAAAAAAAAACAAACAAGGATACTGTTTTTATATGACTTCTAAAGTCAGTTTTAAAATGCTTTCTCAATGAAATAAAAGTATAAACCACATTTAAGATTTGTTAAAAACAGAAAATAAAACTTTCTTGAAAAGTATTGTCAGTTACTGGGGGGGATTCCAATCGGCCAGAGCCCACGCCCTCCAGCGGCACAAGTTTTGTAACATCGCAGCCTAAATTACCTCTTTTCTCTCTTGGCAGTTAGAGCTTTGGTGATTAAGCCCCAGAGCAGGGAGTGCTGTGATTACAGACCAGACTTACAAAGGCAAAACTGGGATGCAGGACCCTGCGCTGCTGCTTGGTCTCAGCATGGGTTAACACCATGGGGTTGTGCTGAAGGTCACGGGACGCAGCGAAGCACCTGGGTTCCGGTGCACACCCATGGGGTGCAGTTGGCAGAAGCTGGGGTGGAAACCGAACCCCTGCTCAAGCCCTGCACTGCAAGTGAAAGCCCTCGGGTCTCTGCATCCAGCGTGAGGGGTGTCTCCCAAAGGCCGAGGTCACCCCTGAACCAAGGGGGAGGTGTGCGGCTAGGATGCAGCCGCGGGCTCTACAGGCCCAGGGCTTACCGAGATGCGCGCCTTGAGCAGCCCCTCGGCGTCCTTCAGGGACGACAGGAAGTGGTAGTTGACTGGGCTCACGAGCTCGCGGCCGGCCGAGAGGTAGAAGGAGAGCACACAGCCTCGCCGGGTGCAGTTCCCGCACCTGCTCAGCAGGCGGCCCATGGGCTCGCTGTAGAGACAGGTGGCAGTCCCCGCCTTCATCACCAAGGACTCTGTGGCCTGGACACATGCGGGCTGCAGGGAGCGCCAGGAGTGCCCCGTCAGCTGTGGGAGGAAGCGGCAAGAAGGAACCCTGAGAGTAGGGACAGTCACTGCGGCGGGGACGGCACACCTGGCTAGGGGACAGCAAAGCTGGGTTTCAACCCCAGGCTGCTGGGTGCTGGCCATGTGACCAAGTCCCCAAGCCACTCAGCCTCTGTTTCTTCACGTGGACAAGGAGACCAATGACCGCATGGACGTCACAGGCAGTGGTGGGCATCGAAGACCACCCTCGGGAGACAGGAGCTGCAGTCAGCACAGGAACCCCACACACAGCCGGCTTCCAGTGTGGCCAGCGCCCCCCAAGGGCGGCCGTCCAACACAGGGACTCGCTGCCCTTTTCTGTTTGCCTAAACTTGTTATAAATGCAAGTTTATTTTTCTAACTGCCCCTCCCAGGTAGTCTTACTGATTTCAACTTTAACACACCAAGATTAACCAGTTCTTTTTGCAAAATTTGGAATACTGCCTGATTGTCTTGTTTATAAGTAAGCTTACACTTGCATGCACTTTGCAGTTTATATAATTCAGGTAATTCACTATTCTCAGACACCTCCAGGGCAACAGGCTGCTGTGTCGCCTCGAAGACAGAATGCTGGCTGGCCAAGTGGTCCAGAGCTCCCGGCAGAGCCGTAACCCGACTGCTGTCCACTCTGTGTTCTGACCCCGAGGACAGCACATTTTCTACCATAGCCATTGAAAATATTTTGATGCAAATTCATTTCGCTATTTGTCCCCAAAGCCACACAACCCAAGCACCAAGGAGCTCATCTCCAGCCCTCCATGTCCTGGAGCAAGGCCCCAGTGACTCACGGTGAGCGTCACGTTCCGGTCCTCATGCAGGTCAGACACGCCGTGAATGTGAAACACGGCCTCATCCTCGAAGCCCACGGGCAATAGCGGGGCGAAGAAATGCCGGGCGAAGTAGTGCAGCATCTTCCACTTGCCGCCATACTCTGTGGGCAGCGGGGAGGTCAGAGAGGCCAGGGCCAGTGGACAGAGTCCCTGTCCCCACTGTCCCGTGGGCGGCTGGGCGGCTGACAGGAGTTTCCAGGGTGAGGGGGTCGGGGCCACACACGGTCAGGACCCTGGGCATCCTTGGTGTCCCAGCCCATCAACCTGGCCACTGAAGGCAAAGGGGCTCCGTGGGGGATTCAAACCCACCAGGAGCAGGTTCTAAACCCAAACCCGGCTCCCAGACAGCACATGCCAAGGCGACAGTGCTCAGGGAGCCGGAGCCGTGTCCCTCTCCCCACAAACACAACGAGCCCATCACAGCACTGCTGGGGGCGCCTGCTGCAAATGGTCGCAAGAGCCACTCAACACTCAGCGCCTCCTTTCCCTGGGCATAAAGCCCTTGGGGATCCAAAGCAGCTCTGCAAACAGGGCTGGCAAGGTTGGAACAGAGGAGGAAAACATGCACCAGGGGAGTTAGTACCTGTGCCACAACTGACCAGAACCTGCAGAGAACCCGGGGGGTTCACATCCTGGTGACACAGCCAGTACAACAAACCCCAAAACTGGCACTTCCACCACCTTCCAACTGACCATTTGTCCATTTCAGGACAAGACTCTTCCCCAAAGCAGTGCACCCCCCACGTTTCAGGGTCCTGCCGGGTTGAGGAAGCAGCTAAATTCTTGCTGTGCCATCATCCCCTCCCTGAGGAACTTCTACAAATGATCCACGTGCAGTCATCACACAGGCAAGGCTGCCGGGTGTGATGTCGCACACCTGTGATCCCAGCATTCGGGAGGCTGAGGCAGGAGGATCACCATAAGTTCAAGGCCAATCTGGGCTCTCCTGTTTCTTGACTCAACTCAGACTCAGCAGCCACAACCTTGGACACCAACAGACAGCAGGGCCAGTGTCCCAGGGCTTCTGAGCAGCCTCCCTCTGTCCACCTTTCCAGCGTCCCCGCAGCTGTCCCATCTCTGCCTGCCAGATTCCATCATGCGCCTTCCTCCATCGGTGCTGGAAGACCTGGGCAGACCCCTGAGTTACCTGCAGGGCACTAACCAGGCTTGGGATGGACTCCAGGGCTTGCATCCATGCCCACGAGTCGGCCTGTTTACTGGGAGGCCCTCCCCCATTTCTGACTCAAAGCTACTGTTGTTATTACTATCTGAACTTCACCTCAAATCACCTCCAGAGAAGGTCAAAGACATTATTATGGCTTCATGTTTGCTAACTGTACCCAAGTAGATGGGATCGCTCAAACTACAAGCTCCACGCCAGTGTCTCACCTGCTGCTAGTGAACCGGGAAGGTTGGCAGCTCAACCAGCTGAGGCTGGATCTCTGACTGTACTATCTCCTGTGCTTGCAACAAACAGGGTGCAATGAAGATGACCCTACAGAGTAACAGAGCCAGAGAAGGAGCACTTTAGCAGCTAAGTGGGCCAATCCTCCCGGGCAGAATCTTCCTACACTATGCTATAACTGCAAGACACATGGCTGGGATCTCTGGATATGAACTGTCCCTCTCTGGGATGCTGTGACCGCACACACAGTGCTCAGAGCCCCCTGTGGGGGTCAGGGTGGGGAGTCTAGTGATTGGCTTGGGAGCTGCCCTGAGGATGGGAGTGGCACACTTCTGGGTGTTTCTGGGAGGGTCATAGGGTGACCTTGGGTCTCTCTGGCGCTGTTTCCCTGCTCTGCTTCCCAGCTGCCATGATGGGAGCATCTTTCCCCTGCCAGGCCCTTCGGCCATGATGGTTATGCCTTGGAACCAGCTGACCATGGACTGAATCCCCTGAAACTGTGAGTCAGACTAAACCTCTCAGGTATTGGTTCGCACTGATGACTAATACTCATCACTGCTAAGGCCAAGGAGACACTGCTGACATGAGTGGGGGCTGTGGGTCACACACTCAGTTCCAACAGCTCCTTGGAACTCAGCTCTGCCTCGGTTCACCTGGCCCTTCAAGCTCAGTGCATTCTTGGTCCTTCTCCCTCAGGTCTTGCTTCTTTCTGATACAGGACACTGAAGCTCTTACCTAGAGAGGCCCAAGAAGGAGCCTGCCAGATGTCATTCAGCTGCCAATAGAGCGCACCCATGGTGTGGCCCTCACCGGCCACTATCTCGCTGCGGCTGCGGCGGTAGAACTCCGTTTCTGTTTTCACGCATTGGGCCTGCATCACCTGAGTGGGGGAGACATACACACACATAGGCATTATTGTGTGACTAGGCCGTCCAGATCTGAAGGAAGTACAGGCATGAGGGGTTTCGTTTTTAGAGAAAACTGGATGAACTAGGGAATTCCATTAGCAATAGGAATACCATTATTACACTAGGTATGGAGCTAGCCCCAGGGAGAACAGCAGCTGCTGTAACAGCAGGTCTGTCTGGGAAGATTGGTGCTTGATTTATTGTAACAATGGGTGACAGCGAGGTGTGGGGACACATGCCTGTCATCCCAGCACTCTGGAGGCTGAGGCAGGAGTTCAGTTTGAAGCCACCTGGGCTATATAGCAAGACTCTGTCTCAAAAAAACAAATCCAAAAAAAAGGGAGACAAAGGAAATAGGACATGTAAAAGATTCTTTGCTAACAATGTAGGAAATGAAGAAAAACAAAGACTACTAGTCCAGAACAAATGGTCTATGTAGTCAAACATTGGTTGATTTGTTTTCTAATACTGGGTTTGCCTAATAGATTCATAGCTATTTTTAAAATTTTTTATTAGAAAAAAACCTACAGGAAAAATAACATTATGCATCTGATGTAGTCCATGTCTAGCCCTTTGTTCTAGTCAAACTATTGTTTTGATATCATGATTTTTTTCTCGGTACGGTTTCACTTTTATTTTTTTTTGCTGGTTTGTCTGGTTTTGTTTTTTGAGACAGAGTGTCACTATGAAGCCCATGCTGGCCTCGAGCTCATGGAAATCCTGTCCAGCCTCCTGAGTGGTGGGATCACAGGTGTGCACCACACCTGGCAAAGTAGGATTTCTTATGCATATAATTCCGCAGATACAGCAGAGCAGCTGATGGATGCAGCAATGACACAGGGGGGTTAGTTCTTCTCTCAGGGGCCCCAAGAACTTCCTGCAGCACCTCTAATCCCTGCCATCCTCACTGTGCAGCTGGTCACTTTTAGCTGCTGTCACTGATGCTGGCGTGCAGTGCTCCGCCCTGGAGCTGTGGCCAGGAGGGTCCTGAGGAGAACCCAGAGAGACGGCCAAGGCCGTGAGCTTCATTCAGAGAGCAGAACAGTGAGACCAGGAACTGGATTTCACCCAGGGAGGGATTTTCATACAGGAGCACTACGAGACTGCACCCCGCTGCCCTCCTCCAGTAGAGTGACATCCAGATACCAGCTACTATCAAAGACATCAGGATGCGGCCTTCCATGGGCCAGAGCCACACATCCCCGGGGTCTCAGTACCTAAATTATACCAGTTTTTATAACATATACATATATTTCTGTACATCCATTGTAACATTAATTTCCTTACTATCACTTAACTTTTCTGGCTAATGATAAATATCATTAATCCCTTTGAATTTCCATACTTTAAAAAATTTTACACCAGGAGCAGGACTCCTATCCTTTGATGGCCGTGGAGGAAAGGACACCAGGCCAGCTCTCACCAGGACCTGCCAAGCCTGAAGTTAGCAGAAGGCGAGAACAGAGGCTCTGCAGGGTGTCGGGCTCCAGCGTGGTCCAGTACCTACCACCCCGGGACCACACTGCACCACTAACAGAGACCCGAGTTCACTAAAGCCAGCAGGCGCCAGCCCAGGGTCGTGAATGAAGCACACTGCTGTGGTTCGGGAAGTGTCCCCAAGACATCCCTGTGTTCAAGGCTTCGTCCAGCATGGGGTTCTTGGGAGGCCAAGGGAGCCCTGAGAGGTGGGGCCTGCTCGCAGATCCTCAGGTCACCAGGGCTGTGCCCTCACAGGGATGCAGGACACAGGGTCCTCTCTCCTCCACTTCCTGCTGTGAGCCGAGCTGCTCACCAGGCTGTGGTGCTCCTCATAGGCTCAGAGCAACTCGGCCAGCTCGTCATGGACTGGAACCTCTACAGCTGCAGGCCCCAATCAACCCTTCCTCTTTAGAAACTGACGCCTTAGATGCTTCCTGGTTGCTGAGACACAATACCCTACACCTAAAACTCAGAGGAATGGCTTTATTTTGGCTCACATTTTCCATCCGTCATTGGCCGGCTGCAAGACAGAAGGACATGGTGGGAGGGTCTGGCAGAGGAGCACTGCTCACCTCATGGCAGCCAGGAAGCAGAGAGAGAAGGGAGGAGTGGGAGGGAGATGCACCCTTCCTGGTCTCACCCGGTGACCCTGAGAGATGGATAACAGTGGGGCTGCAGGAGTGCAGCTGTCCACGCCCTGGTGGACATGTTGAGGCCCTGGTACTGGACATGGAGCTTTAGCATTAACACCTTGCTGGGGCCTGGTCTTCCTTTGGTCTGATTCTCCCGTCTCTATCTTTTGGAATGGGAATGTTTACCCTCTGCCACTACACCTAAGGAGTATACAGATTTCCCTTGTTTAACGGCCTACCTGTTTACTATTTAACAACTGTTCAGACTTATAACTCACTGCTCAGACTTAGGACCTGTCTCTTTTCCTTTTCTTCGGTACAGTTCTGTACATCTTGTTGATATAGCCACAGTGTCTTTCTTGTGCAGTACTCGTTTATACAGTACTGTGATTTTTGCTGATTGCACTGTACAGTACAGTACTGTAGTTTTATGTCCTGTTATACATTTCAGTACTGCATGGAAGAGTTATGCAAATAAAAGCAAAGTCATCAACTTGGAATCTCCTTTGAACTTTTCTTTGTTTGGAATATTGTCACATACATACTCTATACGAGTTCTCATTTAGCAACCAATTCTTTTGACAACAGGAAGTGGACTGGGTCATTAAACGAGGAGAGTTTGTATGTCAGCTGTTCTTTGACTTTTATAGAAGCTCACAGCAGAATCAGCCTCAAAGCTCAGAGAAGACTTGGACTTGGACTTCTGAGCAAGGCAGGAACTGTTCAGATTTTGGGGTCCCGCTGATGATGGATTCAGTGCATTTACACTGTGAGACAGACATGAACCCCTGGGGTCTGGATGTGTCCCCCAAAGGTCCACTGGTGAAGCCTGGGCCCCAGCATGGCACTGCCAGGGGGGTGGTGCCCCTTAAGCAGAGGGGCCTGGGTCACAGGGTCTTTGGGTCACAGGGTGGTCTGTTCCTCTCTCGCTTTTGCAGGGTGGCCCTGCCACACTCCTGCCATACTGTGGTGCTATGCGTGGAGCCAATGGATTCTGGACTGAAATCTCTTAAAACTGTGAGCCAAAATAACCCTCTTCTCTGTCAGTTGATCATCTCAGGTATTTGTTTCAGTGACAAAAAGGCACTGTTCGTCATGTTGCACAATTGTAATTCCTTAGACAACCTCTGGAGCTGCTGCTTCCCTTTTAAAATGTACCTGTGTTTACACACCACACTCCCTTTCCTAGGAAGGGAGGCTTCGTTACCACAAATATAGACACTCAGTCACTTCCTAGGTTACTCAGCCCCAGTGCAAGCTGGCACATCTTATTTTAGTTTTTAAAATATGCCACTTGCAACAGCTTGTTGATTCCACTCATGAAATCAGTCTCCTTGAAGGGACAGATGGGATGGTGAAGAGGCCTGGGCCCCAAGGCTGGCTCTGCTGCTGTGACAGAGGTGCCAGCTGCCTTCCCAAACCCACTCCCTGGCTCCCAAGTGACAAGACTGTAGCTGTAGTGCCTCTTTCAAAGACAGAACCCACCCCGGAACTAAGAGCAGCCATGTGGCTAAGCTCTTCCAATTTTTAGATATTTTATTTATCATCCTGCTAATAAGGATCATCCAATAAAGCAGTTTTTCAAACTGAAATATAAATCACTTATCACATATAATTTAATGTTTATGATTCATTGGTTTTTAGGGTACTCATAGGTTGTCAAAATCTTTCCATAATTCATGTCCAGAATATTTTCATCACCCCCAAAAAGAAACACCATACTGGTTAACAATCACTCCCTATTAGTCCCTCTCTCCAGATTCCGGAAACCATGATTCTACTTCCTGTCTGGATTTAGTTAATCTGGACATTGCATGTAAATGGAACGGTTCAGTACATGGCTTTTGTGTCTTGCTTCTTTCACTAGCATGTTTTCAGGGTTCATTTGTGCTGTTTGCATGCGTCAGGACTGATTCCTTTCTCTTTCTGAAAACGATTTCACCTACAGGAGGCCACCTTTTGTTCACCCATTCAGGTTGATGAACATTTGGGTTCTTTCCACTTTTTGGTTATGATGAAAAATGGAGCTATGAACACCATGCACACATTTTAGTGTGAATACGGCTTTTGAATTTCTTACCTAGGAGTAGAATGGCTGGGCATGGCAATGACACACCTGATGCTCACAGCACACAAACACTTCACATTCACACCAGCACCTCTCCACATGGGTGCCAACACTTGCATTCCTTTGAAAGAGAAATTCTAGGTAATCCTAGTGGATATGAGTGCTAGTCATGATTCTGATTTGTATTTTCCTAACAACCAATGATGTTGAGCAACTTTTCATGTTTCTTGGCCATTTTCTCTAAAGAAATATCTATTCTGCTGGGAGTAGTGGCGCACACCTATGATCCCAGCACTCGGGAGGCTGAGGCAGAAGGATCACTGTGGGATCAAGCCCAGCCTGGACTACATAGTGAGACCCTGTCTCCAAAACCCCAAAAAACAAAGTAAAAAAAAAAAACTATTCAAAGCCTTTACCATTTTTTAAATTGCCCTTTTCACCACTGAATTGTAAAAGCTCTTCATATAGTCAAGTCAGTAGATCCCTGTCGAATGTATATGATTTGAACTTTTTTCTCCCTTTGTGTGGATGTTCTTTTTACTTTCTTTTTTTTTTTTTTGGTACCAGGGATCAAACTCGGGACCTTGCGCTTGCAAGGCACGCAGAGGAACCACTGAGCTAAATCCCTGGCCTGTTTTTACTTTCTTGATAATGTTCTCTGGCATACAAAAGTTTTACATTTTGATGATACACTTTATCTATTTTCCCTTTGGTTGCTTATTCTTTAGGTATCGTATTTAAGAAACTGCTGCCTAATCAAAACCACAAAGACATATCTATATTTTCCTTTAATAGTTTTATAGTTTTAACTCTTACATTTAGATCTTAGATCCAGTTTGAGTTAACACTGTATGGTATGAGAGAGGGCTCTCAACTTATTCTTTTGCTTATGACATCAGGCTGTTCTAACACCATTTGCTGAAAATACTATTTCTTTCTCCATTGCATTGACTTGAGAATGTAAATCATTTTAGCTGTTACAGAAAACAGTATGGTGGCTCCTCAGAAAATTAAAAATAGGGCACCATGTGCTCTAGCAGTCCCTCTGCTGAGTCTGTATCTAAAGAAAATGAGATCAGTATGTGGAGGAGACACCTGCAGTCCAAGCTACCGCAGCACAGGTCAACGCAGGCTGGACAGGGAATCACTCAAGCAACTGTCACCAGAGGAGCAGCACACATACACGAAGGAATGCTTCTGGTCTTGGAAACCAAGGAAATCTGTCATTTGTGACAACATGGATTAATCTGGAGGACATTAAGTGAAACAAACAAGCACAGAAAGAAAGACACTATATGATTTCACTTACATGCGGAATATATAGAACGTAGAACGGTCACCGGGGTAGGGCAGGGGTCTGGGGAGAGGGTGGTGCAGTTTTGTTAACAGAAGGAGGAAGTTACAGAGCTCCGCTGTGCAACATGGTCCTAAACTAAGAACAAGATGGTGTATGCTTGCAAACTGCTAAGAGAGTAGATCTGATGTTCTCACCACAAAAAAGGACTAGGCATGTGAGTAGTACATATCTTAAATTGCTTGATTTAGCCATTCCACAATGTGTGTATGTGTGCATCACGTTCTATACCACTAAAATCTGATTTTATATATATAAAATCAATTAGGAGAAAGCTAGCTATTTTTTCTTAAAAATCAACTGACCACAGATGTGTGTGATTATTTCTAGACTCCACTCTACCGACTCAATCTAGTTCGGGCCCCCGGTGAGGATCTCACAGTCTTGATCACTGTAGCTTTGTAATAGTTTTAAAGCTGGAATGGGACTTCTTCAACTTCCTTCTTCTTTCTCAAGACTGTCTCTGACAAGTCTTGGATCTCCACAAGAAATCTAGGATCTACTTGTCCTTTTCTCAAGGGAAGTCAGTGGGAATTCTGAGATTGCACTGAATCTGTAGCTCGACTTGGAGAATACTGTTATCTTAACAATTAAGTCTTCCAATCCATGAATACAGGATGTCCTTCCATTTCTTTAATTTCCTCCAACATTTCTGGTAGTCTGCAGTGTGACAGCCTCATACCTCTTTGGTGAACTATATTATAGAAGGCCCCTCAATGATCTACTTAGGGTTTTCCTACTTGATGATGCTTCAGAGGTGATATTCAGTAGAACTGTATTTCTAATTTTTTTTAATAATCAGCTAACCAAGTAGTTATTTAATATTTTATAATAATTATTATTTTGTTTGTTGAGACAGGGTCTCACTATGTAGTTCAGGCTGACCTTGAACGCACTATGTATCCCAGGCTGCCCTCAAACGTGAGGTGATCCTCCTGCCTCAGCCTCCCGAGTACTGGGATGACAGGTGTGCACCACGCCCAGAGAAACTGTACTTCAGATTTAGACTCTTTTCTGGGACTGGAAACCTGGAGTACGATGGCCCCTCTCACCACGCCAGAAGCGTCACCCACTGCAGCACCAGCCAGCAGGTGAGCAGGAGGCCAACAGCCTCCACAGGGGACTGCTGCCAGGCGGTGGGTCTGGTAGGAGGCTGCATTACATCCATGCTGGACTTACAACATCTTCAGTTTTCAGCTAGCCTTCTGAATGTAAACTCGTTGTAAGTCAAAGGACATCTGTATTTTCTTTCTTACTGAATCCCATTCTCACGTGGTTTACTGCTTGGCATGTGTCCACTGCCCTTATATCCTGTAACTCTGGACAAGTGTTTCTGGATTCCTTAGGTTTTCTAAATGTCACCTAGGGATGGTTTTCCTTCTTCCTTCTGATCTGGCTGCCTTTCATTTTCTTGCCTAAGTCCCCTGGCCAGAACCCCCAGTACACACTGAACAGAACCAGCAAGAGAGCAGCCTGGCTGGTCCTGACCCGAGGCTGAAAGCTTTGTCTCTCAGCATTAGATATGATATCAGCTTCGAGGTTCTCAGAGATGCCCTTTATTAAATAGAGGAAGCTCCCTTCTATTCCTAATTTGTTGTTGTTGTTTTTATCACGAAAGGGTGTTAAGTGCAGGAGACCAGCTTGAAACTGCACTAGCAGGCTTTAGATATTATTTATTTGGCTTATAACTTGGCTATTGATTAAAATTATGAATCATTCCAAGGCCTATGTGTGACTTGCTAAATGAGCCTTTGGCTGGTGTACAAAGACAGACTTTCCTATGCCAATGGTCACAATGCAGGTCTCAATGATCAATGAGATTGTGACAGCTCTAGTAACAAGTAAACACTACAGCTGAGGAATTATGACTCTGTGCAGCCATTCTCCAAGATCAAACATTAGCTAAAGATAACAGAGGTGGCTTGCTAGCTATGACCTGCGAGATAGCACAGGTGCCTTGTTAACGGTGTGACCTGTCCTTCACAAGAATACATAGTTACTCCCCTTTCTACAAGCCTAGCTCACTGGTGCATTAGTTCTGCTAGTCCCTACATCTGCCTCTACCACCGTGCTATCTTTTATAATCATAAATACTGACTAATCCAGAGATCCTGGTCTTAGCCAGGAGAGAGCTAAGATCAATTCCTAGCCCTCCAAGTAATAAAATGTCATTCTTTATTTTTTATTCTTGTTTATTATTCTTTCATCCTCTGCTGTACCCACAATCAGGTGATTGGGCATCCCCTGGTAACTAACTGTCAGGTATCACATGAGGTTAGGTTTTGTCAAATGCTTTTTCCTTACCTGTTGAGATGGTTATTCTCTCCATATTCTCCTAATCTGGTGTGTTGTATTGGGTGACTTTCATATGTTGAACCAATACTGCATTCCTATAGAAAACACCACTTGATTATGGCATGCTATGCTTCCATGTGGGGTGGATTTTGTTGAGGATTTTCCCCGCTCTATTTTCATAAGAAATATTGGCCTGTAGGCTGCTCCCCCCACCCCCATACTGAGGATCAAACTCAGGATCTTGCACTTACGAGGCAGGGGCGGTCCCACTGAGCTAAATCCCTGGCCCTGTGGGCTCCTTTTCTTGATATATCTTTATCTGATATATCTTTATCAAATAATACTGGCTTCACAAAATGAGGCAAGAAGTATTTACCCCTCTCCTTCTTTTTTTAAAGTAAGTAAAGAATTGGTGTTAATTCTTTAAATATTTTTAGAATTCACCAGCAAAGCCATCTGGCCCTGAACTTTTCTTTGTAAGGGAAGTTTTTTTGATTACTAAGTCTTATGAGTTGTTATAGGTCTACTCAGATTCTGTATTGCTTCTTAATTTCCGTAGGCTGTCTCTGTAGCAATCTCTCCACTTCATCTAGGTGACCTGATTTGCTGCCATGTAACTGTTTATAGTACAGTGGTACTTCAGTTCAGACTTGATTCTTTCCATGATTCTGGTCGCAAACCAAGTTGGTCAAGAACTGAATCAAATTCAATGGTTAGGTTGAATGTTGACCTTGTGGGGAAATTTTTTTCTCATTCAGCTTGGTTTGTGACCAGAATCGTAGAGAGAATTGAGTTTGTGAACTGAGGTACCACTGTATTTCCTTAAAATGCTTTTATTTCTATAAGGTGAGGAGCACTTTTCACTCCCTCACTCCTGGTTCAGTTGTCTGAATCTTCACCTTTCTTCCTTGGCCAATGTAGCTAAAATGTTTGTCGATTTGTTGATCTTTTCAAAAAACTAATTCATGGTTTCATTGATTTTGTGTAGCGTTCCAAATGGTTTCTTATTTAATATGCTAAATTTCTGATGCCTGATTTACTTAATTGCTGAATATTAATGTTATAATTAAATCAAACACCTCAGCCATTACAGATTGGCCCTTAGCTGGGAAGTGAAAGAATATTAGACACGGGTTTAAAAGTAAAAAATATGCTCCATTCACTGCTCTGAGTCTTTGGACAAAATATTAATCCTCCTGAGCCTCTATTTACTCATATTTGTATTTGTCAAAATACAAATAGCAATACAGGTGTCTGGAGAGGCTAGCAGAATTACATGAGAAAGTAAGCAAAGCTAGCCTGGCCTAGCACTCTGGAAGGCTGAAGCAGGAGGTTCACAAGTTAGAGCCCAGCCTGGGTAACTCAGCAACTTAGTGAGCCCCATCTCAAAATAAAAAAGGGCAAGCAGTGAAGCTCAGTGCAAAGGCCCTGGGTCCAATGCCCAGAGAAGGAAGGGATGGAGGGGTGGAGGAATGAAGGGAGAGTCCAAAACAATTCATGGCTAGTACCTGGCATTTAGCAGACATCCAACCAAAGCAGACTGTATGATGGCTAAAACCTCTGCTGCATTTGAAGGAAGCCAATACACACCGTCCTGTGTCATTAGTCACTCCTTCTAAGGTGCTCTGCAGGTGAGCCCGCTTTTACCCACCCTGCCCCATCATGAACGCTCAGTACAACCTGGCTCTCCCATCTCATCCCAGTGCTGCTTACCAAACCAGTGGCTGTCACCAGCGGCACGTGACACCTGCCCAAGCCTAGAGCTCAACTTCTTTCTGAAGTTGGCTGATGGAGTTACCTGCAGCATGAGGAGATAAAACAGACCCTGAGGAACAAGTTTCTCAGGTCACTACCAATCAGGGGTGCTCAGTAAACAGAGGGGAAAGAAATGAAAGTACTAGCAGGGCGGTAAGCTAAGGGTCAGGACAAAATGGCTTCAGCCCAACTTATGTCCACACAGCTTCCTGTCTACCCAGCTTCCTGTCCGCTCAGCTTCCTGTGTGATCACTAATAAGAAGGAGGCTGAGCCAGGGATTTAGCTCAGTGGTTCCGCTGCCTGCCTTGCAAGCGCAAGGTCCGGAGTTCGCTCCCTGGTACCAAAAAAAAACAAAACAAAAAACCCAAAAACAAACAAAAGAAGCTTCTGGCACAGAGCTACACACATGGTGCTCACAGGTGTATCAGTCATCACAGAGGGGGTGGAGTCTCGTGACAAAGACATAGTCAGATGCATGAGTAGGGGCTGTGGAGGACACTGACAAGATAAGTCAGAAAATGAGGCAAGACTGTTCTGGAATAGCAGGAGAACTGAGGAGAGAGCCTCCATGTGGCTATCAGACAAGAGAAGGCAGGACAGGGTCCACATGGAAAGAAGCTCTCCTCCAGCTTTCTCAGGCAAGACTGCCAATGGTCACAGCACCAGGTTAATTATCAGGAAGCCTTTAAAAGCAGCGCACAGACAAGCACCCTGGTTCTTAGAGCTGAGAGAGGAGATGAGGAAAGGGCAAGATGGGAACGGGTCAGGGAGATGGACAGAAGAGGCTTCATTCCCATGCACAGATTCAAGATGGAGGCTCTACTGGCACAGCCACAGGAAAACATGTTTTACCCTAGCACTTCCTATCTGCATTCAGTCACAGAAATCCAGAACTAAACATGAAACCAGAAAGCCATAATCCTCAGCTCTTTCACTGCAGATCCCACCTGGTAAGCCAGCCGGAGCCACATTGAGGGGACAACTCAGACCATGACTCTGACAAAACCTGTCATGAGCAAACCCGTAACAGTATGTCTGCAACACGCCTGCTCCTCATCGTTGCAGCTGGCAGGCTTAGAAGCTCAGAAAAGAACAATTATTTCTGTCAGGACCTTGAGGAAAGTGAATAAAGCAACCGTGATAAAATGAACAGCTGGAAGGAGAGGGGACAACAGGAAAAACAACAGCTGAAAAGCCCTCCCTCTCTCTCCTCTCTCTCTCTCTCTCTCTCCCTCTCACACACACATGACCAAGGACTGACCTGTTTTATAAATCATAACAGTTTCACTGGCTGCGAAAAGCTTAAAAGATGAACTGTAACACTCAGAAAGGGGCAGACAGCACCCTCACCTTTAACTCTGTGCCTGGTAACTTCCTGAACTACATGTTACCCTGGAAAAACTCTTGTTATGATGTAAATCTGGATGTTCCCACAAAGCCTTTATGGGAGGTGATTGGACCATGGGAATGTGATACTCACACTGGATTAGTCCACTGATGAGTTTATAGCTAAATGTGACTCTGGGAGGTGGAGCCTGGCTGGAGGAGGTGGTCAGTGGCAGCATGGCCTACAGAGGTCGATCTCCCTCCTCCTCCCTTGATCTCTCTCTGCTTCCTCCCTGCCATGCCATGGACTGTTTCTCCTCTGCAGTGCTCCTCTGCCATGCCAGCCTGCCTTGGAGCCAGCCAACTATGGACTGAAACCTCTATAAACTGAGCCAAAAAATAAACCTTTCCTGCCTTAACTCTGGGTGTCGGGAATTGTGTGCCAGCAATGAGAAAGTAATGAAGACAGTCCCCTAATTTAGGAGACCACTGCTGTGATGTTAAGATTCTCTTTATCCTTAGATCACCTTCTAAAAGATGTTCCCTTTGGCTCACCAATTTCTGCTTCAGCTTCTACCCAGGTATTTCCATTTTCACACAGGAGAAAACTGATGAGCATAAGTTTGGACAAAAATTGTATGTTTAGATTAGAAAAACTTAAAATGTGATCATGTTTAACAAAGACTTCTGATCTTCAGATCAATGGATAGAACTAGGATCCATCTCTTATCATCTCTCTAAGAACTTGAAACAAGAATGCCAAAAACACGGGGTAAGTAAGGAATGACTTTCATGTAATCTTGAGTGTGTGTAGTCACAGAAAATAGGCAAATAAAACAAGTAAAATGGGAACATTAAGAAGAAAATATCTAGCCAGGGATTTAGCTCATTGGCATCACACTTGCCTCACAAGCACAAGGTCCTGTGTTTGATCACTGGTAGCAGAAAAAAAAAAAAGAAAATATCTAAAATTCAGTTCAGCGGTTTAACTTAAAAAGTGAAGCATAATTTTGCCATATTACTCAGCTATGCCACTCATATATTTCCTAGACCCAAAAAAGAGAACCTACATCCACATAAAGACTCACAAGAATATGAACACCAGTACCATTCGCAACGATCAGAGGTGGGAACAATCTGCATGTGGATCAGCTGATCGGAGACCAAATGGGTATGACCATGTCACAGAACGGGGGACAACATAGATCCAGCTGGGACCTTCTGCTGGTGACAGACACCAGGCCCTGATCCCACACACTGCAGACCCCAGCTACCTGAAGTGTGGGTAAACCAAAGTCTGGGCTAGAGGAAGGGAAGGGGTGACTCAGTGGGCACCAGGAACCTTTCTGGGGTAGCAGAAATATTCTAGAAGGACACCATGGGGATGATCTCCATGGAATATACTAAAAACCATGTAACTATACACTGAAAATGAGTGAATTTTATGTATGTCAACTATAGCTCTACAGAAGTGTTTAAAAATATATTGAGCCAGGCGTGGTGCCACACACCTGTAATCTCAGCACTCAGGAGGCTGAGGCAGGAGGAGTATGAGTTTGAGGCCAACCTGAACTACACAGTGAGACCCCATGTCAAAAAAACAAACAAAGCCTGCTAAGGTGCATACTAACGTGCAGAATCTTGTGATACACACAGGCCTGTGTAGCCACCCACAGATCAGGGCATAAACAGAAAGCCTGGTGGCCCCTTGCTAAGCAGTGCTCACCAATGCTGGTTAAGACTAGTTTGTTTTAGGGGCTGGGGATTTAGCTCAGTGGTTCTGCTGCCTGCCTCACAAGTGCAAGGTCCCAAGTTCAATCCCCCGTATGCCCCTCCAAAAAAAAGACTAGTTTGTTTTCTAACATCTGGACTAGTCTTCTCTATACCTGAATCCCAACACAAAAGGCAACGGAACCTATACACCTTTTTATGTCTGGCTTGTTTCACTGTGGGACTCATCCAGGTTGATGGTGCTACGAGTGCTTGTTCTTTTTATCACTGCATAGCATTCCGTTGCACAAATACACCACAGTCTGTTTGTAACTTTTCCTCTCTATGGAAATTTATGTTTCCAGTTTGGGTCTATTGTGAACACCGCTTCCCTGAACATTATCGAAGACATCTGTTGGTGGATGGGCACCTGGTTTTTTTGTTTTTGTTTTTTGGATTTTTTTGGCACCGGGGATTGAACTCAGGACCTTGTGCTTGCAAGGCAGGTGGTGGAACCACTGAGCTAAATCCCCAGCCCTAGGCACCTGTTTTTCTTAGGCACACAGCTGAATGTAAAAATGTTCATTCCAAAGGAAACCAACCATTTAGCCCTGATAGAAACTGCCATAAGCTTTTTCAAAGTGGTTGAACAAAGGTGCGCTCCTACCAGCAGTCCTGAAAGTTCCAGCTGTCTCCTCCTCACCTACAATTGGCATTGCCAGTCTTTTCAGTGTGAGCCCCTCTGCTGCAGGGTCAGCAGGGAAAGCTTTATTTGGCATTTCTCTGCTTAAGAATAAAAGTGAGCATATTTTCATATATTTACTGACCCTTTGGGTATCTTTGTGGTAAAGTGCCTGTTCAAGGTTTCTGCCCAGTTTTCATAGGTTTTCTGACTTATTTGTCCGACTTCTAGAACTTCTTCACTCTGCATATGTTTTATCAGACAGACGAGCTGCAGCCTGGGGGTAGCTCAGTAGTAGCAGAGTGCTCGCTTCACAAGCACAGGCTCTGCATTTGACCCTGGCACCGCCACAAATAAAATAAAATAAAATAAAATAGATACATAAACTGTGACTATTGTTCCCCAATCTGTGGCTTGCCTTTTTTCTTTCTTAGTGGTTTTTTGATCTACAGAAACCCCTATTTTTGTTTTTGGTGGTGCTGAGGATGGAGCCAGAACCTCAAACGTGTGAGGCAAGTGCTCTACCACTGAGCTATGTCCCAGTACCAGAGCCCATAATTTTAGCAAAGTATAATTTATCAACATTTTCTTGTATGGCCAGTGCTTTGCCTGGCTGAAGAACTCTTTCCTACCCCAAAGTCACAAAGATATGTTTCTGTTTTCCTCCTAGAAGCTTCATTGTAGCACCTTTCACATTGGACTCTTATTTATTTTATTTTTGGGGGGTACCAGGGATGAAACCCAGGGCCTTGGCGTACTAAGCATGTGCTCTACTACTGAGCTAAACTCCCAGTGTCCACATTTGAATCTTTGATCAGTAACCAAATTCATTTTTTTTTGGTACCAGGGATTAAACTTGGAATCTTGAGCTTGCGAGGCAGGCAGTGGAACCACTGAGCTAAATCCCTGGCCCCCAAATTCATTTGTATACATGGAGTCAAGGTTCATTTATTGTCCCATTGAAGTATCCATTTGACACAGCACTGTCTATTGATAAAGCTGTCCTTGACCCCTGAATCACAGTGGCAAATGCAGTAAATCAGGTGACCAGATCATGCACGAGTCTATCTCTGCACCCTCCTGGGTTCCATTGTTGTGTTTCACCCTTGAGAAAAAGCCTTGTCTTAATGAGAAAAACCTTTATAATAATCTTGAACTAGGGAGCATTTTCGTGCACAGTTTAGAATTTCTTAAACTGTTCTTACAAAAGAAACAAATACCAAAAATGAACCATTTCAAATCTCACACGTTAGCGTGTCATAATGAAGAAAACAAAGCTCTTAAAATCAGCAGAATCAAAACCTACTTTGTACATAAAGCCTTCAAAATCTTTGTGACCTCTTGTGGCCACCCAGGAACCTCACCCACCATGATGGGACCCACCTGCGTCAGGTAGAGCGTGTCTCTGAAGATGCGCTCAGGGTCCAGGCCTTGTGGGAGCCTGAAATGCAGTGCGGCCTGGCGAAGCATCTCCTCGTTTCCATCCACATGGTGCTGTCGATGACGGGCGAACGTGCTGTTATAAGACCAGTCTCCCTTTGCTGAGACCTTTCAAGTAAAGATTAAGAGTCACAGGGGTGAGGATTTAGCTCAGTGGCACCACGCCTGTCTTGCAAGCGCAAGGTCCTGAGTTCAAGCCGGGGTTGGGGATTAAGAGTCACAATTGGGAAGCTGGCAGTGAAACTACTTGTCTAGAAGTTCCTGACAAGCCCAGAAAGTACTCTACATGCTGGGGAAGAGCCTAAAGTTTGTTGTGTGGCTGATGTCATAGATGTTGTTGCCGTCATACTTGTCACTGGTCAAAGCCTAACTTTGTGCAAAGTGGAATCAGCAGAGCAGGATTTGCTACCTTTGCCCTCCCTTGTTCATACCTAGAAAGTTACAACTTGTTTATTCTCTCAAAAGCTTTGCCTCATCAAAATGCATTCATTATGTGCATTTTATAATGCCCTCTCATCGATTTCATATTATTTTGTTATTAGTTTGTCAAAACTGTCATAGTTCTGAAACAGGAATAAAATGCTACTATGACAACAGTAGATGTTTCAGAGTTTGCTTATATTAGTTGTTTCTCAGTGACTGAGAAACAAGACTGATAAACACATTTACTCTTGATGTAGTCGAGGATATAAACTAAATAATGACACTCTGATCTTTTTTGTTTTTAAGCTAGGCACTGGTAAGTGGAATCAGAACAACTGGCCGTCCATCCTCAGGCACAGGAGTGAATCTAGATACACATTAATAACACATGGAGAAAAGTAAAACGGTCACCCAGCCCAGAGCTAACACTAAACATTCCTAGCAGACAGCACAGGAGTAAACATTAGTTATCTGATTAGGCAAGGATTTCTTAGAGTCAATACCAAAAGCTCGAGACTGGCAGGTAGAACTTTGTCAAAATTAAGTTTTATGCTTTTAAGGCACCATCAAGTTGATAAAATGATAACCCATGGATTGGGAGAAAATATTTGGAAACCACATGTCTGATTTTTAAAATTCTAGAATAAATTTTTAAAAACACTCATAACTCAATAATAAAATGACAATAATAATAATAATAATAATAATAATAATAATAAAATGACTCTATTCAAAAGTGGGCGAATGAGCTGAGCGCACATTTCTCAAAGGAAGACAGACAAATAACCAATAAGCATGGGAAAGGTGCTCAACATACTCAGCCATCAGGGAAATGCAAATTTTCTACAAATGCGTATTTCCCGGGAAGTGTTTTTATAATGAAAAATAACTAGTGTTGACAACAGTGTGGAAAAAATGGACCCCTGGTACAAACGGGTGCTGTCACTATGGAAACAACGTGTTGGTTCTTCATGTTCAACGTCCAATTAGCATGTGGCACAGCAACTCCAAGTCATGGGTAAGACATGTGCAACTGAAAACATGCTCACATGAGCAATGCACACACACATTCACACTGCACGTGCACAAATGTCCGCTCACAGATACAGTGCACCAAATGTAGAAGACACATACAACAGAATATCATTCCACAATCAGGAGGGGTGACACACGGACACACAGTATGACTCGGATGAACCTGGAACACACAATGCAAAGTCAAAGAAGCCATGCATGGGACCCATGTTGTGTGGTTCTGAACACACGGACCATGGGAATAGGAAGTCTAGACATCAACAGTGGACCGGTAGAACCAGGGCCAGGGTAGGACAACAGGGCAGAGGGGGGTGGCTGCTACTGGGTCAGGGAATCTTTGGAGACATGGAAATCTACAGTTAGACCATGTGATGGTGGCACAAAAGAAGAGAGAAAAGCATTATCACATCCACTTCTCACTGTAATGAGATGCTCAGTCTCAAACATCTGTCCATGCCAAAACAGTTGTGGGAGACACAGAAACTAGCAAGTAAGAGTTATTTTTATGTGCAACAATAATTGAGATTCGGGCCAGGGATTTAGCTCAGTGGTTCCGGTGCCTGCCTTGCAAGCGCAAGGTCCTGAGTTTGATCCCAGGTACCAAAAAAAAACAAAACAGTAATTCAGATTTAAGCAACCACTAACTCCTATTTAACTTGTAAATGTTCCTGAAGGAATGCAACTAAAAGCAATACAGAAAATTTAGAGTCCCCAAGATGATAATCACAAGAGCTTAGCGCCCCCAAGGTGAAAGAAAAAGTTCTTTTCTTGTCTTCTTCCTAAACTTTCATTTAAATAAGAAGAAGAAGGGGCCGGGGATTTAGCTCAGTGGTTCCGCCACCACCGCCTGCCTTGCAAGCGCAAGGACCCGAGTTCGATCCCCGGTACCAAAAAAAAAAAAGAAGAAGAAGAAGGTAGACGGGATGTGCACACCTATAATCCCACCACTCTGGGAGGCTGAGGCAGGAGGATCGTAAGTTCAAAACCAGCCTGCGCAACTCAGCAAGACTCTGTCTAAAAATAAAAAAATAAAAAAGGGCTGAGAATGCAGCTCAGTGAGAAGGTCCTGGATTCGATCTCCAGTAACCCCTCAAAAAGGTAGATTTCATTTGGTTTTCTGAACCATTTTTCAGAAGCAATGTACACCCATAGTCTATTGTTCCAAATTACTAGAAAATCAAATGAACGAAGGTTTACCTTTTCTAACGTACTGAAGGAAGGCCAGGACTGATAGCCATATTCAGATACAAATCGGGCTTTGGGGAAAACGGTCCAGTTCCAGCAGTCGCTGTTATAGTTATAAAAGTGCACATCGCCGTAATGGTTGCTGTTAGGGTGCTTGGCCACCCAGCCTTCTGCGATGGTTTCAGCCCCATTTGAAGGACTGGACGCCACAAAAGGACGACTCTTGTCTCCCTGAGGACAGAAATAAAGTGATGTTAAGGGTAATAATTTCATGCAACAAAGCACAGGTCCCAGAAATGCAAGCAGGCTCGCCCACACCCTTCTCAACGCCAAGCTGCTTCCCACCCACCCAGGGCCCTCACGGAGCGACTCCGACCTTTCGATCAAGCTTCCCTCCATTCTTCCCTCATAGGGCGGGTACAGGGGTGATAGAAAAAAACACCATGGGTGTTCAGTTTTAAATTTATTACCGTAGGGCTGGGGATTTAGCTCAGTGGTTTCGCTGCCTGCTGCGCAAACGCAAGGACCTGAGTTCGATCCCTGGTACCAAAAAAAAATTTATTACCATAAAAACACATTGATGGGACAGTGTGTTCAAAAAGAACAATGGGATAAGTGTGTTCAAAGTGAGAGGGAGGCCCTTGCGTACTTTGAGGGGAATGGCCCTGTCTCTGACTGTTACACAGCTTTTACACTTAAACTTATTCACTGCACATTCTGATCAGCCCACAATCTGGTTCAGTCCTCGTCTTTGCCACCACTGATATCTGGGACTGGATGATGAGTTTGGGGTCACTCACCGTACCCAGCAGTCTCTGGCTGCCACCCCAAAACTGTCTATGACATTGCCAAGAGCTCCCTGGGGCCAATCACCTCTGCCCCGGACACCAGGTTAAGGACAGACACTGCGGGGCCCGAGGCACCTGAGTTTAAATCCCTCGTGACTCGGGGCTGATCTGCACCTCAGCATGTCCTCTGTGAAATGAGGACAAGGAAAGCACGCTGTGCCTGCTGGGACTGGAAGCGCTGAACAACTCCAACAAGGAAGGGCTGGCCACAGGTCCTGCTACCGGGATGCAGGGCAGTATCAGGCCCTGTGTGGCCGTGTGCCCCCTTCCCCATCTCTCAGAGTACAGCACCTGCCCACGTAGCCGTCCATGGAGAGGAATCCATGGACAGGATCCATGGAGAGGGAACGTGTGTGTGACAGAAGCTACCAAGCCGTGAGGGAGCTGTAAGGACATAGCTCAGTACCTGGTGCTCAGAGGAGGTCAGGATGACACAGTCATCTTGGCAAAGGAGCTCACTCCCTGTCTCTCAGAAATCTCCCCTTGGCAAGTGTCTGTCCTGTGTCCCTGAGTCCAGGGCATGCAAGAGGGAGAGGCCTCAAACCTCTGCCAGGCTCCTGCATCCAGTAATTGTGCCAGGCATAGTCATTCAGGGTCCTGGAGGGTCACCCCAGGACAGCCCGGTCACTGGCCCAAGAGTGGCCTGCGCCCAGCACAGCTGACCCAGGGCTGCTCGATGAGTGTGCGGAGCACAGCACAGGCTCCGGGCACCAGGAGGGCTGCGGGTGCCACGCCTTCATCGGTCACTCAAGCGTACTTCATGCCACCCACCAACTTCCACTCAAGAAGCCAGGGCGACTCACAGCATCTCCACCCACACTGTCCGGCCACCAGCAACACCAGCCTTTCCTCATGTAGGACCCCAAATGCACCAGTGCACCAGCGTTTGCCTGTGCTGGTCACCAGTACCCGAGCAGGAGCAGCCTCACCTTGCCCCTCACTGCATCACTCTGAACAGTGCCAGCTCTGCGAACACTGTTTCCATCACTGCATTTCCACTTCCAGGTTACTGGGCTTCACCATCTGTGCCCTCTGTGACCTTGAGCTTAATCTCCCTAGTCCCTGTGTCTTCATCTGTGAAACAGAGATTACACGGTATTCCCTCCATGCCAGGGTAATTCTAAAGTTAAATTATATAAAGCATCCAAATAATATATTTACAGTGGTATCTCAGTTCACAACTTCATTCATTCCACAATTCTGGAAAAGATGGCCACAAAGGAAAGGTGGCCGCAGCTGCATTTGTCACCCAATGCAGAGTTTGCAAACAAAAACAAAATCTTGCCAAACACTCCTGTTTGCAAACCAAATTGTTCACAAATAAATGCATTCATGAATCAAGGTGCCACTGTGTGTCTAATATTAATTAATACAATGACTGTAATTAATGTAGTAGTACCTGGCATATCACATGTTCCCAATAACTTGGAGTTCTCAGTTATAATAGATTTCCTTGTCCAGAATCTCATACTCCCCTAATCCTTTGCTAGTAAAGGTATCTTCCAGAAAAACATAGGTCACATAAAGTCCCTCCTCTCCCCAAAAATGTGTGCCCTCTGGCCACTCTACTGGATGGGGCCCAGCCCCAAACATGGGTCAGGGTCCCTCTGTAACCTGCTCCCAAGCAGCCCTTCTGCCTGTGACTCTCCCCACACAAATCATGAGTCCTCATCCTGCTCCCCACACAAACCGACCCCGCTGGCACTTCTACCTATACCGAAAATACCTATGGGACCACACTGCCTCAACTTTCTGCTCCACCACTAAGACTTGGATGAATGTCCACCTTTCGCATGAAAGCCTTCTCAAACTCTTCCAATTAAAATTAGTGGTTCCTTCCGATAGTTCTCGGCATTCTGGAACCGGCTTTCCTACGGCACGTCTTTCACTCTGGTCATTTTTCTCCAGGCTTTCTCTGACAGCAGACTGAGCTCCACAAGAACAGGAGGACCCTTGCAACACGGGAACAAGGCTTCATGCCTGGCAACAGGGACTTGGTGGATTGAGTTAGTCAAATTTAAAATATTAGAGGACAGTAAGACGATAACTCAAGAATTCTTGAATCTTTAAAATATGGGGCCTTTGAAGTAAAACTGGAAATCAATTCATCTGCCTTGATCCATCAAGCTTGATCCGTTCCTCCATTCCTCCAGACTTCTGAACAATTTGGTAAAATGAGCCACTCAGTAGAATCACTAATAAATCCCTACCTGAAAACATCCATCCTTGACGGTGCATTAATGTGTGTTTCTGTTTATGAATTACTTTCAGGTGAGGCCTGATTTTCTGCCTCACATCTCACAGATGACTTCTTTCTAGGTAACAGTCTTGAGCATTTGTTTGGGCCAAGAAAACCATAAGAAGACCTGAGAAAATGGCCATAAAGGAAAGCCCCTCACAGGAACTGTGAGATGGATCCATTTACCAGGCTTTCCCTTAAATGCCTTTCACTTTGACAGAGACAACCACAGAGATGACTAGGAAGCCTTGAACACTGTCCATCTTCAAAGAAACTTGCAATCATCAATCAGGACTCACAGTTCACTTAAGATACACGGATCCTTGCAAGAAAGGGACGGTATTTCCATTTGAGATGTAGGACTGGCACATGGAAGCTTATTTTCTTTTTGTTACAGTCCTGGGGGATTGAACCCAGGGCCTTGCACATGCTAGGCAACTGCCCCACTACTGACGGAATGTGGATATTTTAAGTTCAAGAATGTAGCATTAAAATTATAGATTCAAGTGTGTCTGAAGATTTGTCAACTGAAACCAACAGGAATGATGATTCAATTAGCCTTCATGGAATGCTACTATGGGCTGGAGTCTGCATCCTGGGCCTGCTGTCCCGTGTCCACTTAACCCACCGAACAACCCTGAGGGCTCTGTCTCTCTTTCTAGATGAATTTTACAAATGGAAGAGTGGACATTAAGCATCTTGCCCAAGACTTACAGACAGTAAGTGGCTCAGCCAGAATTTTCAGTCATGAAACTTAATCACCATTCTATGAAATTAAAATCCGCATGTATTAAAATCAATTTCTGAACATCATCAGATATGGAAAACATAATACCAACACTATGAGTAAAAAGATTATATAATAATGGTCTACAACTATTAGTTAAAGCTGACACCATCCCATTTTGTGAACAGAAAGACTCTTGATGTCACGTGACACAGTGTATCAGATAAGCTGTACACTGGAACCTATGTTTGTCATGAATTCTCACTGCCATCTCTTCTTATAAATGGAATAATGCCATCAACTGGGCATATTTATGTGCTAATATCTTACTATTTTAAAAAATATATACCTTTTCAAATTGTTTCAGGATATACCCAAATATACCAAACATCTAATTAGACACAAAACTGTAATGACAGATTATTAAATCACACGTTAAACATTAAAGCCCCCCTCGTACTGGAAATCGAAGTCAGGACCTCACACTTGTGAGGCAGGTGCAGTGCCACTGAGCTAAATCCCCATCCCAAACATTAAAGTTTTAAAATTCTCTTGAAGGCATTACTTGAAAAATGCTGCTTCCCCTCCTCCACAAAAATAGCCAGTGCACATGAATGCATGGTTGTATAATGCGTCTATCAGACAGAGGGGTACAAGGGGAACCCACCGAGGAAGGGCCTTGGTAGGCCTGGTGGCCAGCTCTGCCCTCTCCCCTGGCCCCTCAGGTCACAGGCCACAGACACCATGTTCTCACCAGCATTCACAGCACAGGACTGTATAGGCAGCGTCTCAGTAAAACACTGAATCTCGAGACTCTAACATTCAGGGTCCTATGGACAGATCCCCAGGAGCTAGATGTGCATGGAGAGCTCCCCAGACAACGTTATCATCACAGACGTCCACAGGGTCCCTCCAGCTGCCTCAGTGGGACCAGGACACGACTGTGTCCAGCTGATCCTGCTGAGGGCAACACCATAAAGGTGCATAAATATACCCACCCATATCCAAACTTATCCATCTGAAAAACACATTCCCTAAGTTCTACTGCATTAAAAACCACTACTTACTTCCAAAACGACCTCCCTGATGTTGGCCACATACAGCGTCACATAGTCCTTGACATAGGTCTCCAGGTCGCTGGGAGGGACCTGGAACCAGTTCACGGCCAGTAGTCCCTCATTCTCATTATTGCCGCTCCACAGGATGACAGACGGATGGGGCTTCAGTCTCCTGACCTGGAATTCAGGAAGACACAAAAACCTCCACACTCAGAGCACAATTAGCCCCTGCATTTCAGAACACACACAAAAACACGCATCAGAGTTGGGCTAGTGGTGCCAGCGGTGGGACACCTCTTAAGAAGTCTCTGACATTCCTTTTATTTAGATTTACTATACACTGATATGATGGGTTCCTTTTCTCTGCTGTATAAAAATGGAAGAAAACATAATCCCGTTAAAAAGAGAAAGAACCCACCTGTCATTCTCAGAATTGCCAGGAAAAGGTTCCAAGCAGCATAGAAAGCAGGGATGGGTTCTGGGGAGGGAGCGTGGAGCAGATGGCACCCCAGGCTAGGGGATCCCAGTTTTTCCACAGTAACCGGGGAGGGGAGTGAAGACTACAAACATAGAGCAAAGCTACAGAGTCGATCACTACATACTGTGGACCCGTACTGGGCTATCACACTGAATCCAATAAACACATAAAATCATTTCATATTTTATTTAAGAAAAAATCTAATATGAAAATGGACCTAACCCAGTCAGTGGGACGAGCGCTCTGGAGAGAGGACGTGGCTGTCCCTGCTAACCCACATGATGCAAACTCGGTCCAAGCACAGCGTCCCTGTTTCCACGAGTCCCACTGTCCCGGGGGAAATCAGTGCCCCATCAGATGCCATCAGCACCCACCCCTGTCCCAGGACTCACAAAGGGACCGAGTCCCCACAGTGTCCCCTGCATGTGTGGCCACCGTGATGAGGGTGCAGCTCGGGACAGGGAGCTCAGCTCACACTGTCAGCCCCGAGGGCACAGAGCAGCGTGGAAAGATTGCGAGTGAAGTGAAAAGTGTTTTCACCACTTAAGGAGACAGTGATGCTAACTACGCTGGCATGATCACTGCACACTGCACACCTGTGCCAGGTTATCACACCAGTCATCATAAATCTGTACAACAAAATAGTAATGGCATCTCTAGATAAAAATACAAAAGTGAAGCAGAAGAACTAGAAAAGCTTTTAGAAAGCGAGTGAGTTCATGAGGATCCCTACAAGGGAGACAGGTAGTCGGGAGGCCGGGCCCTGAAACAGCTCCGGGGTCCTTGGAGGTTGGAAGCCACTGGCTGTGCCCAACAGGGACAGGAGCCCAGGGACTGCTCTGGAAGCCCCGCCAGGCTGGACATGATCAGAGAGCACCACACCCCATCTGCTGAGACCCAGACATGTGCCTGTCAGGAGGGCAGTTATGGGTGACAATGACCAGCGGAGTCAATGGGCAGGGCAGGAGCGCTCCTCCGAGCCACACGGGTGCTGTAATTTCATTGCTATTTACAGCCGCTCTGTCACCAGAGTCGATGGTCAAAGCACACAGCTGAGGAGCTCAGAAACATGCAACAGGGCACTAGGGGTGCATTAAAGAGTGGTTTCCATGGAGGTCACAGCAAACTCAAAAGCTTCTGCACAGCAAAGGAAATGACCAGCAGAGCAAAGAGACACCGAAGGAACAGGGAAATTACCAGCAATTCTTCAGACAGAGGATTCATATCTAGAATAGAGAAAGAACTCAAAAAACTAGACCCCTCCCACAAAATAAGAGACCCAATCAAAAAAATGGGCAAGTTGGGCTGGGGATTTAGCTCAGTGGTTCCGGCGCCTGCCTTGCAAGTGCAAGGTCCTGAGTTTGATCCCTGATACCAAAATAAAAACAAAAAAATGGGCAAGTGAAATGAACAGACACTTCACAGAAGTACAAGTGGCCCGTAAAACATGAAAGAATGTCCAACATCTCTGGCCATTAGAGAAATGCAAATTAAAACAACACTGAGATTCTATCTTACCCCAGAAAGCTCGGCCATCATCAAGAAATCAAATAATAACAAGTGCTGGTGAGGATGAGGGGAGAAAGGACCTCTTCCACACTGTTGATAGGAATGGAAACTGGTACAACCACTATGGAAGTCAGTGTGGCGATTCCTCGAAAAACTAAAAATGGAAATTCCATTTGACCCAGGTATTCCCCTTCTAGAAATCTTCCCAAAGATTTAAAAGCATCATACCACAGTGATATATGTGCACTCATGTTTATAGAAGCAGAATTCGCAATAGCTAAACCTTGAAAGTGTTCCATATGTCCATCAACAGATGAACAGATAAAGAAAATGTGGTATTTACATACAATGGAGCACTACTCTGCCATAAAGAAAGATAAACTTGAGTCATTTGTAAAAAATGGATGCACCTTGAGACCATAATATGAAGTGAAATAAATCAAGACATACAAGCTTAAAAATTGCATAGTTTCTCTTACATAAAAACCAAAACTACAAATAAAGCGCAAAATAAAAGATGGATAATAGGAAACAAGGAGATAGATCTTTTGCCAAATGGCCGAGGATCAAGAGATGGAGGAAAGGGAGGGAGGGCAGAAGGGGGTAAAACACTGAGTGAAGATGTGTTATATCCATGCACCCACTCCACATGAGGAATGGAATCATTATGTACTGCAAACATATTCCAATAGAAATAAAAAGCCAGTATGTGTGCTGCTGAAGAAAGCATTAGAAATTAAAATCTAATAAAAAAGAAGAAATAAAGACATGTTTGGTGTTTTTAAAAACTGAAGTCTTGCATTTTCTAAGCAGCCCTGTAAACAGTCCGGCACTTCCCCTTCGCTGCCTCTGTCGTGTCCAGGAGAGTGACACCCCATCTGCTGGCAGCGCACTAGGGATGCTCAGCACCCACAGATGCATACTCTGAGGAGGCGAAGAGCCCCAGGGATCTTGTGCCACACGCACGATGTGAGTAGACCACACCAGGCTCAGCTGCAACACAAACCACAGCTTCTCCCTCCCTTCAATAGCACACAAAAGAACCGGGGGAGGCCCGCCATCAAAACTTGTGTAGCTGTGACTAATGTAAGCTGTCCACCATCCGTCCATCTGCCTGTCCACTCAATGGTGAAGCCAGCCAGGGACAGGCACAGAGGGCAGGCGCAGGGCCTCGGGGAGACATAGTCATCCAGGTGACAGAACTTGACTCAGCCCCACCAAGAGTGCCACATGTCACAGAGGACAGGCGAAGGACCTGGTCTAGACCTGCAGAAAGGGCTCCCCAGAGAGAGCTGCATTCAGGCCAATGAGTGGTCCAGGCCCAGGGCAAGAGGGAGAAGGAACAGAAGAGCCAGAGATGTGTCGTGGGCAGGAACTGCATCCCACCCAGAAAGGCGCTGCAGGGGATGGTTTGGAGTACTTAGCTGACATCTGACAACACTTGAAACCACAGAGAGTACCACAATCGGGCTCTGGAGCCAGCCGGAGCTGCCAAAATAAGGGCATTCAGCACTTGGCTCACAAACCTGTCTGTGCCCAAAAGCACCCACCAGTGATACTGGTGTAATAAGCAGCATGACCTTAACAAAGGTGTTCCAAACCTTGGATCAGCCAGCTCTCTAGGAAGCCCCTCCCGCTTCGCACTCTTATTTTGTGCAGTGCTGGAGATCAAACCTAGGGCTGTGAGCATGCTAGGCCAGGGCTCTAACTCTGAGCTGCACCCCAGCCCAGAGGAATTTGTTTTTCAGTAGGAGGGTGGGCCCAGGGGCCCTCTCTCCCACTAAGTCACACCCCCAGCCTAAAGCTAAGGTGGTTTTTTTGCCGAGATGCTGTCTCGTTACATGGCACAGGCTGGCCTTCAGCTCCTAGACTCAACCCCTAGTAGCTGTGCCCACCAGAAAGGCCGTGGGACCCGGCAGGTGCCTTTGTCTTAACAGGAAAGACATCTCAACATGAAGATACTTGCTCCTGGGCTGACCAGTCTCTGGGACTTCCGTAGACAGAGACAGCAGATGGCCAGGCCTTGCATTTATGTGCGTATACACAGGAAGTATGTACACACTGAACGCAAAAGGAATCCTGGGTTGACAATCACTTTCAGTTTCTGTCCCAAGCAATCCAAAGACGGCACTGTCACCCACCGAGGAGGGACTGCTGCGGGGGCGAGGGTGGGGGTGAGGAGCCTGGCCCAGGGTAGGGAGCCAGGTGCAGGGACAGGAGCTCAGCAGAGAACCAAGGATGGGGCTCAGGTCAGGGATGTTGGCAAGCACACAATCTTAAAATCACCGTGTGATTTTGCTTGGCATTGGGTATGGAACAAGTAGAAAAAGGAAGACACTTCCCAAGAGGGAAAATGAAATGTGCACATCTCCTCTCTTCTCAGAGCAGCAACCACGTACCTGGTAAGCAACTTCCGCCCGCACAGAATCCAGGAAGCCCTGGTCGGCTGGGTACATGGCACTGGCAAACATGAAGTCCTGCCACACCTGGAAAGAAACACAGGGCCGCAGAGTGCTCGGTGAGTCTCTCAGGAGATGCTGTCCCCACACCCAGGAAGCAGCTCAGAGGAGAAGGGCCCAGGCTGCAGACCTCACACTGCCCCAGGGCCACGCAGGTGGGCAAAAACACAAGAGAAATCAAAAAGGAAATCATGAGTGTACTGGGGAAAGGAAATGAAGCTTCCCCAGACCCTCCTCATTCCTAATTCTTTCTAACTTTCAAACTTTCACCAGCCATTTGGTTTTGGAAGATGCACCCAAGTGATAAAAATCAATGCATTATTTTATTTATTCTTTTTTTTTTTTTTTTTTTGCAACAAGGTCTTACTAAGTCACTAAGTTGCCCAGGCTGGCCTCAAACTTGGGGTCCCTCCTGCCTCTGCCTCCCAAGTAGCTGGGATTCCAGGTGTGTGCACCACACATCGTGACACTTGGTTCACAGAGGACCTGATTTTCTGCTTTAGTCCAGTTTAGGAATGAAGCCACGAAGTCCCTCCTCAGAGGCTGCACTTGGGGTTAAAATCACAGCCCAAGCAGCCGCTTCCCCAGCACCTTCTCCATCAAGGGTGAAGGCCGGGTAGGAGTGAGGTTCCTAACGTGCTATGCCATCCCCCTCATCTGTAAATGTGGACAGAGGTGGGTGGGCGTGAAGATAATAAAATAATAAAGTAAGGGCACAGCAGCCAGGGCAAGGCCGCACAGACCCTCACATTGGTCAGCAGGACCATGACTATTACTAAGCCCTGCGACAACAGCACTGTGCGTGGCCCCTATGATGTCAGAATGGGAGCCACAGGCCACTGCCCTCCATATCCGTAGACTCTGCATCCTTCAATGCAACCAACTGTAGATAAAAATATTTAAAAGAAAAAAACAAATCACATCATCCTGAGCACGTACACTTTTCACATTACCTTTCCCTACACAATACAATGATCGACACAACACTCCCGTCACGGGAGTCTGTATGAAGTGCTGGGACGGTGACAGGGGTGAGATGCAGCCTCTCCACCACCCCACACGAAGGGCTGCAGTGTCCGAGGGGTCCTGGGACCCAGGGAAGACACGGAGGACCGAAGTCCCCTCTGCTCAGCCCTCACCTGCTCAGGACACAGGGACAGCAGGTCGGGGGCAGTGCTGAGCATGCCTCTCCTCTACCCCACTTTAGCAGACTCCCTCTCTGGAGGATCAAAGCTCCTTAGAGCTGCACTGTTTTAGTATTTTATTTTCTCCTATTATGCATACCCACGGATCACAAAGGAAGTGTAGGTAGAGAGATACTTAGATAGAACCCACATGCATAACAGGTCTCGACCTGGAATAAGCAGACAACTCCGATACCCACTACCAGCAGTGGCTCTGGGTTTACCATGAGTCACATGGACAAGATGGGGGTCACCATGGGTCACCACCGCCGGCGCCCCCGAGACACCAGAGGCCCCACCCGGGACTCACCATGACCCCCAGCTCGTCGCAGAGCTCGTAGAAGGCATCCTGCTCATAGATGCCACCTCCCCACACTCGCACTGCGTTCATGTTTGCGTCCACAGCCGACTGCAGAAGGAGCCGCAGCCTGAGGAGAACGCGGCAAAACAAGGCCCATTTGGACATTTCGGGACATTAAGGGAAACTTCTAAAACATTTCCAATCTGTTGGAAAAGCACACTTGGAAAACCATGATTTGTATATAATGCTAATGAAAAGAAGGGAGGTAAAACAATTCACACATCAATTGTATCACATAAAGGAAACTGAAAAATTATCAGTGACACCATTTTTCTAAGTTTTTAGCAATGCTACACTGCTTTTAAAACTATTTTTTATATTTTTTCCTAGGGAGTAAACCATTTTTATTCCTGAGTAAACCTCAGGAGGCATGTTCATTTTACAGAACCACCTCAAGCAGTAAGACAAAATCCAAGCCTATTTTTTAATTTTCTGAGACAGGGTCTCACAAACCTCTAACACGCAATCCCCTTGCCTCAGCCTCCCAGAGTGAGGAGATTATAAGCATGCACCACCATGCCCAGCTGAGAATTTCATTTTCTTATGAAATCTAAAATAATATATACTTTTTTTTAATATATACATTTTAAAAAAGGAAATTTCTACAGGTTGGTTTTAGCCAAATTAGGATTTAGTTATTAACCACATTTGCATTCTAAACACCAAATAATATACAATGCACATGTACATTTTTGTAAATAAGTTAAACTATTACTGATCTTAATAAGGTAAAATGTGTTTATTTTCACTTCACATAGTTTAGTTTCACTGTCACAAATACGATAATTTATATATCCAATTAGAAAATGTTTTCATCGAAAGATCTATTCTCAAGACCTCAGAAAAATACTTTAGTTTTTTTCTAGATCCACAATGTTTTATGACTTACTTTGGTTTTATTTTTTAAAATGTTTTGTTGTATATATTTAAGGTATAGAATGTGATCTCATGGTGGACATGTAGTTAATTACAAGGTAACCACAGGAAGCAAATTAACGGGTCCACCATTTTGCACAGTTAGCCACCTTTTCTGGTTTGTTTCCGAGTCAAGGGCAGCTAAAGCCCCTCACCTCTCAGGAAGCCCGGGGACAGCACCACGCAATGCCTGGCGTGGCCAAGCTTGCCCCAGCTCCACCCCGCATGTCCCCTCCTCACCTCTGCCTGCTCCCACCCCGAGACTTTTTAAATTCTTTCATAAAAGACAAGTCTTACACAAAAAGACAAACACGAGCTTCTAACTCTCAAATCCATGCTCCAAACTGTACCAACTCCCCATGATGAATTTGTAATCATTATGTGTTGCAAACATATCTAATAAAAATTAAATTTTTTAAATATATTCAAGGCATTCTGGGGAAACTGTTGAATGTAATCTTTTCTCTTCTAGGACTCACAATCCACAATGTCACTTCGTCATTGTCTTGTTTATCCAGAGTAAATATGTAATAGTTTTCTAAACACAGGACAGCTTCGGGGGTCTCAAGCAGCCGGAAGAACGGAATTTCAGGCTGCGAAGTCCTGTGCACCCTGAAGTTGACGTCATCCTAGAATCCATCCCATGCTGCCTCTCAGTTCTTTCTCCCAGGACTAAAGCAAGCAAAAACAAGTTCGCTTCAACTCGGTGGGGCTTTCATAAAAGGGGAACAAGAAAGGAAGGCTGGTGTCTTACACGTCCGGGGTTACCCTCTCCTGGAACGCATCTGCCGGGATCCAGTTGGAGCCCTTCAGGAAGACTGGGAAGCCGTTGATTCTGAAGTAGAAGCTCAGCCCCGGAGACCCCTTGATGGGCTCTTCTACAAGCTCCACCGTCCGGAAATAAACCTGTCGCAAAAAGAATCAAACATCATCAAGGACATCAGTAGCCAGGGATGTAGCTCAGTGGCACCGTGCCTGCCTTGCAAGTGCAAGGTCCTGAGTTCGATACCCAGTACCAAAAAAAAAAGATTAATTAATAAAATAATTATCTCATACTAACTTGATATTATTTTTTTAAAAAGAGTATCAGCAAACTCATTGTAAAAAAGGAAGTCTGCTTTTTAAATACTTAATCGGTGGAGTTTAATATTCATGTTCTTATTTACTACAAAGTAATTCACGTGGAAATGCAAATTTCAGAAAATATATAGTTTATTACTCTCTTTCAAAAGAAAAATATACAAACAATTAAGAGTAAAATATATTGTTATCTTCCCTGTGAAAGAGGCATCAGTAATTATGGGAGAAAAAGAAGCAGACATGAAGGTAACGTTTCAAAATCGAAAATGGATTCTTTTTCACAAAAATAGAAAACGCCATCAGTTAAACTAATGCATCGTCCACTGAAAAACACATTCTCATTCCAGCGTTATTAAAATGTGCACCTTAGCGTCAAAGAAACATGCAGGCTTCATAACTAGCAATGTGCCAATCTTCCCGGCACATAGCTCTACAGTCACCCTGTCCCAGGGACACTGAACCCCAAGACTCACATGAACCCCGCGGCCCGAGCCTGGATCGCCGACTGCAGGCGCCTGCCATGCGCGAAGCGGACAAGGTAAGATGGCACACGGGCCACGCCGCCCAGACACGCTGAGCCGAGTGTTCCCACAGGCGGCACAGCAGCAGGGCCCGAGAAGCCCGCCTGGCTTTGGCACGGGCTGTGTCGTCCTCAGCCTCGGCCCGGACCAGGGCCAGCACAGGACAGGAGCCAAGTCGCACTCCGCCTCCTGAGAACTCCGTGCCGTTCCGCATAAGGGAGGCAGCACGCCCTCCCTTTCTCACAGCCTCTGTCGGGGTGAGGGGACCCGACTAAAGGTGCCGCCCTTAAGGTCACGAGGAGACAGGGCTGGGGGCGGGGCCAGACCCGGAGTCACCACACCCGCTTGAGGACAAAGCAGGCTCCTGGCGTCCAGAGCTGTGACGTCCACACTGTGGTTCTCTAAGTGTGGCCCTGGGGGCCCAGGGGTCCTGGACCTCCGAACTTGCCCCTCCCCTCTCCTCTCTTGTCTCTCTCATCAGTGCAGTTTTCCAGAGAATACGGATGTGTGAATCATCGTCAGCCCCTAACTGCTTGTGCTCTGTTTGAGGTGGAGGTTTGGGGTGTAAAATGATGTTTTGTCCACTGAAAGATAAGTGGATAAAGAAAATGTGGTATTTACACACAGTGGAGCACTACTCTGCCATAAAGAAGGATAAACTTGAGTCATGTGTAGGAAATGGATGCACCTTGCGACCACAACGTTAAGTGAAATGAATCAGACACACGAGCTTAAACACCACCTTGTTTCTCTTATATGAGAAACCCAAAGGATAAATACAGGGCAAAATAAAAGACAGATAATAGGAAATGGGGAGATGGAGCCTTCTCAGATGGGAAAGGGACCGGGAGAGGGAGGGAGGGGAGAGAGGGGGACGAAGAAAGGAATGAAGGTGTGTTCTGCACATGTACCAATGCCACACGAGGAGTGCAGACTTCATGTACTGCAAACACAGACTAATAAAAATAAATAAAATTTTTAAAAAAGAAAAGGTGCTCTACAAGAGATGAACTCAGCTCTTCTCAGTACTTACACTCTGCTCTCTGAGCTGCCAATCTCCGTGACCTCACACTTGTTCAACAGATCCTTACTTCGCGCCTCAGTTTCCCCTGCACCGCACACAGGCGCATGGGAAGACTGGGTGCTGGTACTTTAGTCACAGAAAGACCTTTACTTAAAACTCAATTTTAACTAAAACTCATTTTAGAGTTTAATATTTTATCTCATTCAAAAAGAAATCTTATTTATAATACACTTTTTCTAATTTAAAGATGAATTGTTAAAGTGGGATAAAGTTGGGCGTTTTGGTGCACGCCTGTAATCCCAGCACTCAGGAGGCTGAGGCAGGAGGATCACTGAGTTTGAGGTCAGCCTGAACTACAGAGTGAGACCCTGAGTCAAAAAACAAAACAACAACAACAACAAAATGCAATTACAAGACAAATTCTCAATCTACAATTGTTATTGATCACATCTAAAATGCTGAAAAAAATGAAACATGTAATAGAATCTTTTGACTCATGGAAGGAAAGAATCTATTTGAAAGAAACCAGGTAAAATTACAATTAAGAAATAGAATGTTGGTTTCGCTGCCTGCTGCGCAAGTGCAAGGACCCAAGTTTGATCCCCATTACCAAAAAAAAAAAAAGAAAGAAAGAAATAGAATGATGATGAACGCTATCTTTCCTTCAGCCTTATAGATGTTAATAGTTCACAGGCACGGTAATACAGGCCAGAATCCCAGCATTCTGGGAGGCTGAGGCAGGAGGATTCCAAGTTCAAGTCCAGCATGGCCAATTTAGTGACTTAGCAAGACCCTGTCTCAAAATAAAAAAGGACTGGAGATACAGCTCTGTGTGAAGGCCTTAGGTTCAATTCCCAGTGCCATACCAAATGAAAAAAAAAAAAAATTACCCTACTGTATCTTCCACAGGCCACAGTGGACAGGTGGTATCATTCTGAGACAAACAGTGCACACAACAAGAAAGAGGAAATCAAGTATTTTAAACTTGACACAAGAAGCTCTTGAAAAACCAAACATTATTTATTACATTTTTCAAACCAGCAAAACAACAGGCACGGACCCCTGTCCCCCGACAGTGAATGGATAAAGTGCCAGCTGCCTGCGCAGGCTGGGCAGGACACGGGAGCTGGGAACCTATGTGTAGACGGAGCGCAGCCTTGCCTTCAGGGTCTCTGCCTGCAGTGTGGACCCGTGTCTGTCTCCTCCGCCTCACACACAACCCCATGCCTTGCTGCTGGCTGGCACTGCTCCGCTGCTGGCGCAGTAAGTCACTGACGAACTTCTTCTGGGTGACGCTTTTTCCCCAAACCTGAGAAGAGTTGGGCACCCACAGACTGAGCACCTGAGACTCCAGGCTCCCCTGAGAACAGCCCAGCGGGAAGCCCAGGCCCTGCAGGAACCAGGGGAGCTGCAACTGAGCCTGGGATGCACAGCAGCAAGAGGACAACGGCACCACATCCAAGCTCAGTGGCATCCAAGCTCTGTGACCGCAGGGGCTGGCCAGGAAGGACACGGGGCACCTGCAGGGCCGCGTCCAGGAGAAGCAGCCCCCACTGTCCAGCAGAAAGCTGAGGCAGGCGTGCTGCTCGGGGACTCCTTTCCCTCAAGAGGAGACTGTGGGCAGACTCCAGGTATTCGGAACAGATCTATGCAGGTGTTTTCTCAGAAGGGAATGAAGCAAGCCCTTCACCCCCAGAGAACATGGCAGCATCTGGTATCCCGTGAGGAGACTCAAGCCATCAAGTGAAACTCAGAGACAGATCCACGCCCAGAGATAGTGAGCACCAGGCACTTGAGGACCTTTCAGATGAACAGGCGAGGCCAGACACTGAAGGGTGAAGGGCTTCCACATCCAGAGGATTCGTAACTCACAGGAGGCGGGCCTTTCTCAAAGAACCAGTGCATTACCCTGCAGGATCCCACAGGGAGAAGGGGTCCATTAAAAGTGCAAGCGAGGGGCTGGGGATTTAGCCCAGTCGTTCAGACACCTGCCTTGCAAGTGAAAGATCCTGAGTTCCATCCCCTGTATCAAAAAAAAAGTGCAAGAGAGACCCACATATTCGAGGTCGTGGAGCAGAAGCTCACAGACCGGCTGCAGAGCACACAGCGCTCACACGTAAGAAGCCACCACCTGCGGAGGCCATGGCAACCAAAGATCACCCTGAAAGGACAGTGCCATGCTTCCCTCCTCCAGCCACGGAGCTGTGTGAGTCAAATCTTCTGAAGTTTCCATCAGAACAGCACTTTGCAAATTGGGTCGAGATGGAGATGAGGATCTACTCATTTTTAAAACACCGAAAGGACTTGCAAATGTGTAAAACAGTGTCATTATCCACACTGAATTTTCTGTTTTGTATTTTTATTTTTCATAAAACAATTCAAACCTACTAACATAATGAGCTTAGTATGGCAAGTTTAAATGGATACACAAACATTTAATTCGCAGTCTAAATATTTACTGAGGCAAACACTAGTAACTTATAGCCCACAGAGCATTTCCTGGGGCTCAGTACTTTTTGTGTTAAGTACTTCTGAGTCCAAAAAAAATTGGGGCATCAGTAATGTAAGAAAAAGAATAAATTTGTCTCTCACTCTCTATTAAGGCTGTAAACAGCACCTTAAACACAACACATTTAACATGTTTTTCTCATCTTTGCAACTTTCTTGTGAGAAGATATCTCTCCCTGTCTCCCAGGTCCCGAAGTGGAACTGTACAACCAGGGTCCAAGCCAAGCCTATGCCAGCAACCAGTACCCCTCCACGGGGCAGCAGTGACCAGCAGCCCCCGCCCTCCTGGGCAGGGGTCTAACCTGTCCCTCAGGGGTCTTGACAGGTCATGCACAGGAAAAGCCTTCTATGACAGGTATTTCACTTCCGACAAAATATGGGCTCTGACAGGGTTTTTTGGAAATCACCCAGGAGTGATAAATTTGCATCCACATTGGAGGTAATTATCATCTTCCGATGAGATTTTAAACAGCCCTACAAAACAAATTATCATCTAGAGGCAGGCAAAAAGTATAAACACCAAGAACCTAAAAAATGTGAAAATCAAGCAGTTTGAACTTAAAATTTTTTAACTTCCAATTTTCTTATTACAGGTGCTATTTGCTCCTCCTCAGATCCATGCTTTATTGGCTTCATAAAGATTTCATTTTTAAAATAAGAGGATTGCTTTCAGAGCCCCCATGGAAAGGTCCTCAGGGCTGCGTGACCGATCAGCAAATCCCGCACTCCTCCAGTTTCTCTCTCTGGGGACCACACAGATTCCACTGCAGTGAATCATCATTCACAGACTGCGCTGCTCAGCTGCTGGTAATCAGACACCTCAGAAGCTGCCGGAATCACTAGATTTTCAAAACAGGAATTCTCTTCTCAACCATAGACTACTTATTTCTAAACAGAGGCAAACATTATCCCTTCTAAAACCATTTCACACCTACTGCCACACACTTTTAGAGACAGGCAAACACCAAATTTCTCTCTTTGCTCTGAAAGTGCTTGAACGTGCAGAATCACAAGAAAACAGGCGCAGGGCCTCCACCACGAGTGCTCAGTAAACAGGCCCGGGTGAGACCGCCTAGCAGATCAGCATGCACGTGATTATCTGAAATCTTTGAACCAGATGTGTATCTAGTGCGTGAGATGTGATCAAAAAATATAGCAAACGCAGCCTGCCTCACAAGTGCAAGGTCCTGCGTTTGATACGTACCAAAAAAACCCCACATTCATCCCAGGATTCTTGCTACTTTCTTTTTTCTTTTTTTTTTTTTTTTGGTACCAGGGATCGAACTTGGGACCTTGCGCTTGCGAGGCAGGCGCCAGAACCACTGAGCTAAATCCCCGGCCCGAAGAAGGTTCACTTTTTTTTTTCATGCCAGGGATCGAACTCGGGACCTTACTCTTGCCAGGCAGGCGTCTTGCTACTTTCTGATGCAGTTCTGGAAGTCCTCTTTCATGAGTCTTTAGTTGCATTTTTGTTGTTGTCTCAACTTCCTGAATCAATTCAAAACATTTACTTCTCATGGTCATTTTGAGTCTACTGTCAGGGCAGATGAGAGGGACATAAAATCCCAGGAGACAACACAGATGACTAACGCTGCAAAATCATCACATGCTCATGTGTGGCTGAGGACTGTAAGATCATCACCTGCTTACCCTGTACCATGTACTTGAGAAAGTGTGCCCTATTGTATCCTCATAAAGTCTTACTCATGTTTGCTGTATGCTGCCCTTGTCTCCCTCCCAGAAACAAAGGCTAAGTCCCCAAATGGCCCGGCCCACACCAACCAATGTAAGGGTTTGCCCCTCTAGGTACGGACATGTCCCATACACTGGGCATCCCGAGTGGATGCCCCCAGTCTTGTGGCAGCACTCTGCTGTTAAGACAGCTTCTCTCCTGCTTTCTCTGCATTGGCCACACTTCAGATAAACTTTTGCTTTGCACTGTATCAGTCTTGACTCCCCTACTTTCCGCTAAGAGCTCCACTCCTTCATTCTTCACCAGAGTGAGAGCAAGGACCTGAAGAGAGGCAGAGGGTCATTATGGGGGACCCCAAGGCCCCTTCCTCACAGATCCCCTGCCAGTTGCAACACTACCATGCACTGTACCACTGAGCTACATCCCACCCCTTTTTATGTCCTATGTGGAGAGCAGGTTTTGCTAGATTGCCCAAGCTATCCTCAAGTTTGTGATCCTCCCGCCTCAGGCTCCTAAGTGCCGCATTACAAGCACACACCACACACTGGGCTTCAAAGCAGATGTTTTAAGATTTGGTATTTCACGATCCACTGTTCAAGACAGATTCAGACTATTTTCAATATGTTCATATCTGATTAACCACATCTAAAACTACACCAGGGAAAAAGAGAGTAACGCCCCAGTGGGTGCTGACCACACACAAAGCAATTTGGACCTCGGCAGGAACGCTGCTCAGGTGCTCTGAGGTATCTTCTGTGGGTCCGGAAAAACTGGTTACTTCTCGGCTCCAGCTCATCATCTCTAGAGGGAGCCACGTGACCAGCGGGGCCACTGATCTGCTCAAAGCTGCTACAGTGTAGCTCACGAGATCTCAAGCTCAGGCCCACCTCTAGCAAGCATACCATGGACACGTTTTACTTTCTTTCTTTAGCTTTAAAACAACAATTTTAAAGGACTAAATGTCAATTATAAAGATGCTACTAAAATTAGCAGACTCGGGCCAGGGATTTAGCTCAGTGGTTTCGCCCCCTGCTGCACAAGCGCAAGGACCTGAGTTCAATCACCAGTACCAAAAAAAAAAATCAGCAGACTCTTCCATATACAAACAAAAGCTTGCGCTGAACCAAGCACTATTTTACATGTGATGTCTTACGTATCCCACTGTCCCCATCTTAAATTTTAAACACAAATGTAACTCCAAGCCATCACAGAGACTGACAGAGTTGAAGTAACACACACTGAGAGTTTCTTCCTGTTTGTAATTACTCTGATACTGTTGTTTATCACTAACTACTTCAGGTATAAAAATACATAATAAAGCAAGAACTGGAGACACCAACTATGATCAAAGCTGAAACAAATTGTTACCAACTCACTCTCAAATGACTGCATGAGAGAAGTCTTCATGGACCTGGGGCAGCTGCGATTTCTGGCATTATTTATGCCTGCTAATACACAGAATTTTTAAAAAAATAAACAAGCCAGTCTGTGGCTACATGCAGTGCACCTACTTTCCGCTGCACCCAGGTGAGTTGCTCTCATGGTCCTCTCCATTTGGAGACTCTACACTTTCGACAGGAAGGAGGGTGCAGGGCGCTTCACGTGTGCCCCCAAAATTCATGTCCACCTGGACACTGAAAATGTGACTTCATTTGGAAACAGGGTCTTTGCAGATATGCTCAGTCAAGTGAGGTCACAGCAGCCCTGACCGGAGTCCTTCTAAGAAGGACAAGGCCCTGTGATGATGGGGAGCGGGGAAGCTATAACCCAGGGAATGCCAGGGATTGCCAGCAACGAGAAGTAGAGTGGAAAGAAAAGGATTCCTCCCTGGAGTCTTCCGACAACATGGCTCTGCTGGTGCCTCGGAATTGACGTCCAGCCCCCAGAACTGGGAGAGAACAAGCTCTTCTTGCTTTAAGCTTCTCAATCTTTATAATTCGCTTTGACAGGCCTAAGAAGCTACCATGGAAGGAGATACACTTCACAACTGCTGCAAATGCTCAGTACGGAAACACTCCTTAAATATTCTAAATAATAAGAATGATTTTGTGCATTAAGAATTGCTTGGGAGCCAGGCGTGGTGGTGCATGTGTGTAATCCCAGCACTTGGGAGGCTGAGGCAGGAGGATTGCTATGAGTTTGAGGCCAGCCTGGGTTACATAATGAGCTCAAGGCCAGGTTCAATTACATAGTGAGATCCTGTCTAAAAAAAAAATCTAGCTAATAGAGTACTAGAGAATATATAGGGAACATTTGGGAGGCTTAAAAAATAAGTTATGATAAAGAGAGATATCAATGAATTGGTTTCCTATTTTTTTCAGAAAAGCAAACCATAATTGGCATTCCAAATTTGTGTGTGTGTGTGTGTGTGTGTGTGTGTGTGTGTGTGTGTGGTACCAGGGATTGAACTCAGGACCTTGCACTTGCAAGGCAGTCGCAGAGCCACTGAGCTAAATCCCCAGCCCGGTCATTCCAAAATACTTATTATCCCATTAGTGCACATTACCTAGTCGGTTAAGCATAATCAATTAGCAGGATAAAACTCAAACCTGGGTTAACTGGGCAGAAACGGCAAAAGCAGTGACCATCCAGAACTCTTCTTCCATCATCGTAGACTGGTCTCTCTCCTCCCATTTACACACAAAGCTTTCTCTTTTATTAAAAAATCTAACTGGCTTCCCAAACTAATGAAGTGGACTTTCCCAGACTCACAGTCGAAGGTTCTCTCCTGCAATGATTTGTTGGCAGGATGTCTGACATCATGACTTTAATTTTTAAAGCACCTGCTGATTTTCCCATGACCTCCTTTCATGCTTAAACCATTGCTCCAAAGTCACTTTTGTTAGTCCTTTTCCTGTTGCTAAACAAAATCCCTGAAGCTGGGTAATTTATCAAGAACAGAGGTTTATTGGGGCCAGGGATGTAGCTCAGTGGTGCTGTGCCTGCCTCCAAGCGCAAGGTCCTGAGTTCGATCCCTGGTACCGCAAAAAAGAACAGAGGTTTATTTAGCTCAGGTTTCTGGAGGCTGGGGAGGCTCAGAGCACACACTTGTGTCCAGTCACTCACAGAGCACCTGTGTGGACCTCACTGCCATGTTACCACTCGGCAGCGACGTCCTTGTGTTATGTGTAGGTCTAGAACGTGTGTCCAGAGGTGGAGCTCTGGGAAGGTGCCTGGATCACAGGGTGCTGTGCTCACCCGCAGACCCATCCACCCATGAGTTCATGGCCGACTGTGTTGTGAAGGGGCAGGGCTGGGCGGATGGGGCTTAGAGGGTGCATTCTTGTCCTGCTCCTCCCTTCTTCTGCTTCCTGACTGCCAGGACGCATCTCCACCTGGCTGTTGCTACCCTGAAGCCAGCCAAACATGAACTAAACCCACTGAAACTGAGAGCCCAAATAACCTCTCCTCTGTTAAGCTGCAGATTGTGTCCCAGTGACAGGAGAGTGACTATGATGCTCTGTGATGCCACAGAGGGGGACAGAGCAAGTGAGAGAGCAAGCTTGAGACTCTTCTTTCCTCCTTCTTCTCCCCCTTCTCTTCTTTCTTTTTTTCAGAGCTGGGGATCAAACCCAGGGCCTCACACATGCTAGGCAAACCACTGAGCCGCAATCCCAGCTCCCCTCTCCTTCTTACAACACCACTAACGCCGTCATGGGCCACCCTACAACCTCATCACTCCCTGTGGGCCCCCTCCAAACAGCTCCAACACAGAACCCTGGGGATTAACTTTCCAAGTTGGGAATTCTGGGGAACAAACATTCAAACCATGGCACTCTCCTTTCAATACTAAAAAGTATTTCAGCCATCGAAGTATTCCTCCATGTTCACGAGGAAATGCAGTCAGTCCCTTCTCGTCTCTACAGAGCTGCCTTTTTTAGGATCCATACATTTCTGCCGCAGGAGCTGCACCCAATCCCCAAGGCCTTTGTCTTCGTTAAATGAGCTGCTGTCTTGTGACATGGTAAAGAAAAAAATAAAATACATGTGGAAGAGAAGCAAGCAAGATATATTTCAATGACATATTTCAAAAACAGGAGTATTTTGGGGTTGGAGATGTACCGCAGTGGTAGAACAATTGCCTAGTTTGTGTGAGGACCTGGCTTTGATCTCCTGCACACACAAAAGAAATATTCCTGCATGAACGAAGGCCAGGTTACAATAAAGCCATCCAGAAACAAGAATAACATGGGTGAGATAAGGAGGTGCTAGTGATGAGGAGACAGTGTGTACAGTCCCATCTGACACACTGCCCAGTGTCGGTGAACAGGTGAGTAAGGGTGAGTCTCAGCTGATACCTAGGAAAGCAGCTGAGCATTGTTTACACAGCTGAACGCTGGTGAGAGCAGGCATGCTCCCAGGGGTCTATCAGTCATGGTCACAGCAGCATTACATGGAAGAGCCAAGCTGGAAATGGTCCAAGTGTCATGAGTGGACTAATCAGACAATGGAATATTATACTACAGTGGAAACATGCAAACCACCACTACTCACAACATACCAAAATGCCATGGACATGATGGTCCCGTGCACAGAAAACTTGAACACAGGTGACAATAAACCAGTGTGCGACATAAGGATACTGGATGTAGGGGAGGAGGTGGGCGGTGACAGGGCGGCCCACTGGGGGAACTTCCAAGGAGCCAGTGTCTACTTCTTGATTGGGAGGACAGTTATACAAGTTCATTTTCTGATAATCCATTAAGCTTCTCACTTATATTCTGTTTATCTTCTGTATGTGTCTTACATTTCACAATCAATAAAGCATAAAAAGAAATCCCAGTCTGGCACATTAGCCCTAGAGAAGAGCTAGAAAGAAGTAAGACTAAGGGACTCCAGCCAGGAAGCAGATATAGATGGCAGGGATGTGGATGACTGCTGGCTGAAACTCGGGCAAATCTGAAATCATCAAAAAAGACTTGGCAGTTTAGGATTGACGAGCAATTAAAACTCCCTGGAAGAACCACGCTGGATGGAAAAAAGGATGAATTTGATATCATCTCTCTCTCACCAAATCTGGCATGGACCTATACTTTTTATTTTAATTTTGAAAGCACGCAATGATTCTGAAACTTACAATGAGCCCAAATTCTTACATTATTCAAGTTTCCAGTATTGGGCAATTTTAGATGTATGGGAAGGACTAAAAGATCATTCAATCTAATCACCCCTAGTCAAATGAACAAATAAGCAAAAACATTATTTCAAAGTTCCCACTGCAAGAACATTTCAGAATGTTCCTCAGTGACTCACTCTAGTATCAACAACCTTGCCTAGGGCAGAATCTCTCCTCTTCTGGCCTCCTGGGCCTTCTTTAAAATCTGGGTGGGAGCCTCTATGACCCTACTACTCTTCACTCTGCATGCCAGTAAAACCAGCATCATGTTAGGGCCGGGGATCTAGTTCAGTGGCACTGGGCCTGCCTCACAAGCGCAAGGTCCTGAATTCAATCCATGGTACCAAAAAGAAAAAGAAAAAAACAGCATCATGTGGATGACATCAAACTCTGTCACCAACACGAGCAGTAGCCTGGCCCCCTTGGACCATGACTGTAGCAGCCACTGAATCCCCAGATGGCTGAGCACTGTGAGATGAATCCCAAAGAAACAATTCCCTAGGAGGCCCTTCTCAAGCAGAAGTCCCAGGAGCTCTCCCCACACAGGGAAGCTTTTACGCTTTTGCACCACTGAGCTTGCAATGGGTGAGGTCTTGCTGATTTCTGGGACGTCCTTGAGCCATCTTCTTGTCCCTGTGCAAAGGACTTAGTTTCTTTTTAATGCTACCAACCTCTTCTGCAACTTCAGCTCTCTTGTCCCAACTTTCCGTCTCTTTCTTTTCTGGCCAAAACAAGATTTTCAAAATTTTCTGCTCTGCTTTTTGTACCTGATTCTCACTATAAAACTGACTAAAAGCAGTCAGAAGTACTCGTGCCATCCCCTGAACACTAGGTTGCCTTGAAATTTCCTCCACCAGATCAATGAGTTCATAGCCCTTAAACTCAGCCTTCAGCAGTCTCAAGACAGGAGCAAAATGTGACAAGTTCTTTGCCAGAATGTAAAATTCATTGCCTCTAGTCCAATTCCCAAGAGCGCCCTCTTTCTCAGCTGAAACCTCATGAGTCTGATTTATTGTGTCTCATTATTTCAGAGGGTTCAGTTCATGGTTGGCTGGATCCAAGACAGAAACAGCCTGGTGGAAAGTGTAGGAAAGTTGCTCAACCCATGGCAGCCAGGAAGCAGAGAGAGAGAAGGGAGGAGTTGATGACAACAATGCACCCTTCCAAGTCACACCCCAGTGACCCATCTCCTTCAACCAGGCCCCACCTCTCACAGAGGTCAGCCATGAACACATAAATGGATGGACCCACTGATAAGTACAGCAATCCCATGCTCCAATCACCTCCCAAAAGCCCCACCTCTGAACACAGGAGACTTTTGGCGGACATTATATATTGAAACCATAGCACCATTCTTCCAATCCAAACTACACAACCTTTGTTAAACACCAATGTCATTCATCCCTTCGAAAAGCCCACTGTCTCAGGATGGAAATACTTCCTGGCTTAGTATAGTAGATGCAGGTATTTGGGGAAAAGAAGACGAATGGCAAAAGAAATAAGTAGAAGTTAACATTTTTGGTTCTGGGAATTAGGAAATAGGAATAGGAAGAGGTGAGCAAAGGAACCTGTTTTTTCATATGAGCCTTCTAGTAATGTGTGAGCTTTAAAATTACACATATGTATTACTTGGATATAAGCAAGTACAATTAAAAGCACAAAAGGTGGGGGTGTGGCTCAGTGGTAGGGTGCTTGCTTAGCAAGGAGCCCCTGAGTTCAGCTCCCAGCACCATGAAAAGAACAGAAAAGAAAAAGTACTGAAGGAGAATATCTATTGACAAAATGATATGTAAAGTCTGACTCAGTTAAAAATACAGTACACACACACATTGTCTTAGTCACTTTTCTTGTTCCTGAAACAAAATACCCAACACCCAAAGTTAAAGGGGGAAAGGTTTATTGAGCTCAGTTTGTAGAGGTTTCAGTCCATAGTCAGCTGGCTCAAAGGCAGGGTGGCATGGCAGAGGGGCATCACAGAGGAGAAATAGTTCATGGCAGCAGAAGACAGCAAAAGCAAGCAACCAAAGGACCTTAACAGTGCCTTTCTGCCCCTTTTCTCTTATCCCAGCTACTTAGGGCGAGCAGCACTCAAACCCTTAATCCTAGTGCCCTTGAGCCTAGCATCGCACCATGAATCAATCCCAGCATCACACATTCTAGATCCAGCTGCCTCTGAAAAAATCTCACTTATGACCATATGGGGCTCTGGGAGGACATATAAAGGCAAGCCATAAAACACACACACACACTCACACACTCACACACAAAGCTTTTAAATGCTGCTACTCTGACTAGTAGAGTCATACGTTTTATGGCTTCTTTTCCTTCAAAGATCTGTACTGCCATTTTAACAAGAAATATAATTTTTTTCACAAAATATTCAAAGTATTACTTACCTTAGCAGATTTTTCAATACGTAAGCCTCCATCCAGTTCAAAAAGAACTGTCATGTTGTACCCAGTCTGGTCTCCATGTCCATGAGGCCACCAAGTTTCCACAGTAATATTCTTTGAAAAAATGAGATTAGCCACTCAAAATAATGCAGTATATTTTCAGAAATGCAGTATGACTCAGAGCATTGTATCAGTTTCTCATATTATCAAGAACAGAAAGCTCCACATTTTAAAACAGCACAAATCTCCCTACCTGTACTAGCCAAAATCACACCAATCCCCTGATATTATCCTGAAATCAACATGCCCAGAGCTTGGCCCAGACTCTTACACCAAAGAGGAATGCACTGAACAGAATAAGAGGGATTTGCAGAAAAGCAACTCTTCCTCCAATTCCCAAGCTTGCTTATTCTAAATCCTTAACACTTAAAATAGGACTTTAAGGCTGACTCTTCTTTCCAGCCAAACTAGAAATGATAAGGAGTTCTTACTCTATCAGGGCAGGACTGAATGCTATTTCTCCCCCCGCACCACCACCACGACCAGCTTTCTCAGTTCACAATTATCAACCAAAGAAATAGAAGAGGAAGTCAGGGGTTAGGGGATAGGGTTAGGGTTAGGGTTAAATGTTAAGGCTTAGGGGTTAGGGCCAGGACTAGGGTTAGGGAAAAAAGGGAGTAAAACCCACTCCCCTCCACCCATAAAAGCTCATGAGTTTGGAATCATGACCCACACGTAGAGGATGCACCTCCCATGAGACCTGTCCCGGAGCACCAACGTCACCCTGTCTTTAGTGGCCCTGCTGGGGCTGAGGCTGAGTTCCAGACTGCAGCACAAGTCCACAGCCACCACGCAGTGCTCCTGGGATGGGTGGAGTTCCTGATAAAGACAGGACCCCTCCTGCTTCTTATCCTGCTTTTGCTGTTTTAATCAGTGCCCTAGAAAACCCACAGCTCAGCAAGGAGAAGTTAGCAACTTCAGAGGTCACTGCTCCGTGAGTCACCCCAACAGGCAACTGCTCACTGAGCAGGACCTGTCCAAGTCATTCTCTGGACTGTCACCCCCTCCCCATCTGGAGGCAGACATTTCTTTTACATCTCTCCAGGAAATTCATGCAATGGCACCAATACTCAAAATAATTGAAGAATAGCAAAAATAATCACTGCACTTAAATATAATCCATAGAATGTACACTGGATTTAGGATACTGCAACTACAACAGAAAAAACAGATTACCAATCTCTCAAGAGGAAAGGTTTCCAAATTAATCACATTTCCTCCATTTTCTGACTTTTAACATTTGGGGAAATCATATGGGGTGTGGTGATACAGACCTGTAATCCCACCACTTGGGAGGCTGGGGCAGGAGGATCACCGTGAGTTCAAGGCCAGCCTCAGCTACATAGTAAGTTCAAGGCCAGCCTGAACTACACAGTGAAACTGTATCAACCCTCACTAAGAAATTGGGAAAGTCATTCCTGGCTCACAGTCCCACAAAGCTATCTGAGAGGGTAAAAACAGAGGAGAAAATGAAATGGAGAAAGTAGCTTTTCTTTCATACCCAGTCCCTTCTTTCTACACATTTCTGCTGAACAGCTGTTACTTTCCTCCTGTGTCTCAGGAAATCCCGGCGCTCACCTTGTTAATTTTCACAGAGAGCTCAACAATCCTCTCCCCAGGCTGGAGTTCAAGGCTGTACATCTGCTGTGTGTGCAGTTTAGGGATGACCACGACCACCTGACCGCCAACTGGCTTTGAGCTGACAACGTCAAAAGCAGATTCTATTTCAACACTCCACACCTGGGCAGTGCTATCTAAGCACAAAGAGAAAAAGAAAAATTATCCCTGCAGTCCTCAGGATTCAGTGGAGATAAGGCCAAAGCCCCTTTTAAACCAGTGAGCACTCCACAATACAAAGTCCATGGAAATCTCCTTTTAATTCAGAAAGGTTAAGCGTTTCATTCTAAACAATAATCAAATTACCTATTTCATATAGACTTGCACATGGGAAAGTAAAGAGTTAAGTTCACAAAGTCTCAGTTAACCAGTAATTTCCCTGATATTACAAGGCTCTTGCTTTTAATTGCTAACTAACTTCTGGCAGGGTCACTGTTGGTGAATCAAGCTGAGTGCTTGTTTTGTGAAAGGCCAGTTTCCTGAATTTCCAGACGGTACCACTGGGCCTGCTTTTCTAACCCAAACTGTGTGTCTTGATGACACGACCGTGCAGTTTGAAATACGAGGCACAGCCAGACAAGAACAATACCATCACCACAACTGTAGATGATGTTGCAAATGAGGAACATTTGCAAGAGCAAGAAATGGGTTAAAGAACGAGCTAGCATCTTATTTCCGGTGTGTGGCCTATGGGTTCTTGTTGCTCCTCGTTAGCCATGTCCAGACTCCTAAATGACCTTCCAGGGTAGAAAGTGTCAAACTTTTTTCTTTCTGGAAGTAAAAAATCGGAGGCTGCACCACACGGAGCGCAAGGCACAGCTTCATGGCAGCAAGGCCCAGGTGGCTTTAGCCAGATGTCCTCCTTGCCCGCTCCCCTCACCCTGGGCTGCAGCTGTGTTATCTTCTCCTAAGTGTGGTAAGAGAAGGCCAAAAGCACAGTGTTTCCACAGAACGCACTTACCGTGCGTTTTAACTGTCTCCACAACCTCCTGAAATGTTCATAAAACTAGGCGATCGTCCCTCCCTAAGCAACGGATGCCCACTGTGAACAACTCACAAGACAATTGATGAAGGAACGGATCTCTCTCTCTCTCTCTCTCTCTCTCTCTCTTTCTCTCTCTGTCTCTCCCCCAACACCCAGGGCCTGCATTTTGCATGGATTATTTGCTTATCAATATCCTCATCTTTGGGGCTGTGGCCCCAACCCCACTTCCCCTCCCCACACCTCAGACCCCAAGTCCAGCCCAGGTCCCCCACCCCCTCCACAGAGGGACTCAAAAAGCACCAGCAGACACTGCCAGGTCCAGCCCAGGAAAGAGCCCCTGAGCTCCCCTTTCCTAACAACTGGACACAGGAATCCCACAGCTACCACTGCCATCAGCAGCCTGATTAGAACATCTCGAGGCTAAGGTGACTCCTCCAGCAAGCCATGGGGTCCGAGCTCTGAAGAAAACCATCCACACTAAGGCTCTGATACCTCTGACCACCCCATGGGTCTCAGGAGCTTCAGTGGCAGCTACTTTTTTCCTTTGATCTCAGTATTATTTTCAAACACAATGTTTTTATTATTTGTCACCTTAAGCATTAAGAATATATTAAAGTTGAAGCTGGAGTACAGCTCAGTGGTGCAGTATTTGCCTAGCACGTGTGAATCTGAGTTTGATCCTCAGGACTGCAAAAAGAGAGAGGAGAGAAGAAAGAGAGAAACAGAGAGGGAAAGGAAGGAAGGGGGAAGGAAAGAAAGAAGGAAGGAAGGAAGGGAGGAAAAAAGAAAAGGAATTATGTGAAAATCATTTAGGAAGCTGATGTTGGGGCAAATCAAACAAACGACCACAGAATTTGAAAAATACAATCATTTAAAAACCACTATTATAAGGACTGAAAACACAAGGTAGATAAATGTGTGTACACACAAATATAAATAATTAAATATGAAGTAAAATAATTCAGAAAAATCTCAAGTTAAACATTAAAGCTGAGCAGTTCTCTTTCTGCCACACTATGCACAACTAAGTTGAGGACATATGATTCGTCATTTGATCTTCAGGAGGAAATGCACTAATTTTAAATTAAGAACTGAACATTTGAGAAAGCAAAAAAGATGAGCTCTTTGGAAACTCCACGGGGAGGAAGCAGAAAGTGCCTCACAGAGTGTCTCAGTTATTTTTCTCACTGCTGAGATAAAACACTCAACACCCAAAGTTGAAGTAGGAAAGGTTCACTTGGCTCACAGTTTGTAGAGGTTTCAGTCCATAATTGGCTGGCTTTAGGGCAGAGACACAGCAGACAGCATTGCAGAGGAGAAACGGTTCACGGAGAGCAGAAGGTAGCAATGCAAGCAAGGGACCTTAGCAGTTTTTTTCTGCCCCTTTTATATCTATCGAGCCCCCTGAGGCAGGCTGAGCAATGGCCGCATGCACGTCACTTCTGGTCTATGGCCACCCGCACCCGGTCTGTGTCAAAGTAGCCCAGGGTGAGCAAAAAAAAAAAAAGAGTTCAATAAATATCTGTCCAGACCCTAAGGCACTGACTGATGTCTGTGCGATTTCTGAGGTTTCATTTAAATGCTCCTTGACAGCAAGTAGCTACTACACTGCTGAAAAAGCAGTATTCTTCACTTTGCAAGACTTGGTGCCTTCTCGACTTCCTGTTCATTTGTGCCTCACAAACACCTTGGTCACGGAGACAACAGGAAGAAGAGAAAGTCGGAGCCCGGATGGGCACAGGCCAAGGACTGTCACCCACAAGCCACATGCCCCATCCTTTCAAAACAGATTACTTTGGCTGGGGATTTAGCTCAGTGGCACCGCGCCTGGCTCACAAACACAAGGTCCTAAGTTCGATCCCCAGTACAAAAATAAACAGTTCCGGTGCCTGCCTTGCAAGCGCAAGGTCCCGAGTTCGATCCCTGATACCCCCCCCCCAAAAAAGAAAGAAAGAAACAGATCACTTAGCCCAGGAAGGTTTGGAAATACCTTCCTGCTCCCCCATCTTCCCCCCACCCCGCCCTCTCTCCCTTTTCTTTAATACTCTAAAGTTATCTACCTACTTACCTGCTTTACATTGTGAATTTTCATGACAGACCACAGTCTATATCCATTGCTTCTCTGCAAAATACATCTGTTCTTTCAAATTATGAACCCATTCTTTCACCAAGGTGGAGACTCAGAAAGAAAAGCCAGAGGCACCAGGCTCAGCTCACCGTAGACAGGGGAGAAAGTGAAGTGGCTCAGACAGCAAACGTTGTAGGCTTCGATGCTGACGTCTCTCCAGATGCCCTGGGTGGGGAAGGACGGGCCCCAGTCCCAGCTGAAGGAACACTGCTCCTGCCATGTGAGCGGGAGAAGATGGCACTGACCTCGCTGGTGCGCACAGTGTGACACTCACCTCCCAAGTGTCACACGTACACATCAGTTTGCTAAAGCTGCCGTAACAAAACACCACAGCCGGCAGCTTCGCCAAACCAAACTCCTCCTCTGGGCTCCAGAGGCCAGGTGTCCAAGATCACTGTGTGGCCTCTTCCACATCCCTGCTTGGCCTGCAGCGCCCTTCTTGCTATGTCCCGTGCCCGAGCATCCCTGGGGTCTCTCTGTTGTCCAAAGCAACACCGGTCATCCGAGATCCGACCCATCCTAACCTCCTCAACTGACCCAATCTACTCCTTAAAGATTATCGCCAAATATGGGCATATTCTGGAGCTCGGATTAGGAGTTCAATGTAGGAATTGTGAGGACATAATTCAGCCCATAAGAGTATGTGTGTGTTCACACCGTGGACAGCCATCTGGTGGCCCACAATTATCCCCCTCGAGTGTTCATGCCCCTGTGCAGTCCCCTCCCTTGAGGGCATGGATCTAGACAGTCACTTCCAGCCACTAGAACAGTGGTGTTGAACCTATGGCACACGTGTTATTTGTTTTTCTTTTAAGACAAAGGATGTTAATAGATGAGTTGTTTTTTATAAACTAAAACCTCAGTATTCAGATTTAATTACAGTGTTGGCGCTTTGTGATAACTAAGTGGGCTTGGGGTTGCAGTTTGGGGCCTCGTCTCTAAAAGGTTCACCATCACTGCACTAGAACATAATAACGGAGGTGAAGTTGCTTTCAAAATCCAGTGGAGGGCCGGGGATTTACCTCAGTGGTTCTGCCGCCTACCGCGCAAGCACAAGGTCCTGAGTTTGAACCTCAGTACCCCCCAAAAAAAAGTCCAGTGAAAAAGCAAGAGGATGCTCCCAAGCACGAGTAAGGGGGAGCTGAAAAACTGAGGACCCCATCTAGGTAGGACCGAGAAGGTTGCAAAGACATGGGGGACTTATATCTACGTGGAAGGAGTGGAAGGGTCAAAGGATTGGTGAAGGAGAGGTACATTTCTTCCTAAAAACTAAATAATCAAGACCTACATGGCAGCGCATACCGTAATCCCAGCTACTCAGGGGTCTGAGGCAGGAGGATCCCAAGTTAGAGGTCAGCCTGGGCAGCTTAGTGAGACCCTGCTTCCAAAAGAGTAAAAAGGACCAGGGTACTGATTAGTACCAGGGCGTTTGCTTAGCTCTAGTACTGAGCTCTGGTAATTAGCTCTGAACTGAGGCAAAGCTCTCAGTTCAATCCCCACCCGCACAGCAGGAGAAAATCCTAGTGCCACCTGGAATACTAACACAATCAATCATACACTAAGATAAATCCACATCCTCTAGACTGGAAAACAACTCCAAGGAAAACAACTACCTATGTGATTCTCTTTATCTTTCTGTTAAGATGTTATGAGAATCTAGCAGTCACCTGAGACTGCCTGGTCACAAGAATAACTAACACATTCTCACAGCTGGTGACAAGTGTCATAAATCCATTATGTTAAAAATTAATCTGTAAAGTCACATGACCACTCACAAATTTTTCTTCTTTTTCTGATGCCATCTAAGTCCTGAAACATGCTTCAGGAAGAAGATCTAAAAACATGAAGCTTCTCTACAAAAAGTCAGATAATCTTTTGGTTCTTCTTTCAATTTTTTTTTTGAGACAGGGTCTCACTACATATTTCAAGCTGGTGCCATTCCTCCTGCCTCAGCCTCCCAGTGCTGGGATTATAGGACTGTGCCACCATGGCTGGCCTCTTTCAAATGTTGAAGTACTAGTATGGGGTCTGGAAAAAGATTCCACTGCTGAACTGGCAAGGTGAGTCTTCAAGCAGCATTTCCTCCACCAGCACATCCCATCCTCACACTCAAATCCCTGACCCCTGCGAGTGCTACCTTACGGATAAAGTTGACGTGGCATTCGCCCTTCTGCACGGGTGGGGGACAGGCAGGGGGCACCGGGTACCCGCTGTGGGCTCTGCTCCGCTGTGCCGCATACAGCACTGCCGACTGGAAGCGAAGCTCCAGGGAGTTCACGTCTCTGGCCACATTGGTGACATCAAAGCTCTGGAGCAAAAGGAGACCAGGTAAAATCTCAGGTAGATGTGAAAAAGGACTCAAATCTAGGGCTGGCTTCCTCAGCAGAGCACCTCTCCAAAAACAGTACACACAATTGCCCACTTTCTGCTCTCACTGAGCCTGTTCTTCTGCCCAGCCAAGTTTCTAGGTTTCTCCTGTTTTTACTGACAGGATGATGGCCCAAGGAAACAGCAGAAAATCTCCAACCCTGGAGTTCTGCTCGGCTCTTTGTAGGCGACCCTGAGCTGCCAAGGGTTCCGAAACACCTGGTGCCAACTCGACTTCCGGAACGTACAACATGAGTCCCCAGGTCACAAGCTACTTCTGTTTTGAAAAGGCTAACCTTGAAAGTGAAGGGAGATCAGGATAAAACCTCCTAATGGAATTTTCCAGAAAGAAAATGTATTCTTTGAAAAGTCATTTGCCAATTGTCATTGCCCATGAAAGTCTATCCCCAGCCCACAGAGAACAGTGCTGTCAAACATTCTCTGTGTGCCCAGCACCTGCCGGCCACTCTCGGAATTCACTCAAGCCCCACCCTAACCTCCTTGGGACTGGGGACTGGTAAGATTTCCATCATCCTTCAGTGTGGCCACCAAGAAATACAATCACTTCCCTAGCTGGTGCTTCAAAGAGCTCACACCTGTGCCTCAGCCAGTTATGCACATACCTTTCTCTGTTCACAAACACAGCACAAACACACACAACTGGGCTTTAGCCGGATGTTATTATGTACTTACATATCTACGGAACATGCTGTCTGTTTTCCCAATAGAGACATTATTGAAGAGGATTTCTGCCACTGTATCAACTCCCTCAAAAATCAAATTTACTTTCTGCCATTTGCTAAAAAAAAAGAAAAAGTTTTTTTTAAAAAAATTAGACGCATAAAACATTAACTTAGACAAGTCTTTTTGTAATTAGTTAAGAACTAAAGAAATAAATATTTCATAGAAAAAAATACATTCTTAAATGGCAGTTTCCAGTACAATTTTCAGGAGTATTGATTTAACACATGTTCTTTTGAGTAATCCAGCTTATCTTTCTCTATGGTATATCAATCCATTGCCATAAAATCAAGAGCACACCTATAATTTCCAAATGTGATTTTTATCTAGTTAATTCACAAAGTTCTTATGAGAACCAAGTTAAATAACAAACACATGTTTTCACAAACTATTCCACATACTGATGCTAAAAGAACACATTAAGCACCAACTAGTATCTATGAATGAATATTATGTGCCCAGTATCCATCCCTGTGGGGAATCTGAATTAAGGGGTCTGCAATCCAGCTGTCAACCAAGCCCAACACACAGGAAATAGAAAACTTCCAGTCTGTCCTGCTATCTACTATGGTGGCTTGTGCTGGATAGCTATGAGGGCTGTCAGAGTCTATCTCATCAATTAAGACTTCAAGGAGAAGACAAAAATTTAAAGAAGAGATTAAATAAGATGTGGTATAGCCATGCAACGAAATATCATTCCACAGAAAAATGAGTTCAGTGCTGATACATGCAGCAACTCTGATGAGCTTTGGGACATTATTGTGCTAAGTGACAGCGCCTGTCACCAAGAGCCACATATGTTAGGGTTCCATGTACATGAGGCTTCCAGACCAGAAAGTATATTAGGGTTTTCCTGGAGGAGCAATAGGGATGGGGGAAGGATGAGGGCTGTCTTTTGAGGGTGAGGACAATGTTCTAAAACTGATTACGGTGATGGTTGCACGATTCTGTGAATGTACCAAAAACCACTGAACTGAACTGTACTTTCTTTGGTACCAGGGACCGAACTTGGGACCTTGTGCTTGGCAGGCAGGCTGCGGAACCACTGAGCTAAATCCCAGGCCCTCTGAACTGTACTTTCTTTTCTTTTTTTTTTTTTTTTTGGTACCAGGGATCGAACTTGGGACCTTGTGCTTGCAAGACAGGCACCAGAACCACTGAGCTAATTCCCTGGCCCTGAACTGTACTTTCAATGAATGAACTGTCTGTTATGTGAATTATACCTCAATAAAGTTTGTTTATTTGTTTTAAAGAAAAGTAGAAATGCCTGGGTAAGGGGGAAACACCCAGAGAAAGTGCTCACAGCATTGATTAAAGTGAAAAACTTGATTCAGATGCCTGCTTAGGGCTGAGGAGTTGGGGCTGGGGTGGACAGGTGGGTGGGGCCAGGGTGGACAGTAACACCTGGCAGGACTTTTCGGACAACCAGATGGGAACCTGGTATGTCAAGAAAAAGAAAGTTACTTCTGCTCCTTGAGCAAAAACACATCATGGCAAAATCAGAATTTTGGGCAGGTAAGTCTAATGTCTTTTCATAGAGAAGACTGGAGAATAAAGGGACAAAGCTAGAAGTATACAGGCAGCTTCAGCCTTTGCCAGGCCCTCACTCACTTTGCCAGGCTAGAAACTTGGAAATGAGAAGGAAAGGGCTCAACCAAGAGAAATGTTAGAGAGAATTAAGATTCAGGATGTTATGGGTGATATCTGGATGTCCCCCCAAAGCCTCATGTGCTCAAAGGTGGGACTTTTGGGAGTGACTGAATCATGGGGGTATGATACTGGATTAGCCCACTGATTGGTTTACCACAGCTCTGGGTATGAGTGATGGACTTACTGAAGAGGGAAGACCCACCCTGGGTGAGGGTGGCACCAACCAATAGGAAGCCTGGATGGAATAAAAAGGAAAAAAATCCTGCCTGCCCTGCCATGGACTGTTTATCCTCCGCTATGCCCCTCTGCCATGCCACCCTGCTTGGAACCAGCTGACTATGGACTGAAAGTTCTACAAACTGTGAGCTGAAATAAACCTCTCCTCCTTTAACATGTGGCTGTCAGATATTTTGTCCCAGCAACGAGAAAATAACTAAGACAATGAACAGCTGAAAATACAGAGGTGAAGAAAAGATACGAGAGCCCAAACCACCATTACATTAGAAGTGGGAAGGTGAGACATGAGGCTGTTAGGACCTAAAGTGAGTAGTGAAAGAGAAAGTCAACCGGTTGAATTTTGGAGATGTGGAGCCTAAAGCAAAACAGGTTTATGTTAAGAGATATTTCAAATCTCATCTAAAGCCTGGAGCAGCAAAGTAACTCCAAGATATTGAGCACAATATTCTATTTTTCAAGACTACTATTTTTATAAAAATTTCATATAAAAGAGGATTTGTTAATTTTAATAATAATGGTGGTATATACTCTCAGATTGCATTCTGCTTCATATGGAAGTAGTTGTTTATTATAACACAGAACATTAATGAAAATAATGTGACCTTCTTTCATAACCTCAGGACACACTATAAGGACAAGGTCATGATCTCAATGGTTAGTCAGCATCACACAGAACAAATGATATACTTCTGATCCTGCTTATTCATACTACACATATACGGACCCTACTGGTTACTAGGGGAGGGAGGAGGTTACACAGAGAATTGGTCAAGTCTAGGTGGCTCCATAACAGAGTTGAAAATGAATTCCTCAAGACACAACGTCATGGCTGATGACCAAATAAAACATAACATAAATCATGTATTTAAACAAAACATAAATCATATATTTTCTCTTACAGTGAAAGATTTAATCTGAGTTAATGCTCTGATATACAACATAAGCAAACAAAAGCAAAGGAAGAAAAAAAAGCTCAAATAATAATGAATATAGTACACATACAAACATACACACACCTGATATCAAAGGGTACTTTAAATTCGTTGCTATAGGTCCAGTTGTCCAAGGAGATCCATCTGTAGTCAAGGTCATTAAATCTGTAGTAAGGGTCCTGTTCATACAAGAAAGAAATACAACAGATAGCCAGCTATGCAAAAGTCAATAAAGTCAACATAAAATAAACTACTGACAGGGGCGGGGATTTAGCTCAGTGGTTTCGATCCCTGCTGCGCAAGCGCAAGGACCCGAGTTCAATCCCTGATACCAAAAATTTAAAAAAAAATACAAAAATAAACTACTGACAGCTACTGATCACCTAAAAATTGATGAACACTTGGCCCAGGGGTACAAAGAAGTCAGATCACCAACACTAAAAAATATGGGGGGGCACGGGCCGGGGATTTAGCTCAGTGGTTCTGCTGCCTGCTTCGAAAGCGCAAGGTCCCGAGTTCCATGCCCGATACCAAATATATATATATGGGGGGGCAGTTCAAATTAGACACCTGAAATGAAAGTTATGAGATATATTTTGCCGCCTGCTTCACAAGCACAAGGACCCGAGTTCGATCCCTGGTACCAAAAAAAAAAAAAAAAAAAAATATAAATGATATAGTTTTGTGGATTTTTTGTGGGGTTTTTGTTTGTTTGTTTGTTTGTTTTGGTTTTGAGACAGGGTTTAGCTATGTAGTTCAGGCTGGCCTTGAACTCACTGTGCGGTGAGCCTCCTGGCTCAGGCTCCTGAGCGCTAGGATCACAGGCATGCACTGCCACGCCCAACTGTATAGTTTCTTTATCAAAGAACAGGCCTGGAGACTGAGATTCGTGCCTTTGCTAAACCAGTCCCTTTGCTCCAGCTGGCCCCAGGGAAGCAAGGCTCTTTCACCGCCCAAACATGTGCAAAACACCCGCTCCTCAGCTCCCCTTGCATTTCTCGCACCATCTTCATACAGCCTGACTAGGTGGGAACAGAGTGGACCTCCACAGAAGAGCCCAGGCAGCACACACTTCTCGACCTCCAGACCCAGGATCCCCAGCACTCAGGTCAGGTCAGCAAACTGCAGCCGCAGATGTAAGGCCACTCACTGCCGCTGCTAGTGGCCAGCAGGCTGGAGTCACCTGAGCCCCTAAGCAACACAGGCTGCTTTCCCTCCACCTGCAGGGCAGAGTTAGGAATTCCCAAAGCCCTAGACGGAAGTCCCCACAGCTTGGCCCACCCACCTGTGTGTGCAGCCCCTCAGCCTTACCCACCTCTTCTACCCATTCTCCACCTTCCCCTTTCAGAGAAGCCACCCAGGCAAGAGTAGAACCAGAAGCAGGAAGTGAGCTTTTCAGTTCATCTATGACAGTCACTACGGCTCCAGAGAAGAAGCAGGGCAGGTTCCAGCCCTGTCACTCCACAGGGACAGGGCCAAGGCTTTCCTTAGGGTCGGCCACTCCAGGTGGAGAAGGAAGACAGCATCACTCCAGGCGGGAGCTGGACGGCCTCGCTGGGCTGGTCCAGGGCGCTGGGCTGGTCCAGGGCACTGGGCAGGCATCAACACCAGGCCTGGGAGAAATCTTTTGATAACCAGCCAGGGAGGGAGTAACTGATGAAACTTGGTATGAACAGACAACCACCAAACTCATTTTTAAGATCTGGTGAATGGCCAGGTTTGGATCTGTTAAACGGCCTGTGCCAGGCCTGGTCAGCTTCCTTTGCCTCTCCTCTTCTCACACCCAGGACTCGGCCTCTCCATCGAGAAAGGACTTAAGACACAGTATGGAAGAGGCGCCTAATGATTCGGCCGACCACGTGTCTGACCGGCCCCATTTCTAACGTTACACCCTGGGCCTCATCCAGCACGGTTACAAAAGTCACGAGGAGGGAAGTGGGGGACCCCTTCAGCCCCAGGCTACCAGACCCCATGGCTGGCAGAGTGCATTGGGTCCTCCTCCAGCTCCTCGCCGCACACCAAGCTCCAGCGGGCAATCTCCTGGATACACTTGGTAGAACGCACAAACAGAATCTGCACATTCAAATGTTTTTCTCTGGCTTGAAAGAACCCAAGTAAGGCAGCTTCAGACCGTCTGATTCCAAACATACGACATTCCGGAAGTTCAACCACAGCCCCGGAGGCTTCCAACCGCCACCCAGCAGACCTGGGAAGCCAACAGGGAGCCACGTGTACTCCAGGCCAGACCATTTCTCCTGCAGACAGGAGATGCCGCCAGCTGAGGCAGCGCACAAGGAGTCCTCCCTGCTTAACCCCGACAAGAAACGCTGCCTGCAGGACCTCATGTTAACCAAACAGTTTCTTTTCCTCCCATTCGCTTCCTTGTTCCCACCTCTAAACCCTCTCTGCCAAGGTCCAGTGGGAGCTCTCTAACTACTTTAGAGAAGGAAAGGTGTTCTGATTCATGAATGGTGAATACAAGCTAATTAGATCTTTAATTAACTTGCTGAAATTCTTTTGACATGGAACAGACAAAACCAAGGAGACAGTAAAAGGGTGGGTGGTGGCCAGAGGTTGGCAGGGAGGGAGGGGTGAGTCTGTAGGGCAGCGAGGCCATTCTGTGTGGGTCTACAGTGGTGGGTACGTGTTGTCGTCGTACAGTGGTCCAACTCCAGTGGCTGCATCCCAAGCAGAGCCCTCCTGTGACTGTCCTGAGCGTGCCACTCTGGCGGAGGATGCTGACAATGGGGACTCTGCATGCCTGGGGACAGGAGGTATACAGAATTCTAAACTCTCCAGTCAATCTTGCTGTGAACCACCCTACCGTTTAAAAAAAAGTCGATAAAAATTTTTGATCTTATTAAGGGATAATACTGTACCAAAAATAAAAAGTTGCAGAGACATAGATCGCATTTGTAGTAACTACTCTAAACACTCATCAGCTACCTTAATTTGGTTCCACATTGGTCTAATCCCTTTGATCACATTACAATTCTGCGTCCTGTTTAAAGCAAACAGCAGCCTGGAGAAACCTCCCATGACTGAGGACACATGTAAGCCATCGAGTCATCTAGCAAACCGATGGCCCTGGCCAATGACAGCACCATCAGCCGGCTATGAACCACACCTGTCTCCGGCTGACACTTACCCACTCCCATCTTCACAATAAACATGTGCAGGGAATGTCATTTTGCTAGGGGAAGAAACTAATACCCCAAGAACTGAAGTGCGTTTCCCAAGGTCCCATGAAGAAACAGAAGTGCATCCAGGAACGAAACCAACTTAGTCCAATGCAAGCCGCACGCTTTCCACCAGACTCTGACACTTCATGCCACCAAGCTTACACTTCTGAACCAGCTGGTCGCTACAACAGCAATAACAACAACTGTGACCCTGCTGGGCAAGCACTGTCACTGCTCCCATTGTCTAACAGAGGCCAAAGTTCGAAGCCAAATGGCCAGTGAGTAGTGGGGCACTGACTCAGACCCAGGCGTGTGCTGTCTTGAGTCTCACAAACACCACCACCAGGGCCGGGGATTTAGCTCAGTGGTTTCGGCTGCCTGCTGCACAAGCGCAAGGACCTGAGTTCGATCCCCAGTACCAAAAAACAAAAAACAAAAACACAAACACCACCACCAGTGAGACTGTCAGCAAGACTCACAAAGCCAGACCACGAGGTAAGCATGGCATGCGAATGCCTGCGCTAGGCACTGACGACTGACATCCACCCTCCTTACAGGACATCACCAAGCACGACCAAGTCTCACTTCTGATAATCTCTGGGCGCCACCTGCCACGTCTGCCACCAGCCACGGGGACCACTACCCAAGTACAGACTTTCCACTCCCACGCTCTGCTTCACTCCGACACCTGGCTCTACCCTGACACAGGCCCCCTGAACGGAGTGGAATGGGGGAAGGCTTTAGAACCGTTTCATTTCATAGGCATCATTTTCTGGGATGTCTAGACAAAAGCAAGTAATTAAATGTTGAGAAACCATTTATATGAAAACAAGCAAAACTAAGCAACATATTGATTAAGAGTCACAGATATTTGGTAAACCTTAATGCGTAAAGAGAAAGACATTGATAATTCAGAATAGTGTTGCTATTTCGTATGGCTCAAGCACCCCGGACATCCACGTTAGTGATGCCCCGACCCAGCATGGCGCTTGGGAAGCAGGGGAACCGCTGCGAGCTGGGGTGGGGGCAGGAGGCCTCCAAGCCACTGGTGTGCGCTCTGCGGGGACCCTGGGACCCCAGCCCTTCCTCTTCCTGCTTCCAGCTTCCCAGCCACGAGGGAGCAGACAGTGCACAGGCCTGACAGCAGGCACCTATTCACAGACTGAAAGCTGCCAAGCAACAGCCAAAAGGAACCTTTCTCCTTAGAAGGCACAAGGGGTATTTGTACATTCCATTCAGGAGAAGCTGAGCTCCCTAGCCTCAGTTGCCCCTCCTCAGCTATGACTCTTCCTTCACAGGCTGCATGACACAGCCCCCAAATCAGCCCAAGGACTTTGGTCAGCTTGAATGCCACCGTTGTCTAAAATTCTTCTGCTAGTACACACCGCTTCTAGCACAGTTCTGGTGCAAAGGAGTTGCAATTGAAAAAGACTCCCCATCTGTCTGACCAGAGACTGCTATTTAGCAGGGCAAACAAGACAAATAATTTGCTTAGCTCATTTCCAGGCGCCAAGCATCATGTCAGGGGCTTCAAGGAAACAGAGGACAGACAGGGACCCGCTGCGTGATGCCGTGTGGCTCTGGGAGATCCACATGACAAGAGGCTCAGCCAAGAGGAGAGGGCCACAACCACTGCCTCCAAGATGGGGCCCCAGTTGGGGACTCATAGCCAGGGACCTTGACAAGCTGTGATAAGAACCGTGTGTCCACACCGTGCAGAGTCAGCACAAGATTGCAAGAGACAGCGCCGGGGATTTAGCTGAGCAGCACTGCGCCTGCCTTGCAAGCACAAGGTCCGGAGATCAATCCCCAGTATGGGGGCGGGATTGCAAGAGACGATTCCCAAAGGCGCTTAGGGCTGTTCTTGCCACACCATAACCATGCGATATCGACAGCTGTGGTTTCTGCTCTACTTACCCATTCGAGATGATTTCTAAGATAGAGCAAGTTAAAGAGAAAGGGCAGTCTGAAACAACAGACAGTGAATGCTGTCACTGTCAGATAAGTCTACACCCGATAAAGGGCCCCACGTTTCCACAGAAGACACCGGCCTCGGCCACCAGGGTTTGCTTCCAGGAAGGGAGCTGCTGCCCTGTGGACCTCGATGGAGGAGACTTGTTTTTCATTACACATTCTCCCTCGAGAACTGTCAGCACTTATATCTTCTACCTATTTCTAAAGTCAGTAAAACTAACTGTGCTCCTCTAAAAAGAAACGAAGGCTGATAGCAGCAGAAATGATAAGGACAAAATGGTTAAGACACTGCAAGGTATAAGATCTGCAGTCTGGACCTACCAATCCAGTATCCAAAAGTATGAGGGCTGAGAAGAGAACAAAAAACCCCCCAAATGCACCAGGATTCTCAGCCTCTTTCACAGAGGAAACACTCATGCTTTTATGAGAAATAGGTGCAATCACAGAAACCAAGGACAGTTAAGATCGAAAGAAGAGGCACGGGGGTGTGTTGAGTTCTAGAAGCCCCAAGGACACTGAGGGAAGAGGGCGGAGCAGAACTTCACCCTCTTACTTGCAATCAGGCAGGTGGGAGCCAGAGATCAGAAACTTCGCCACGCAGCTCCAGGAAACAGAATGGAGAGAGAAGTGAGATGTGGATTCCATTTTCCAAAATTCTGGCAAATGGAATGCATTTGGTGGCATATTTTGAACAATACAAGGGGTGATCGAATAATAGGGTGAATGTTTAAATTAAAAATTATATTACAATAAGACACACTGGCATGAGTCCCCCTCAAATCCTGCCCCTCACTTTGTATTCTTGTCACTTTTTGAAGCAGCTCCAGAGTTCTCTTTCGTGAGTGTCTTTACAAGGTGTGATCAAAATTACTGTGAATGCTGGGGCCATGTAAGATCCCAAGGAAAGGCAGGCTCGTAAAAACATGACCGTATGTCCTCATCCACCTTATTCACAGGAGCTGGCACCATGAGACTTCCGGCTCCTCCCCAAAGTCAAAATGGCCATGAAAGGTAGATACTTTTAATCTATTCAGGATACTGCGCAACCATGCCAGCGCAACCAAAGACACTCAGGAAAGAGGACTTCCAGAACTGCTTCAGAAAGTGGCAGGAGCGGGGATAAGTGTGTTCAAAGTGAGGGGGAGTATTTTGAGAGAGATTAATGGTCATGTGTCTTTTACTGTAATAATTTTTTAAAATTTAAACACACTATTTTTTCAATCAACACTCATAGGTTGTGCTTTTGTCACTATTTCCCTTGGATATTTTAAAATTAAAGCAATAATCATTTTCTTTGCAATTTATTCTTCTTGCCAATTGGCACCCTGTGATGATGAAATGCATGTGTGGGTTTGAATCTTTGCTCTACTATGCATTAGAGGCATGATCGTGGGCAGTAACTTCATGAGCCTCAGTCACTGTGAATACAGTAATTACACCTTTTCCAGGGGGCTGTGGTGGAAACTGTATGAACAAGGATACTGAGAGGGCCAAGAACGCTGCAGTGCACGTGGAAGACACCAAATGAATATGACATGAAAACAGATTTTATAGTCTGGGTGGGTGATATACATGGGTGTGTGACAAGCACCCACCTGAAACTCAACCCTCAATGGCCCTCAATTCTCAGCGTTGGGCCAAGTGAAGGAAACCTACCCATGGTCTAAACATCTCATGTGCCATCAAACGAGTAAGTGCATGTCCACGTGTGAGAATCAGAATTCTTTTAAATAACTTTTAAAAAAACAAATGAGAGCTCAATAAAGGCTTCATAGGTCTCTCTTGCTAGAAATTGATATTATCCATTGATAACTATTTTCATTTGAATTTAAATTTCAAATGCCGAGTAGATAATTTACCTCCTTAATGTCACACACGGTTTATGGAGTCTTTTAGAGGACGGAAAGATCATCTAGTGAGACCCTTCCTGAAAGCTCCTGAGCTCAATTCACATCGTAAAATGATCAAATAAAGCCCAACATTAAGTTCTTAAGTGTTTTAAGACCTAGATGGAAGGTCAGTACAACAACCAGAAAAGTACCTTCTGTTGTCAGAATAAATTTATGTTTAGTCTTGGGACTTCCTAGTCTGAAACACACTAGAATATTTCATGGGCGATCGTGGCATTGTGGCTATGTTTTATTAAGAAATTCCTTATCTAGAGCCAGGGATTTAGCTCAGTGGTTCCGCTGCCTGCCTCGCAAGCACAAGGACCCAAGTTTGATCCCCAGTACCAAAAAAAAGAGAAAAATTCCTTATCTTTCAAAGAGCTATTCCAAATGTTAATGGGTGCGATGACAGAATGTCTAAGAGTGCTTCAAAATGAAAAGACATGGCACCGCAGATGGAGGAAGAAACAAAACTGGCCAGGAACTGGTCACTGTTGGAGCCAGGGAGTTCATTTTGCTCTTCTCTCCATTTTAGTATTAGTTTGAAGTTCAACAAAATAATAAGTTTAAAAACTGTTTACCGGGAAGCTGCCTCTTTGCAACTTAAAGAATACAAAACGGGGGCCGGGGATTTAGCTCAGTGGTTCCGGCACCTGCCTCGCAAGCGCAAGGACCCAAGTTCAATCCTTGGTACCAAAAAAAAAAAAAAAAAAAAAATACAAAATGGTCTGTTAGTCCACACTGGTGCGTAAGTGATTAGGATCCATTCATGCATGAGAATGTGTGCGTGGGGACCTCCTCCCGGGACAGACTGACAGCTCCAGGGACAGAATGATCACACGTACAGCTCCTGTGAGGTAATCTTTTTATATTTTATAAACTTACACATCTAAGAAATGCCCTCCTTTGATCATTTGTCCCAATTTACCTGTGAAGAATATAAAGTAATAATAAAATGTAGAGAAAAACACTAAGAATCTGTTGCCTACCACTTTTTAGTAAATGTGTATATTTATATATTTATAACATATATTCTATTTTTAAGTGTAAATTTTGAGAAAGAATACATCTTTATAATGAAGCTTATGTAGTCATTAAAAATTATTATGGATTTATATTTATAGGCACAGACAGTAACCACATACCTTTTTTTTGAGCTTTTGTCACTTTATTAACCACTGTATATTATCCAAAATTAGAGATGTAACTGTAACTTAATTGTACAACATAAAATTATGCTAATGGTAAAAACTTATTGGAATTTACCAAATACTCAATATACTTTTACATTGCTATATGAACATGTGCTCTCACTATATACTTTAAATTTAAAAATAGCTTGCAAAAAATCTGAAAAGATAAACATTAAGTATTTTACAGCAATTAGCTTTGCTTTAATATGTTTTATTGGTTTTTATTTCTTTATATTTTCTGCATTAAGTTTTTTGTTGTTTTATTTTTTGGTACCGGGGATCGAACTCAGGTCCTTGCGCTTGCACAGCAAGAGGCAAAACCAATGCATTAAGTTTTTTACAATATGCATTAAGCTTTTGTAACTTTTTTAAAAGACTAAAAGAGAAAGAATATGAAAATTTAGCATATGATAAAATATTTTCATATCAGTGGACCAAAGAGAAATGCTCAAGTAATAGGATATAATCAACCTGATAGCCATTTGAAAAAATTCAAATGGATTAAAACTTTAAATATAAAAATGGAACCATACTAGGGGCTGGGGATTTAGCTCAGGGGTTTTGTCGCCTGCTGCACAAGCGCAAGGACCCGAGTTGGATCCCTGGTACCAAAAAAAAAAAAAAAAAGGAACCATATCCAAGCATGGTGGCACACACCTGTAATCCCAGCACTCAAGAAGCTGAAGTAGAAGGATCATCATGAGTTCAAGGCCAGCCTGGGCTACATAATGAGACCCTATCTCAAAAAACAAACCAAAAAAAAGTAACCACAAAAATTTAAGTGGGGTGGATTTCTAATCCTATACCTCGGAAACTCAGTCCTCAGTGTGGACTCTGAGAGGTGGCGGGCCCCTTAAGAGGTGTGGACAAATGGAGATTGTTACTGGCCCTACCCCATGATCACACTCTGCCACCATCATCCCATCCACCATGACACAACATGGTCAAAGAGTTTGCACCTTCTGCCTCCAACACTATGGGCTCAGTGAACCTCTTTTTTTTTTTTTTTTTGTACTGGGGATCGAACTTAGGACCTTGCGCTTTCGAGGCAGGTGCCAGAACCACTGAGCTAAATCCCCAGCCCTCAGTGAACCTCTTTTAAGATGTACTCAGCCTCAGGGATTTCACTGTAGTAATGGAAAACAGATTAATAAACTCCAAAGACAGAAACCATCACAAAAGAAAAAAATTTAAATATTTCAATATATGAAATGTTAAAGCACTTACATGACAATCATTAATGAATGCAAAATTTTTGAAAATATGTAATAAATTAAAGCGATCTTAAAATACATACTTAACAGGATACAAAATCAAGATTTAAAGAACTGTTTTTCTATATACCAATAATGAACTAAGAAAGAAATCAGGAAAACAATTCCATTCACAATAGCTAAAAAAATGAAAAAAATTTTAAAAACTAGGGATGGAGGTAAAATACCTCTACAATGAAAATTACAGAACTTTGAAGAAAGAAATTGAAGACAAAAGAAGATGGAAAGAACCCCCATGTTCACGGGTTAGCAGAATTAATATTGTTAAAAAGCCATATAACTGAAAGTGATCTATAGACTCAATGCAATTCCCATCAAAATACCAGCGACATTCTTCAAAGAACTACAATAAAATCCAAAAGTTCATATAAAAATACAAATGATCCAGAACAGACAAAGCAATCCTGAACAATAAGAGCAAGGCCAGGGTCATCATACCAGTGGTTATCTCCAGAAGCTGGCTTCCAACTTCTCTTTCTTTTTATTCCTCTATATCTTCTAATTTATCATGCTGAGAAAAGCTTAAAAATGAAGAATCTTTTCAAAACTCACTCCCGTGAGAAAGTGCACAAGAATGCTGAGAATATTCCTAATAAAAAGTCCCCTTACCTACGTCCTCAATGTATCATATAATGATGAGAGAAGTTTTCTGCCTCACTAAATAAATTACAATGGGAAGGGCTGGAGATTTAGCTCACTGGCACAGCACCTGCCTCGAAAGAATAAGGCCCTGAGTTCGATCCCTGGTACTAAAAAAAAAAAAAATTACAGTGGGAAGTTGATCCTCTTTTGCGGTTTATATCAAGAATGTCCCCTGGGCCGGGGACTTAGCTCAGTGGCACCGCGCCTGCCTCGCAAGTGCAAGGTTCTGAGGTTGATCCCCAGGACCAAAAAAAAAAAAAAAGGGAGAGAAAAGAAGCTAGACTGTTCTGTTAAGCTCCGCCCCCTTACGAGAACATTTTATAACTCCGACCCCTCGGCATCAGAGGAGCACGCTTCAGGAATGTAACACAGGCCCTTGCCTTGCCTCCATTTTTTTTTTTTCCACAGAATGTTTTGTTTTGGAAATGCAACAGTTTGCGCTGCTGGGCTCCTGCTTTTATAACTGTTTGAACTTGGCGACTGCTCAGGGATCTTCCGTTAGCTCCGCCCCTTTCAGGAATGTTGTTAGCTCCGCCCCCTTACCAGAATGTTCTGTAACTCTGCCCCTCTGCCTCAATGAACGTGCTCGCCACTGAGCTGTCTCGCTTTGCCACAATATAGCGATTAGAGAAGTTTTCTGCCTCGCTAAATTACAGTGGGAGGTTGGGCCTCTGGGGGGGTTTATACCGAGAATGTCCTTCAAAGGCTCCACCAGCTCATAGGCGGGAGTTTTGCACTGTGGGACAATATGGCTGCCTGTCAGGTTAGAGGTCGTCACTGTGGACATGACCCGGAAGAGTTTATCTCCCTTGCTCTGCTTCCAGTCTCCATGAAGTGAGCAGCTTCTCCTCCACAGGCCCTTCTGCCACACTGTTCTTTGGAGCTGGCCAACCATTGACCAAAATGTGAGCCAAAGTGTACCTCTCCAGCCGGGAATGTAGCTCAGCGGTACTGTGTCTGCATGGCAATTGCGAGTCCCTGAGTTCAATTCCCGGTACCAAAAAAAAAAAAATTGTACTTCTCTTTCTTTTAAGTTGCCTGCAGATATCGGTATTTTTTCCCACACACAAGAAACGTGACTAAGACAGCTCCACTCATTTCTTTCTCTGCTTAATGCCTATCATCAGTACATGGCGTAATCCTCCACCTTGTGAATAACAGGGAGCGCAAAAGGCTCCCTGAGACATCTGCTGGGCTCAGAAAACCACACCCAAAGGAGAACCGAGGTCCAGCTGGCCTTTTCCACCCACCCTCAGCCCCCCACTCTACTGTTGCCCCATCTCTTCCCCTCTTTGCCTACCAAAGTGCAGGGCAGGGCCTCTGGAGTTCCCCACCTACCTCCATGCTGGATCCTCCAGGAGCTCAACCAGCAGGACAAAGCCTAGACCTAATCCGTACCCAGAGCTCAGGCAAACTGTACCACACTACTCTTGGTTCTTTGGGTCCATTTATCGCCCTTAAAAATCATTTCCTCTTCTGAAGTTGCCTGCAACCCTTTCCTCCCTCTGCCCTAAGAAGGGGGGTTACTCAAGCCTCAATCATCCTGCTCTTTGGGGTTCATGCTAGGTGTAACTCCTATGCACCTGTACATTAAAACGCGTGTGCCTTTTCCCCCGTGAATCTACCACTTGTCAGTCTGTTCCACACACTCAAATTATTGAAACTCCAGACAGTTCTTTTCACCCTAGCCATCTAAGGTTTGGATTCCATGCAGGAAAGCCAGTCAGTCACCTAAGAGAGAGCCAAGGTTGGTCACAGAGCCTCCAAGGGAATACAAATCCCACTCAGCCAGAAGCTCAGATGAAAATCCTGACGTTTCCTTGACTCCTCTTCCTCTCCTTTCTCACTCCCAGTTCATCAACAAATCCCACTGAACAATTCCCGCTGGTTCTGCATTTAAAATGTGCTCTCACCACCTTTCTCCCCATTTCACCACTACCCTCAGGCTTCAAGCCAGAAACCATCTCCGGCCCGCAGAACTGCTAGGGTCCCCAGCTGGTCTCCTCTCTACGACAAGAGCAGAGTGACCTCTTGAGAGAGGTCAAAAGTCCAGAGCTCCAAGCCCAGCAGAATAAAATCCAAAGTGCTTCCTGAGGGTTCCACGCCCTTTTCCCCCAGTGGCTCCCAGGGCTCCAGGGCTGTCCCCAGGGCTCCAGGGCTGTCCCCAGTTCTGTCTTTTCCCCAACTTTTCCAAGAACATCCTTCTCCTTAAAAGCAAGAAAGACCTCTGCTTAGACGTCACCTTAGCAAAATAGCTATCTTTAACCACATTTTAAACAGCAATCCTTGGACTGGGGATTTAGCTCGTGGTTTCGCCACCTCCTGCGCAAGCACAAGGACCCAAGTTCGATCCCCGGTACCAAAAAAAAAACCCAAACAAACAAATAAACAGCAATCCTTTTCCAATCAGTCTTTTTCTTCTCTTCTCTTCCCTTAACTTCCTTAATTTTTCTGCAGTGAAAACTATATTCTGCATCGGGTCGGTGATTGTCCCTCCACTAGAATGTCCCTGTGGGTAAGATTTTGTTTCCTTCGCCATTTGACATGGAGCACTTGGAAGAGTCCCTACTCTGTCAGAGGTACTGTACTGTGCAAATACTTACAGGATGTCTAATTAGGTGGATGAAAAAGGAAACAAATGACTTGGCCAGGGCACGTCTCAAGTTCATGTGCAAATACACTATTTGCCCCGGTGTCCGACTTAAACTACAATGGGCTCAGGGGTCAACACCATAGGGATATTGCCACAGAGCAGGTGGGCGACGATGCGACCTTACTCGGGCAAGTAGTCACCAAACTCTCCTTCTGAGTAGGTTGCCCTTCAGCATGGTACATGGTCACCTGACTGACTGCTAGTCACTAGTTCTGTCGCAGCACTCGTAAGCCCAGCCTCGGGGCCCCAGCGTCAGCTTGGTCTGTGTCCCGTGTTGTTCGTTAACTGAAGATAACGCGCTTAAATTCTGGACGGTGCTCGCTGTCACTGTGGACACTCATTCCCTTCTGGATGCGCACCGAGGGGAGAGGGATTGGCGTTAGGATTGGGCAACAACTGCTGAGAAGCAAATCAGAAGCTCTGCGTCCCCAGCCGCCCGCCCCACGCGGGCAGCACTTAGGCCGGTGCTCCCTGCGGTCCGCACACTGCTCCAGGAGGAAGTGCGGTGCACCGGAAGGACGGACCGGGCGCTGTGAGACCTTAGACGCGTCCTCCTGCGAACCCGGATACGTCCCCTGCTCCGCGGAGCTGTTATAAGGACGGGAGCCCCAAGCACAGCCTGGGCTCAAGCTGGGCGCAGCGCGGGGGGCGCTCACGGCGGCGGGGACCCAGTGTGCAACTCGGGCGCACTGACTGCGCCCGCCGGGCCACGCTCGCTCACACACCTGGTCACTTCCGCCTCCCCCCCCTCCCCGCCTGCAGCACCACCCCGGTCCCCGCTCCCCGGTACCTGCATGAGGCCGCGCTGCAGCAGAGCGCCGTGCACGCAGCCCGGCACCGCCGCGGGCAGCTCCAGCGAGCCGTTCCCATTGCGCACCCGCCAGCCGCCCCGAAGGCTGCACTGCCGCGAGCCCACCCTGGGGCCCGCCCGGCCCGGCGCCGCCAGCCGCGGCAGCAGCAGCAGCAGGATCAGCGGGACGCGCATGCCGGACGCGCCTGCCGGACTCGCTGGGAGCTCTCGAGAGCAGCCACCCGGACGCGGACAGGAAGGACACGCCCCCGCACGAGGCCCCGCCCCCGGGCCGCCCGGGCCCCGCCCCGCGGGCAAGACGCTCCTCCTGGACCCGCCCCAAGGCTAGGACACACCCCTAAGAACCGGCCCGCTCCTTGCCACGCCCCCTCCCGGCCCCGCCCCGGGCCCCACGGGCATCTTCTTCCCGCTCCGCGCCCCTCAGCTCGCGCAGAACCCGGGCTGCAGGGGCGGAGCTCGGCCGGAGCAGCTGGTCCGCGTGGCTCGTTCCCGCCCCTGGGGGACGCAGAGGCCACAGCCCTCACGGTCGGGAGCCCGCCCCGTCCAGGGGCAGAGTTGGGGCGACCCGGGCCCCGCGTGCAGTGCGCACCGGGCCCTCGGCCTGCGGAGCACAGGGCGCACATCCTGGCACGGGCGGGCGGCGGCTGCCGGGCACCGTCCCCTGTGGGCGCCGTCCACTCTCCGTCCCCCGTGAGCGCCGTCCAGCCTAAGCACGGTCATCCGCGGCCCCGGCGCCCAGGCTCCGCGCCCCCAAGGCGTCGCCTCTTTAGGGCAGATCACGCATATGGCCCTGGCGGTGTAGGGCCGGGAATCAGCGCCCCAGGACGACTCTGCGCCCTAGTTGTGCAACAGGATGTCTCCGAGGCTCGCCGGGCTCTGCGAGTGCTCAGCCACTCCGCGCTGGCCGAGAAGCTCAGAGCTGCCCCTCCCTGGGCGCAGGCTCGCTCGGGTGGCAGTAGGTGCCCGCCGAGGTCTAAAGCGCTTTCCCTTAGCCCAGAAATTCCAGTAAGGAGAACCAGGACAATTCACCAGAATCAAAGTGGCTAGATTATGTTTTCTATTAAGAAATGCTTAGGGGGCCGGGGATTTAGCCCTGTGGTTCCGTCGCCTGCCTCGCAAGCGCAAGGTCCCAAATTCGATCCCAGGTACCAAAAAAACCCCACAAAAAAACCGCTTAAACCGGACTTGGTGGCCCATTCCTTAATCCCCGCTGTGCAGGAGGCTGAGGCAGGAGGATTGTGAGTTCAAGACCGCTAGATTCTCTCTTTCAAGAAAAAAAAGGAAAGAAAGAAGGAAAGAAAATAGGAAATGCTTAAGAGAACCATACTTTTAAGTTAAATCGGACACATGTTTAAATACCACATTGTTTCTCCGGTTTGAGAAGCTGAGAGTGGAAATAAGGACTGAAATGCGTAATGGATGTTGGGAAATGGGAAGAAAGTGTTCGAATAGGAAGGGAAACAAGGGAGGAGGGAGGGAGAAAGGAAGGAAGGGACAAGAAGAAAAGTGAAAATAGAAGGAAAAAATGGAAACAAAGCTTTTGTACGTAGGGAGGGGAGGGGACCTGAAGGGGAAATGGGGTAAAATTAAATTTTAAAACACAAAAATAGGGCCATCACTCCTACTTTCTTCCTCTATACAAGCGCAACGTTGCTTAGGTTACCGTGGAACATCCAGGAAAAACCAAAGCCCTGGTTCATCCTCTCCCTAAAATTGGGATTGGCACAGATGACAAAATGAAACGTTTATGTTGTAATCAAATCATCTTTTTCCATGATTTTCTTGAAGAATATTCAGCTTTAGGGGGATCATAAAGCTGCTAAACTTTAAGTCCTGGCACCAAATATAATCTTAAAAGTAGCCATGAGTATCTGTAAATCTGTACTATATACACTATTCCATTTTGATCATCTCATTTGATGCTTTCCAAACTTTGAATAGTTTAGGACAAGTGATCATTTCATAGTTTAAAGAAACAAACAGCCTCTGGGGTCACATGATATGTAAGGGTCCCTATGCACCACAGCGGGCCCCTGGGGCCCTTGGCTACGTTAGTCAGGCTTTCATCCCTGTGACCAAATATCCAAGAAAAACCAACATGAGGAGGAAAGGTTTGTTTCAGCTCATGGTTTCGGAGGGTTCAGTTAGTGGTCAGCTCCAAAGCACAACATCATGGCAGAGGGCGTGGAGAGGAGAGCTGCTCACCTCTTGGCAGCTGAGAAGCAGAGGATGAGAGAACCCTGAGAGGAAGGGACCAGAGACAAGACACCCCCAGGCCCATCTCTGTACCCAGGCCCTGCCTCCTGTTTCCACCTCCTCCCAATGGTCCATCCAGTCCTAGTCTCCTGGAGGAACTGACCCAGAATGAATTGGCCCCTTCACAGTCCAGTCCCTTCTGAGACCCCCACCTTGGGACACATGCCTTGTGTGACTTTCAGATCTAAACCCTAACACCACACAACCCTGGTGCCTTCATCTCTAAGTGTGTAAGTTTGCTGAGCTCATTTGTATATCACACATGCCACAGCAAGGGTGCTCCAGTCCGAAGAAAATGACAAGAGTTACAAGAAGAAAAGGGAAGTCTAGGGGTGTGCTGAGCACAAGTTTTCCTTTCGCCTGGGAGTCTGCTATTTGTCTAACCTGGGGACAACGGGTATCTTGAATTGGCCAAACTGCTCCCTTGACCTGGGCTCTTGCCAGGGTTAGAACCTAAACCATCAAGTGAAACCTGTCAGATTCCAACTCCCCATCTTCCGGCCTCAGCCTCCCAAGTGTTGGGATTACAGCTGTGCACCACCATGCTCGGGTCCCATGGAGTTTGAAGCTCCAATTACTGGAAAAAGGAGAGAAGGTAGTAGGAGCTGTGATCACCACTAGAACATGGCATGTCGGGGATGTGTGACTTTCCCAACAGCCAAGAGGACACTGTAGTTCCCTGGGGGAGCAGCCACAGAACCCCCTTCCATCATTGATGTCCCAACGCCCCTGGAAAGGAAGGGGGACTCCGACCACAGCAGTAAGGATGGATGTGAAAGAGGGCCACTCCTGTCTCAATCCTCAACTACAGGTGGGTCCTGAGCCACCGGGGAGGACAGAAAGGTTTGCAGTGGTGGTGAGACTGAACTTTTATATTGAATCAAACCAGACTGAAGCAGGAGGATCGCTCTGAGTTCGAGGCCAGCCTGGGTTACATAGTGAATTCAAAGACAGCCTGAACATAATGAGACTCTGTCTCAAAAAAATTAAAAAATAAAAAATACCTGAAGACAAGCAAAAACCTGTGAAATCTGAAAAGGGATTGCACACAGGTGTGACTGAAGCAGCAGAGGAAGACACTAGCCCTACAACTCACAGCGATCCTCCTGCCTCAGCCTCCCTCGTGCTGGGATTACTGGCTGGTCTTTATGTCCGGAACTCGCTCTTGAGAAACTTGCTCGCTTGCTGCATTGGAACATCTCTGATGTCATAGAAGCACCTATCTCTCAGTGGCTCAAATGGGGAAAGAAAAGATGTATTGTGATACATCGTAGTCCCTACAGTCCTTGGGTTACCTGGGGTGAGAGGGTGGAGCAGCTTTCATTCAGGCTCTGGGCCCAGAGCTTGAGTTGTGGGTGACGCAACTGAAGCCCTCAGATCTGAGTGGCAGAAAGGCCTCTTGGTACCTGACACCGTCTTTTTTAGGTCACATACAACACTGAAAAGAACTGACCACTTGCCAAGCCGCAGAGAAATATCCAATTCTGAGGATCGGACAATGTGGAAAACAACATTCTCTGACCATCATGTAATCAAATTAGAAATAAGTGGGCCGGGGATTTAGCTCACTGGTGCCACTGCCTGCCTCGAAAGCGCAAGGTCCCAAGTTCGATCCCCAGGACCAAAAAATAAAAAAATAAAAATAAATAAAAAGAAGAATTCTGAGACACAGAAGCAGTAGACTCCTGGTTTTCAACTGTGAGCATCTGGAGCTTGGGAGCTGCCCCTCTGCCCTGAAAACAGGGGAAAAGCCACAAACACGGGACAGCAACCATGAGGACCCCCTCCACCAGACATGGGGTCCTGGGGGAACACTGCCCCAGGGAGGGACAGCGGGTGACTATGGAGTTACCAGCCAAAGGCCAAGTGGAGCCACTGGGCAGGAAGTCCTGAGCTGGAGCTGGAGGGGGCATGACCAGTCTGACCTGCCTGCCCAGGGTCAGAGCCGAATGGTATTTTCAGAAATTTGCCCCCAGGAGCTATACAAAGTTCACCCGCTGAAGATTGGAGGAAAAACCTTCTGTGCAGTACGATCACAAATATGGTGAATGTTTAAATATTTATTAAAATGTGAGTGTCTTGGGCCAGGGATTTAGCTCAGTGGTTCCGCCGCCTGCCTCGCAAGTGCAAGGAACCGAGTTCGATCCCAGGTACCAAAAAAAAAAAAAAAAAAGTGAGTCTCTTTAGTTGCTGTCCTGGCTGTCTCAATGTCCTGAATCATTCAAAATGTTTCCCTTTCATGGTCTTTTTTACTTTGGGGAAGAGCCAGAAGTCACACAGTGCCAGATCCGGTGAAAGATGCCTCATCCAGTGGATGGGAACACAGCATTGTGTTCCTATGGTCCTGCCTTTCTGTTCGATGTTGCTCGGCAGCAGCATTCACCAGATATTTTTCACTGTATTTTTGATCACACCTCATAAAGACACACAGGAAAAAGGACTCCAAAATGGCTTCAGAAAGTGGCAAGAGCCAATTCTTTTTTTTTTTTGGTACCGGGAATCGAACTTGAGTCTTTGCGCTTGCTCAGCAGGCGGCAAAACCACTGAGCTAAATCGCTGCCCAACATCGCTTATGGCTTTTGATTAAAAAAAAAAATCACAGGAAAACAAAACCAAACACAATGCAACTTGCAGAGAGAGCTAGCAGGAGCCTCAGAGCCACAGCAGCAGTGTGTGCAGGATTCTCCAGCAACTGTGTGCAAGAACTGATGGGGAACGGGGAGAAAGACGGGATTCTTTGTTTTGTTTGGCTTGGTTTGGTTTTTTGAGTCAGGGTCTCACTATTAGTTCAGGCTGGCCTTAAACTCACCATGTGGACTAGCCTGGCCTCGAACTCATGATGATCCTTTTGCTTCAGCCTCCCAAGTGCTAGGATCACAGGCGTGCGCCACCGCACGCAGCTGAAGGCGGGGTCCTGAGAAAGACCGAAATGATGCCGGTGATGGCAAGCACTTCGACAGAAAGGATGGTTCCTGAGCAGACGCACCACGGCTGAGACTCTCCAAACTCAAAGTCAGCAAGCAACAAGGCTGAAAAGAGGGCACTGCAAAAGCTATACTGTGCATGAGTTGGAAACACCTGGAGAAGAAAGACAGGAGAGAAGATTCGCTTCTCCCCAATCAATGTCAGACACCACATGGTGGAACCATGAAGCTCAGAGAACGTCAAGCAGAATAAAGGCCCCCAAAATACAGGCAAGCGTGGCGTGTTCAGACTTCGGAAAATCAAAGAGAAAGAAAGAAGCCCGAGGCAACCCCCCCAACCTCTGTGGGAGCAGAGTGGATCCACAGGGAACCTGGCTGCAGCTGGGCGGGCAGGAAGGGCCTAAGAAGCCTTGAAAGCGTCGAGAGAAAAACTGTGGGAGCAGCCACCCGGCACCTTGTAACTAACCGAGCCCTCAGGAATGGAGGAGAAATGAGGACTCCCGGGCAAACAAAACATCAGAATCTGTCACCAAAAGAGGAGTGTTAGGAGGGGTTCCTGAGAGAGGAGGACAATGATGCAAGGTCTAAATGAAGAAAGGAAGAGCCCAAAGGAGTAAGAGGGGGAGAAATAACCCTTTACTTTCTCATTCCGCCCCGACCCATGGCTGTCAGCAAGGATGTGTCTGGTGGTCACTGCTTACGTAAACCTGGAAGGACGCCAGGGTGACTTGGGGACAGGCTCACAGCCCAGGGAGGGGGCTTTGTTCCCATCCCGCATGGGCTCGGCTGAACTTGGAGGAAAGGTGAGCTGTCAGGTGTTGACATCACCCACAAAGCAACACTGAGCCACAGCAGGGTGACAGTTGCCATCCGGTCACTTCTGTCATAGGAGAAGCAAGAGGCTAAGCCAGAGAAGACACTTCAGGCCCCTGTCCTCTTCCAGTTGAGGGCCAGGGGTCACAAGAGCCTGTGTCCCTGCAGCACAGCTGTTCTCTGGGAGGACAGGAAGAAGGGCTAGCCTGGCTGCAGGGGTTAAGGGTGGCCACAAGGTTTTCTGTCCCTCTGCCCCTCCAAATGAGTACTCAGCCAAAGGATTCTCATAGAGGACCTGGGAGCGGGGGAGGCACCAGGGATAGAAATATAACACTCAGAGGACTTGACTGGCCACAGCCGGCCCTGCACCCCACCTGTCCCGCAACAAGCCCCAGACTGTCGGGTCCTGGCTTTGTAAGGCCCTAAGGTCACCCACGGTGGACATGTGCATTGCTAACCAGAAGTTGGACTCCTCAGCCTAAGCCTTACTGTGCAACTCTAGAACTAACTATAGAGCTATGGCAATTGTGACAGCATAGTGCTCATGAAAGATCAAATACATCAGTGGGATGGATTGGAGAGCCAAGAAACAGACACTGATATAATGGGCTGACCCTTGTCAAAGACCTAAAAACATAACAGTGGACAAAAGGTGATCTTTTCAACAAATGATGCCAGAATAATAGGACATCCATATAAAAAATAAAAATTAAGAAAAGAATCTGGATGAACAAGCCAGAGAGCAAGCCCTGATGTGAAGTGTAGGCCTGGGGTGGTAATGACGTGTAGGGCCATTGTCGGTGACAGGTGCACCCTGGTGTGCTCTGTGGAGGGGGAGGCTGTGTGTACGGGCAGGAGGGACCCGGGAACCCTATACCTTCAGCTCAGTTAGACTGTGAACCTAAAACTCCTGTAGGAAATGAAGGCTGACCAAGACTGCATATAGACACAGACCTTACACCCTTCACAAAACGAATTCAAAATGCATCATAGACCTAAATGGAAAATGCAAAACCATAAATTCCCAGGATGTAGAACAGGAGAAATTTGGATACGGCATTGGGTTCTCAGACGCAACAGCAAAAGCAAGATCCATGAAAGTGACACCTGATAAACTGGACTTTGTTAAAATTTAAAAACATCTGCCTTGCAAAAGATGCTGACCAAGGCAGGCATGGTGGTGCATTCCTGTAACTCCAGCACTCTGGAAGCCTGAGGCAGGAGGATTCCAAGTTTAATCCCAATCCAGGCAATTTAGCAATTTGGTGAGATGCAGATCAAAGTTAAAAAAAAAATAAAGAAAAGGCCTGGTAGTAGCTCAGGGCAGAGGCCTAGGTTCAATCCCCAGTATTGAAAAAAAGAAAAAGAAAAGAAAAGAAAAATGATACTATCAAGAGAACGAAGACAATAGACTGGGAGAAAATATTTGTAAAACAAATCTGATAAAGGAGTGGTATCTAAAATAGACAAAGGACTCTTGAAACTAAATAATAAAATGAACAAACCAATTGAAAAACGGACAAAAGTCTGAAAGATATCATGTCAAAGAAGATATGCAGGGCCAGGGATTTAGCTCAGTGGTGCCACCACCCGCCTTGCAAACGCAAGGTTTGAACCTCTCTACATCTTGTGCCTCCTGTCCTTCCCTACTCCTCTGGGACCCTTTCAATGACCTCTTCTCCTCCACTCTGGCCTTTTCCTTCTCATTTCAATACTACACTATGCATTCTTTCTGGTGCGTGCATGTGTGTGTGTGTGTGTGGTACTGGGACTGGGGATTGAACCCAGGGCCTTTGCACTGAACTACATCCCCAGGCCTTTTTTGCTTTTTGTTTTGAGACAGAGTCTCATCTTACCCTGCTAAGTCGCTAAGTTTCTTAGGCTGGGCTCAAACTTGGTAACATCCTGCCTGGTGTGTCACCATGCCCAGCTAAGAAGACCCCTCTTTTACCCCTGAACTATATTCTTTTGGTGTCTCCTGGGGCAGAACTAAGGGCCTTGCGCATGCTGGATAAACACTCTCCCATTGAGCTACAACCCACCCCCAAATCACACATTTTAACATGCCTCTGTTAATTACTAAATTCTAAAATCAATCATTTTCTTTACACTTCCCCAAAGGATCCTTGAATTACTATCATATTACTCTCTCCGGCCTCTCTGGTTTTGTTGTTTCCTTCTGGATTTTTTTACTGATTATTGGGGGGGGGGATGGGACTCAGGGCCCACGCGTACGCTGTACCTCTGAGCTACACCCCCAGCGCAAACCAGATCGTCTGCACTTCACTTTATTTTTTTCCGGTATGGGGAATCTAGACTCACAGAAGCAACAACACAGGCAGCTCTGAGGACACAGACTGGTGGTGTCCTAGGGGGTGCTGGCTCATTACACTGGGACCAGCCACGCCTCAGCTCACGATGGAAATAGGAGAAACTTGGGTTCGCTTACTGAGAAAGCTGAGCATCACAGCCACGTTTATGGAGAAACTCTTCAAGGGTGAAGTTATCAGAGAAAATAAATCGAAAGGTGGTTTGGCAACCAGGACAACAGATAGAACTCAAGCTCCTGTTAGACGTGTGCTAGCCTGAGTTATGGCTCCCCTCATGTTGCTTCAACTCTTTCCTGTATTTTTTGTCCCTGAATTATATTCAGGATAATTTCTATTTTCCACTTCTCTAATTCTTTAGCCAGTCGTGTCTAGTAGGCTATTACAACTATCCTCTGAGTAAGCTTCAATTTGTCTGTTTCTTAATTTCTAAAGTAATGATTTTAGTTATTTTTCAAACCTGACCGGTCATTTTTATAATCTCCTGATCTTTATTCACATTTTAAAACTTGTATCTATCACAATAGTTAAGAGGCAAGATTCTGGAAATTCATTATGTAGATTTAAATCTCAGTCTTTGCCATTAGATGAGTGTTTAGCCTCTCTGCCGTTTCCTCATCTCTAAGGTAGAGATAATAATACAAGCTCATACATAATAAGTATACAAGTTTGTTATGAAAATTGAGTTAATATATGTAAAGAATTCAGAGTAGAGCTTGGCATCTAAAAAGTAGTGCATGTTGGCTGTTACTATATTTACTGGCTGATATATTTTTGGGGGTGAAAGCCACATTAACACGAGTCATTTTTAAACGCACAATTTAGTGTCTTTTAGTATGTTCACAGTGCTGCAAAACTGTCCCCTCCACCTGGCCCCAGGACATTCTTGTCCCCCACGAGGAGACCCTATGCCTACTCAGTAGTTACTATCCTTTCTCCCTTCTTAGTCCCTCGTATATGCCAATGTGCTGTCTTCAACAGACTTTATTCAGGGTGCTCCTTTAAAGAGAACCATACAAGGTGGTTCTGTGCCCTTTGCATGTGTTCACAATACATCCACACACTGTAGCATTTATCAACACTACATTCCTTTCCATGGCTGAATGTCATCATCTGAAATACTAGAATTTACTTATTTATTCCTTATTTCCACAACGTTTTCAATTCTTGTGTGTACATACTATACTTAAGAATGGAATTGCTGGCTTTCTGTGATAATTCTGTTTAACTCTTTTTTAGTGGTACTGAGGGTTGAACCCAGGCCCTTCCTATTGGGCTACATCCCCAGTTCTTTTATTTTGGGACCAGGTTTCACTATGTTGCCCAGGCAGAGGGTGAATGTGAGATCCTGTGTCTCAACCTCCCACAGTGCTAAGACTAAAGGCATGTGCCACTACATTCAAATAAAATCTAACTTCATGATTGCCAAACTGTTTGCAGTGAAGCTGTACCATTTTACATTCCCACCAGCAATGTTCAAGGATTCCAGTTTCAGGTATAAATCGATACCTCACTGTGGTGATTTGCATTTCCCTAGTAACTAATGATGCCGAACAACTTTTTATGTGGGTGCTTGTGGACATTTGCGTATCCTTTTTTGAGAAATGTCTACTGAAATCTTTTGACTTATTTTTTTTGGTACCAGGGAATTGAACTTGGGACCTTGCACTTGCGATGCAGATGCCAGAACCAGAGCTAAATCCCCGGCCACGGCTGTTTTTAAAAATAGGACTGTCTTATCATTGTTTTATGAATTCTTTATGTATAAGTCCCTAACATACAATTGTAAATATTTCTTGCATTCTTTTCACTACTATGTCCTTTGACATGCAAAGTATACAATTTTAATGAGGTCCAATTTTTCTACCACTTGGGATTGCTTATGCTTTTAGTATTTGATTATAAAATCAAAGGGCATGAAAATACTCATTTTCGTTCAAGGTTTTTGTGGTTTTAGATCATATGTAGGACTTCAATACCTTTTAATTGTGTATATGTTGATGGGGGCCCCAATTCTTTGGCAGGCATATATATATATATATATATCTAGTCCCAACACCATTTGTTGAAAACCACTGATCCCCATTAAGTAGTCTTGTCACCCTTGCAAAACACCAGTTGACCATAAACACATGGTTTCTCAATTCTACTCCATGGGCCTTCATGTTTACCTTTATGCTATTATCAATTTTGATTATTTAGCTTTGTAGTAAGTTTTAAAATTGGAAATAAATCCTTTACTTACATTTCTTTTAGCAAAACATTTGTACATTTTAGATAAACACAGTAACACTCATCATAGGGAATTTACACCAGTACGATATACCTTCCCCCCCCTTCCCTCTCCCCTCAAACCCCATTACTTTTGCTCTTTTTAAACATTGCTTGACTCTTTGTACTCCTTTGAAATTCCATTAACTTTTGCTCTACCACTGAGTACATCCTCAGTGACATACAACCTTTTAAACCAATTGTTTCTGTAAGCCAGTCATTCTAACTTTGACAAAGATTGGATTCAATCTGTAGATGGCTTTGAGAAACCGTTATCATCTCAACACTATCCAATCTTCTAATCTGTGAATACGGATGCCTTTCCATTTATTTAAGAGTTCTCTAATTTTCACTGTACAAGTTTTACATTTCCATGGTTAAATATATTCCTAAGCATTCTGACGCTATTCAAGTGGAATTTTCTTAATTTTTATTATAAAACTACAACTAACTTTCTGACTGTACCTTATGAACTTGCTGTGACCCGACCTAGTTATGGTGGGTGTTCTGCACAGGCCAGGCCACTGCGTGCCAGGAAGCAGGAAGACCACTCACTAAGACAATAGATTCACACAGTGGTGGCAGCGGGACAGTGAACTGGAAGATGCCGAACACATTTTAAACAGCCAGGTGCACAGCAAACAGATGGCATGCGCACCAGCTCAGCAGTGGTAGGTCAGCAATGAGCCGCTGAGTTCCTAAACGGGCACGAAGGCATTTTCACTTTACAGTGTTTGCTCTTGCTAAGGATGAACAGAGATCAGGAAGTAGAGGCTCAGTCAATGGTCTGTCACTTCATGAAACCATTTTCTATATTACAGAAAAATTTGAGGGCTCTTAAAATCAGAAAACAGCCAACTTCAATCTCTCGGACCTGTCTAGAAATTTGTCTTTAATAATGTTCCACTATAACAATGTTTTGGAAGTTTCCAAACTCTTTACCATTTATTTCACACTACATTAAGAAAGCACAAAAAGTTTTAAAGTACTAAGGCACATTTAATGGGCTGTTTTGTTGTTTGCTTTGGGGTTTGAGACAGTGTCTCCTTTGTAGTGCAGGCTGGTCTCAGGGGTAGTGATCTGCCTGCTTCAGCCTCCAGAGGGTTAGGATCACAGGCGTGGGCCACTACACCTGGCCAGGGCACATTAATGTTAGATTCAAACACTGCAAATACATCTTCATTTCCACAGAATGAAATCTGGGCTCCAATCTTTATTCAGCTATGTTTACCTAGCACACAGGTAGATTTTGAACTTGGTTACTTGTAATACCTAAACATTAGCTGGATTATACAGATATTAAGCTAGAGTTTATGTATTCCCAGTGTAGATCACCTATGGCACTTGTCAGCTATTAGAACACTCAGGCATACACAACATCCTCTGCACCCACAATGAGCAGAGCACAGTTGCAGTGACGAGTTGTGTCACAAAGGAACACTAAGAAGAGACTAAACACTGACCATGCATAGAGCCACTTGGAGGGCTCCGTAAGGACCAACTAGGACAGGACCTGATTTGTGTTCTAAGAACTTCCTCAACAATGCTGACACTGGTTGAGTCACACTTTCAAACTTGTAATACCCTTCGTACACCATTACTTTAATACTGTACATTCAAAACTGAGCTCGCACACCGTATTGAATTCAATCATGGACTTTGCGTTTGCTGCAATGAGTAAGACCAAGTGTCTTTAAACACAGACTTTAATGGTAACAATTCCTTTAAGCTCAATTAACGTTAGTTATTACAAGTCTTAGGCAGTTGTCACTTTTAGACATTTAGTGACTTGCACTGGGTTCCTCGAAAGACATTCACTTAAGTGTAATCAACAGTTAACAGTTATGTCAACACAAAACATGGCTAATTTGTCAACCCCATCACTAGCACAGCATGATCAGTATTTTAATACTAAGCCATTCATATTTAAAAATGAAGTGAGTGCTTCACTACCCCTGAGACCACTAGTTAACCGTGGTTCATACTTTTAAATGTGAGTACACCCACACAGTAAAAGGAAACTAAGGTTAAACAAAAAGTCTGATCATCACATTGCAAACCTGCCCGAGAAAAAAGTGAGTCACTTAAGAATGTAATATTTACCACTAACAGGCCAACTGTATTCATAGGTGAAGAAAAATGTGAGTCTACTACAGGAAACACAGACAACAGTCCAAACCAATACTTAACCAAACAGTCACATCAGTCCTACACATGGCACTAGCAATGTCCAGTTGCTGTCGGGTGGGGAAGAGGGCAAATCCTTAAGATTCTTTTGAAGGTATCATGGTGATCCCAAGTCCAGCGCCTATACATTCAAAAACGTGGGGTTTTCCAGGTACTTCACTGTTCTTACACCTGGAGAAGCCTCTATGGCTTATTCCCTTAGAAGCAACACAGGAGATACACAAAGTATCAAAAGACACAACTGGACATACCCACTAATTATGATCACGGTAGTCTAAGCTATCTCTGTAAACAATGTCTAAGGCTAAAAAAAAAAAAGTCCAGTTGAAAGCCAATTAGGGCCCCACCCTTTTATTTTAAAAGTTTTATTCATGTTTGGCTTTCAAGAACATGCCTATTAAAGCTGTTACTTTGAGTATAGGAATCTTGGAAAGATTCTGAAAATAGCCAAAGAGCAGTTATTTCTTACCTTGTGGAGCAGTTACTGGTTTTTCATTCCTAATTTGAATCTATAAAAGTTTTGACAGCATGACATCTACCCTGAAGAACCCATGATTTTTAAAGCAAGATAAGAGTCACTTCATTCATTGGAAAAGACCATTTAGGCGGATTTGTATTTCCAAACGAAGTGCTTAGTACAGAATGAACAAAGCTAGAATATCTTCAGAAAGCATGCATTTCACTTCCAGTTTAGATTAGAATCTTAACAAATTATGTCCAAACTACATATTAAAATGTTTATAAAAATTAAGCTTTAACGTTTATTTCTAGCTTCCCACATCTGTGTGCAGACAAGAAATAAGGTTGCACGTAAGTGTAAGCAGTGCAAAAATGTGGAAGTGGAGACATCACATTTGCTAGAAACTGTACACAGGACTTGAAATAAAACGGTGGGTAAATCAAGTTAACTAGGAAAAAAGTAAAACTACAGGGTCAGAGTTAGGGTGAAGGATGGTAATGCCCTTGTTACTACAGTTCAGCAGTAGAACTGTAGTTCTACTTGTTGAAGAGAAGAACCCAACAGCACTTGACCTTAGCCATTCATGTGAAGTCCCCCACAGTGCTACCTGCTGCACTGACGCTCACAACTGTAAATGGCCAACAATCTACTCCCTCAGATACTCAAATACCCCAGGGCTAGGCCACGTCAACACAGCATCGCAACAGCTCCCACATTGAACAGTACTTTATTCTGTCAATTCCAACCCACTGTTACTCCCATGTGATGGTTTTCTTAGGGTGTCAAGTGTACAAGGTGAAGACATTCTAGACAGGGGATGCACCTGGAAAATAAACTTCAACTCCATACACACATTTCAAAGCTGCTGGGGCCCAAGTCCATCGCGATCTCCAGGGCTGCCAGGATTATATGCAGCACACTGAAGCTACACTATCCGAGTAGCCTATTCTGCGTAAGTCAGGTCAAACAATAGATCAACCTATAACAGACTGCATTTTAGCTGAACATGACAAAATAGTCACTCTTGAACTTTACATCATTATCTGATGTCAAACAATGAAGCAAATCCCAATAGTATATACAAAAAAAACCAGCTTTGCATTTTACAAGATTGTTTCCCATACTGATTAATCCAGGCAGCTAACTCATTGGTTTATGCAACTTTATTGAAGAAAAATAAATCAATTACTAGCAGAGCTATTAGTTGATCACTCATCCACTGACAACTTGCATCATTTACTCAGTGCTATATTTAACAGTGTTTTGGAAGATAGATTAACTAATAGCTCCAAGCCTCCTAACAATTTAAATGAAAATTACAAAATGTTTTGAGACCCTATTTTGGAATACAAAGGGTGTTTGAGTTCCAATTTCCATTCTCTGTAGAACAAGAACAGGTCATTCCTTTATTGACATGCATAAAATACATCACATTTTCTGTTCTGCCGATGCTATAAATTCAATACCAATTCTCCAACCACATCAGTTATGAGCATAAAGTATATCACGTAACCTCAAATCTCTAACAGTGGAAGGCTTAACAAGAATGGATGCTGCTAGAATAATGCTGCTTCCTTGCCGTGACAACCGAGCATCCATCTCCCCCCCTCAGCTGGCTTCTTCAGCAGTTAGAGCTGTGAGGAATGGTTTAGTCTCATAACCAAGTTAGAGTGAAGACATTGGCCACATAATACACATGCTCCCTTTTTTAAAAAAAATTCTGAATCTTGGGCAACTGTTCTCTTGTAACTACTTTACAGTTTCTAAAAGCAGTTATTGTCCAAAGCTGGAAGAGCTTAAGTCTTCTCAGATGAGCATGTGAATGAATGGAGGGAGGTAAACAAAAAATAAAATTAAAAAAGATGAGGTCTGATAGGGGAGCAGCCGGATAAGAAAATCAAAAAAGGAACAGTAATTTAAAGTTTATTCCAGCTATAATGCAGGTTATTCTGATTTTAAGGTAGCATCACATGGCATACTTCTGAGTCCATTCTCGAGATATTCTGTTGTACCTGTAAATGAAAAAATGTATTTTAAAAATAAAGTTAAGAGTATTTACCAACATTTTCCAGAGAAGAATCAGATCAGTATTTTACCTACACAATCATGACGTTTCTATTATAGCTATGACTGGAGAACAGCAAAGGGAGAGACACCTCTGGTTCTCAAAGCAGGATGGGAAATGAGACTAACTGCTCTGAAGGCAGGGCTTTTTAGAGTTTATCAGAGATGTCTGTCAGAATAGTATCTCATTCTGTACACCAACAAACTCCACCAAAAGTAAAATCAAACAGTTACTTTAAAATTATGTTGAAATCCTAGACTTTGTGAAGTTACTTGGCTCCGGCTGTTAAGAGAAAATGCCTTTGAGACTTAGAATTCTGAGTGAGACACTGGGAAGGGTTTATGTAACAAAGACCAGCAAGCCAGAGATGTAGCTCAGTGGTGCTGCGCCTGCCTAGCAAGCCTAAGATCTAAAAACAAAACAAGACAGACCAGCGATTTTCAAGAAGGGCTGGGTGTGATCAGAACCACATATTAACTTTCAGAAATTGCAGTGCAGTAGGTGCTAAGACCCACAGCAACCTGTTGGAGATTGCTAGCACTGTAACCAAGACATCTCTGCTTAGATTAACTCATGAGCCAGGTCATCACTGAGCAAGACCACTAATATTGATAAATACCATCCATTTCTCCCAAGATTCTTCCATGCCATTACTTACCAAGAAAAATAGTGATAACCTTAAGAAATGAATATACGGCAAAAAGACACAGAACTTTTAGATTTAATTTAAACTTTTAAAAATACTGTTAGTTTTATTTCAAACCTAGAACTAAGTATGACTCAACTTTTTTCTAAACTTTACATTTCAAAGTTCTTTCTACTCAATTCATAGTTATGTCATTTAAAAATATCCTCTCCAGAAAGCCAGCACTTTAAAACAGAGGCTTTACATAGCAGAAAGCGAGCCACAAAATATAGCTGACACTAACACATGCTTGTCAGTAATGAACATTTAGTTTAGATGAGTAGGTTGAAGTATTTTTCCCTTCCAATACTACTACCTCTTGGCAAAATTTTAAAAATCCATCACATTCTATTATAGCAGTGGAACAAAGTTTCAAGTTAAAATGTAAACACCAAGATAGTTTGATAAAGACACTCTTAAATTGTCATCTTTGACTAGTGCTATGCTGCTTTGCCATGCAAGAATACTTCCGAGTAGTAGTGACTACTGGGCATTCTGTCATGCTCAGCAGATCAAGCTGTTACAAGCAGCTTTCAGAGACTGCCCAGTCTGTTATCTGTTAGTTAATGCAGTGCCTGAGAGCATGCGGCACCCCAGTGCTCGCAGCACCAAGAGCGAGCGGCACCACGGTCCTCTTACCCTACAACATAGCGTATTTGTCTGTCCACTCTCTCGCTAACCTATTGTACCTGATTGGACAACACACTTACATTAATCACAAGGTAAGGTGGTTACAATGCTTAAGTTGAACATGAAGGTAATTCAGGTATCTGAGAAATTTAGAGCCAAGTTTTTGTAATCATTAGTACTAGTATTTTTTGGAAAAATGTATTTGGGGTGAAGAAAAAAGTGCTTTCTCCCCTCCCAAATTTTATGAGCACAAAGTGACAAAGTTTTTATCACATTAGAAGAAAACGAACATGTTGTGGGGCTATTCAGTCACGTAAAAGTCATTTTAAAAAAAGCTTTCTACACTATTTTATCAGATAAGAATACAATCTCCCTGGCATTGGCATAACTTACAGAATAGAAGCCTAACTCCAGTTAGGCTAAAAGTATTTTTATAGTACTTCCCTAAACAACTGTATACTTACTTGTCTCTGTCTGTTTTATAGATCCGTGCAATCTCTGGCACTAGGGGGTCATCTGGGTTTGGATCACATAGCAGTGAACAAATGGATAAAAGAACTGCAAGAAAACAAATGTGTTGTTACTCAGCATCACAGGGTTTGGGCGAGTAAGGGTCAAGAGAATTTAAAAATACATGTCAAGAACTTCAATACTCAAACGGATGTTGTTTATATTTTAATCTCAATCAAATATTTTATGAGATTTTGCTTCACAAAAGTCAAACTCTTGGTAAGTAAGGAGTGCTAAAAGAATACCTTTGTTGGCATCAAAATCAGTACTGACTACTACACAGGTAGTCAAATGCCACATTAGTTCGCTGGTAAGAGTAATACCCATGCCGGATGAAAAATCCATTCCTTGCTCTGCCCTTGGACAGGCTCCACAAAATGCTGTCCCCTGGAATCTGCAAGGTGGAGACCATATTCCCAAGAGTCCCAGTGAACCCAAACACTGCCGAGACCTCTTGAGCACTAAGTGACCCCTCAAAGCTTTCGTTCTTGCTCTGATCTGCTCACACCGACTCAGGAGAGGCCAAGTGTCACAGGACATAGCTCAATCATCGTGGGTACCTGTGATGTGTCACTCACCACATAGGTGTTACAAAGACCTCAGCAACATTCACAGAAGCTGAACGTAATTTCAAATCCAAATGCACGTGCGAGGGATGCACATATAAAATTACAGAATAAAAGACCTGGCTACACAGTAACTCAGGAGAAAAGGCAAAAACTTCAGCTGTACCTGCAAGTTAGCAAAATACAACTGGCAAAAACCAAAGTACTTTAAAAACAAAACACTACAAACTCCCACCTGTATTTACAGAAACTTTTCAGTACTACAGTCCATCCAGGAATAGTAAAAACTTGCCACCTGGCACTTGGGTATGGGAGCACGATTTGGGGAAAAAAAAAAAAGAAATTAGAATTTTAAAAAAGTGATCTTGGAAGACTCATGGCAGTATTTACTCACTTTATTTTCTCCCTCAAAAGTGGTGGTAGTTAAAGCTTGAGAAATGTTACACAGTACCTTTGAAGTTCTAAGGCATAGCATGAACATATATTTTACTCTGCATTTACCAAACTCATAAATTATAAAACCTTTTGGTACGATTTTACATAAGCACTAAGCTCAAAACAAAATGCTTTATTGGGAAATGGGAAGACAATGTTCAAATGAGAAAGGGAAAAAGGAAGAGGGAGGGGGAAAGGAAAGGAGTGACAAGAAAAAAGGGAAAAATGGAAACAAACCTTTTGTAAATAGAGAGGGGAAGAGGAGACGAAGGGAGGGCAATGGGAAAAAAAGCAGCGGCAAGATCTATCATGTACAGGTACAAATTCTCTATGATGAACACTATCATGTCTACCTAAAATGTACCAATATAGGCTGGGGATTTAGCTTAGTGGCACTATGCCTGCCTACCAAGTGCAAGGGTTTTAAGTTCGATCCCCGGTACTGCCAAAAAACAAACAAACACTAAAAGGCAGACTTTTCCTTCCCAAGAAATAGCTGTGTGTGATTTTACTCATGGGGTAAAACTGAGAAAAGCCACCAGAATCACTCAAAATAAAGAAAGTGAAAAAATGATCCATCTGAGATAATGCTGCCAGGACAGGTCAACCTGGTACTCTACTGTGATAAAAGCAGGACATCAGAACCAACTTAGGGATCAAGTTTCTATAACTTTTGATGACATCCTCCTAACTAGAAATATATTTAAAAATAAACACGCTGGGTGTGATGGTACACACCTGTGATCCCAGCACTTAGGAGGCAGAGGCAGGAGGATTGCCGGAAGTTCAAGGTCACTGTGGACTACATAGTGAACTCACGACCAGCCTGAACTACAAAGCAAGACCCTGGCTCAAATAAACAGAAAAACCAGCATCAGAATTTCCCTAGAGTCAAAACTTCAAGATTTAAAAGTTCTATTAAACCCAGGTAAGCTATAATTATACCATTCTTGTTTTTTTAAAAAAAAAGATAAAATGAGATGTACAAGTAAGTTGTTTAGGACAAGAAAAATAGAGGTCCATAAAATAAATTTTGGTCTTATATGATGAAGGGAACTCATTAGGCAAACAATGCTCTCTTCACCCAGTCCTAATTTGAATTTCAACTTCAAGTTTCAACCAATATTGCTAGTAGGGTAAAAACAAATTTATGTATCACTTCTTCTTCCACTTCTTATCAAAATGCTGACACAGTAAATACAGATTCAAGGATGAAACTCCTTTATTGGGGGGGAGAATCAAAGCATCAAGACTACATTAAAAGTACTTTACCTTTAGAAATAGTTAAAGCAGGAGACCACTGTGATCTTAGGATATCGAGACAAATGCTGCCATTACTGTTAATATTTGGATGATAAATTCTTGTTGTAAATGCAACCTAAAATAAATTTTTAAAAAACCTTTTAAGTATTTTATCCAAATAAAAACAAAGCACCCTAAATTTGATCAGAAGATGTTTAAAGAAAAGTTTAAAATACAAGTTATCAGGGCCGGGGATTTAGCTCAGTAGTTCCGGCACCTGCCACACCAAGCACAAGGTCCTGAGTTCGATCCCTAGTACCAAAAACATAAATAAATGAAATAAAAGTTATCACTTAAAATACAAAAATTATCAAAACGGGTCTTTACATTTATTCTGTGCTCTTTCCCCCAATCATTTTCAATTAAAATGGAAAGTACTGCTGGGACAAAAATTTCATTACTAATAATATTGTGGAAAGTTCTGAAGGTTAACTTTTGTGCTATAATACAAGTATCAAAGGGTAATCTGAAGGGTACTTAATAACACTTATTAAAATGTACATAAGGTCCTGAGCTAGGCGCACATAATCCCAGCACTTGGTAGGCTGAGACAGGAGGACTGGTGAGTTTGAGGCCAGCTTGGGCTACATAGTGAGTTCAAGTCCAGCCTGAACTACATATAACAAGAGTCTATCTCAAAAAAAGGGAAAAGGAAAAAAAAAAAGGTCTTAGAATCAAAATTTATAAATCTTATTTAAAATGTACTAGGTTATACAGTAAAGTTTGCATTTCCACTGTGCACAAAACCAAAATTTGAGTATTACAAAACTATTTCAGGCTGGGAATTTAGTTCAGCAGCACAGCACCTGCCTGACAAGCGTAAGGTCCTGAGTTCCATCTCCGGTACAAAAAAAACCAAACAAAACCTACTTCATTCAATGGCATGTCACACAGCACCTTCAACATGACTGTTACAGTGAAGTATCACAGTGTTTTATATATACTATCTTGTGGTCATTCACAGGCTGAATTTACTTTATTGATTATAAAAGGTCAAGGACCATATGCTTTCAGTACCTATAAACTAGCCACCTCAGAACATTTGGGAACTCTTGAAGCTGAACATCTGATGGCTACTATTACAACAATTCCAATCTGTGTTACTGACAAATGGAAAAAGGTTTCCACAGGGCATATTTGAGCCTTGCAACACTAAGGACAAGCAAATCTCCCCCACTTATAAACTTCAAGCCGATATCTAACTCTTTACAGGCTAGTTGTGTGTGCATATCTACATATAGATATATTTCAGCTTCAATTATTCTTCTTCAGTACATAACACAGTCTTACACAGAACCCTAATTTTGCAGAATGTGTTGTTCCTCTGAAACAGTGCAAATTCTGTACTAACAGATTGTGAAAGAAAACACTTGCCTTAGGTGGTTTGAAGGGGTAGTCTGTAGGAAAATGAATTGTCAAAAAGAATACACCACCTTGATATGGGCTGTCATTCTGTGAAGAGAAAAATATTCTTAACCTTAATATTTAAAGAAAACTCATTGGTAAGTAAACATTTCCATTTTCTAAGTATTTCTCTAATAATGAGTCAAAAATTACCTGCTTGCACTCTAATGAACTCTTATTCATTCGGTTCATCTTGGTGGAAAAACGTCATAACTATAACAAACCCTAACTTATTAGCTTCAATTTTATAAATTTACCTAAGGTTAGAAAAAATTATCCAGAAACCAAAAGTACACTTAGCAATAGTTTGCCTAGTATTATTTCTCAGTCACACTGTAATTTTAAAAGAAAGTTTTTACATGTGTAGAATATTTCTTTTTAATGAAAGCCAGATGTACACAAATGGCTTTGCAACTCAATGGGTCATTCACCCACTACTGTGTAGTATAAACCAAATTTAAAATTCTTAATACTTACAGGTCCCATAATTGTGGCTTGCCAATGGAACACTACAAAAAGAAAACAAAATAAAACATTCTCACTATCATCTCAAGACACACAAAGCTCCTTTCAAGTTAGCCATAGAAATCAATTTAGAAAGTTACTTACTGTCATCCCCAACTGGGCCTGCAGAACATTGTGCTGGAGGGTCACGGGCCAAATCACTAAGTTCCTATACCAAGACAAAAAACAATGGGTCATGTAACATAATGTAAGGAAACAAGCAAATACAGTCAAATGAGCAGGGCATGGTGCTGCATGCCTGAAATCCCAACACTTGGTAGACTGAGGTGAGAGAACCCAAAGTTCAAGCAAGGCCTACCTGGAATATATAACAAGATCGTGTTTCAAAAAGTCAAAACAAAAACAAAAACACACAAATCACTTGAGTAGAAGGCAAGGGGTAGTGGAGGTGAAAATGATCCAAAGCATGTGAAGTGCATACCAGAATGAAACCTCTCCATCTGTATGGCCAACACGCTCACATGCACACATGCAAAGATGTGAGGCAGAGAAATCCCAATTTCCTGGTACTATGGCCCAGCACCTTGACAAGGTCCCAGGCCCCCAGAAGGACTTGCTGACAACCGCACACTGACAGTACCTCACCTTTGGAGGCAAGCTAGACTGTGCACATCCACTTGAGTCACTGGACTGACTCAGTCAGCTGATTCACTCAGTAATCTGAGTGACTGAACCAGTGAGCAGAGTCATTAATTTGCAATGAGAAATATTCCTTTCCAACAGCCAGTACCCTCATGCCTATAGTTCAGAACACCTTCTCAGGAAAAGCAAATTAGTAAGCAAGAGTCTGACACATGTACAGAACTAAACAGAGACCACTGGATGTGGGAGCTTGAGTCCTATCTGAGCTAAGCACATTCCATACATTGCTTTGCTTGGCCCTCATTCCTTCAGCAAATACTGACTGAATGCTGGCCACATACATGCCAAACATTGTCCTCACTGAATGTAGCATCAGCATCAAACACAATCTAAGCCATCATTAGATAGGAAACAATAGCATATCTGTGACTGTATTTTTTTTTGGTACCAGGGACCAAATTCCAGTCCTTGTGGTTGCAAGGCAGGCAGCAGAACCACTGAGCTAAATCTCTGGCCTGTGACTGTATGTTTTTAAAAATTAGTCAACTAAGGGCCGGTGATTTAGCTCAGTGATTCCCCTGCCTGCCTTGCAGGCGCAAGGCCCCAAGTTCAATCCCTGGTACCAAAAAAAAAATTAGTCTACTACTTCCATTTACTTTTATGTCATTCTTTAATGGACATACAATCATGACTCTCAAACAATACGTTCCATTAAGAAAGACAAAACCTAAGCAACCCTATGTCCAGTCACTGGAACAAAGTAGGCAGCATTGGCCCATGGACATATACCCAGCAATCCGCACTCAGGGTTCAATGACACTAACGAAATTCTGATGGACAAAGCTGATGCTCTCAATATGAGAGCTTGGAAAAGGCACAGCGCAGTGCAGTACCTACCTACTGACCTTTCGGACCACCTCTGGGGCCCTCTTCTGTCTTCAAACTTTTGCTCTTCCTGAACCACACTTATACCAATTCATCCATGGATTCCATTTTCCACATTAAAAACCTCTCATAGGACTAGGTACCCTTTTGTATCCAATCTTACTATTACAAATTAACTTTTTCTTTAACTCAACACTAATTTTTAACTGTTTTCAAAATTCTAACTTTGAAAGAACTTATTTTCAAGACAAAAATAATGTGCTCAGCAAAACATGAAATTTCCACAATTCCATATGAACTAATTATCCCCATACACCTATATGTACAAAAAGATGGTAATCTAGCATGAAGATACTTGGCTCCTTAGACTTTCTTTTTATTTTAAATTTAATATGGTACAGCTCTATCTTACAAAAGACATAACCAATGCCTCATCATCAAAAATAAAAAGCACATGTCTGTAATCCCAGCTACTCTGGAGCCTCTTGCAGAAGAATCACAAACACAAGACCACCCTGGGCAAGTTAGTGAGATTCTATCTCAAAATAAAATTTAGGAATGTCTGGGAGTGCTCAGTGGTGGAACACATGCTGAATGCCTGCCCAGTGTGTGTGAGGCCCTGGGTTCCATATCCAGTACCAAAACCACAAAAGACCAAAATGGCAAACCAAACTAATGCTAATGCACTGCTCCATTGAACATTTTCAAACAACAAGTTAAATTCTTTTTTTAAAAGTACACTGAAGTCCAGGAATCACTTTTTAAATTCCTTTTGTCTAAACATGGAAATAACAATCAAGGATATGTGGGGGAACAACAAAACCCTCCAAAAGTCTCAATGTTGTCATGTACAAAAAGACAAATGCTAGAAAAAGGAATGAATGGTGGGTGGGGCTGTGCTGTGTGTCAACCCCAGAATGGCCAGGGTGCCATGCAAGTGTCTGCTACCAAGATACACACCCTAGTAAAAGGAGTGTCTTCCTGAAAGGAGGCCTAGAGTCTGTGATCTTTCTGCCTCGGTTTCCAGAGCAGTTTGAATTACAGGCTTACACTACTAGGCCTCAATGGGCTAATTTCAAAGGATACAATAAAGAATGATGTGGCCAATACCAACAACTTACCACAATTATCAATGCATTTCTAACCCTGAAACATTAATCTCATTCTTTTACTCTAATCCCACAATGTGTTCACTGTTAAGGACAGAAATACAACCGCATGGAAATAATTTTCTTTAGTTACTGGTATGATCTTTGCTTCTCATTGCAAAGTCAAAGATATGAAGTGCAGAATAGTCAGTAAAAACTCCCCTTCCCTAGAGAGTCCAAAGAATGAAAAGCTCAATTTAAATTCCAGAATAACCACATTTTGGAAAAATGTATGATTTCTAGCTGGTATATAACTACCACAGAAGAGTGACAAACTATCCAGGTTACCTACAAATACTTTTACTAACTAGAAATCCAGGCTCTTTTCAGTTTCTTTATACCACTGCATAAATAGTTCAGTCAGCCATTTACTTATCCAAACCCCATGTATTTGATATGTTAAAAAATAAGAGACTCCTAAGCCCTCAGTTATAGAGCTTTTATTAAAAATTAAAAGTATAGCTTTAAAATTTATTGATGCTCATGACAGGGCCGTAATTCATATGTCTCACTGTCAAGTGGCTCCGATTTGAATCGACTGTTCTCACCAGCTTGAACCACTGGTGGTACATGCATGACTGTACCACTGTGCGGCTTATACCACTTATTAGGATCTTGGATTACAATAATGCAAATAAAGGCACTGTTTAGCAGAGGAGATATCATCATACAGTTCCTTAAGGAAAACATTAAAATAGTCTAAAAAATTGGGAGACAGCTAATTTGTGGTACACCATTTATAAATGCTATTTACTATACATATGAGCAATGAGGTACGTATAAGATTTCCATGTTAAAATTTAGAGAATTATGGATAAACTATTCATGAATATAAATTTCTCTTAACCTGATGAAGTAAATTTGATTATTGTAATAGTTTTAATTGGCATGAATAGTGTTAATGTTTATATTTGGGCAATAATTACCTAAATTTAATTATGTATGAACCACCTGTGGTTCAAGCCAGTGGGAAGGTGTTAAGTGAAGGACTATATATATATATATACACACACACATATATATATACACACACACACATATATGTACATATATATATATAAATATAAATATAAAAAACAAACCGATTCTAGGGAACTTAAGAGCATTTCCTAAGTGACCACTGGAGCCTGTCCTTCTGGTTTTTCAGTAAGGTAGGGTTAGCCAGCATGGACCCAGTGGACCTGCACTTTCTATGCTTGCAATCTCTGCCTTGCCCTCATCTAGTAATATGCACAGGAGTAAACCAAGCCCTAATTTGATTGAAAGGGAAAGATGAGCAAGGTAAACACTGACAATGACAATACAGACCCGGTGGCCCTGGGTGAAGCTAAGTTATGACACTGCTGTTTTGGTTATCTGACAGGCCCCTACTGAGAGCGGTATGACAGTCACAGCTAAATGGGAAGAAAAAGGGGATAAGCAGTACTGCCTCAGGAGCCAAGCTCTGGCATGGTACAACTATTTCATTACTCAGGAACACTGCAATTCTATTGCCCCTCCCGGTTGTGCAGTGCTGGGGACTGAATCTGGGGTCTTCACATTGAGCTATATCCTCACCCTATCTTATTTTTCAGACAAGATCTCCCTAATTTAAGACAGGATCTCCGGAATTTCCAACCTTCCTGCCTCAGCCTCCCAGAATGCAGGGATTACAGTCAAGTACCAACCACGCTTGGCTTCTGTATTCTTTTTAATCCCAAGTTTTTTTGTCATTATATGAAAAAAATAAGATAACTGGTATATCAAATACATCAGGGAACAAAAATGTTACAAAATTTAATGCCAATTTTATACCAGATTCAGATGCTTCAAGTAGATGATCTGATTCTTTTCATTCACTACATGGAACCAAAATGAAATTTTTAAAAGACCCCTGTATTCTACACAAAACATCTTATTGTGAATCTATTATAAAACCAAATTTGACAATGAAGATAAAGGAAACACACTGTTGTAAATACTTTTTGAAAAGAAATTTTAAGCCAGGCATGGTGGTGGTGCATACTTGTAATACCAGCTAATAAAAAAAAGGCTGAGGTAGGAGGATCACAGGTTTGACCCAGCCATGGCAACTTAAAGGCACCCTGTTTCAAAATAAATTTTTTTTTGGAACCAGGAATCAAACTCAGGACCTTGCACTTGCGAGGCAGGTGCCAGAACCACTGAGCTAAATCCCGGACCCTCCCTCAAAATAAAAAATTTTTAAGGGGCAGGGTAGCTCAGTAGCACTTGCTTTACTAGTATTGCATCAAAAAATAATCACAAGTTGGACCAGGGATTTAGCTCAGTGATGCCACATAAAGTAACAAAGCTTCATTCTGGTACTAATTTGGGGGGAGATAAATTGTTACATTTTGTTTATATTTTGTTTAAAAATCTACTGGAATCTTTAAAATAGGCATTCAACAGAGTGGCATGGAATAAATTCGGCTTTTTAAGCGTTTAGCAAATTGGAGTAATTTACACAGCCTGAAAATGATTATATTGGATGCATCTATCTCTACAAAACCCAGGAACTGAATAAATGGTTTAAGACCAGATAATATGCAAATGTAACAGATTTATGTCAATTTATGGGAAAGCTATTTTAATTGGGCAAGTCTGTATTCTGCACCTCTATATTAGAGAGGGTTTACAATGTTGAAATATTCAAACTTAGAGAAACATTAAAAATACTATTTTGTAAAAAAAATTTCTAGAGAGAAACAATCTGAACATGTAAGTGAAAACCTCGGGTGAAAGATGACATTCCAAATTTTAAAAAACTGAGCTGGGCAAGGTGGCCTGCACACCTTTAATTCCAACACTCTGGCTGAGGCAAAAGAATCACCAAATTCAAGGTTAGGCTGAGCAACCTAAGTGAGACCCTGGCTCAAAGTTTAAAAATATAACAAGGTCTGGGAATTCGAGGTCACAAGAATCATAACCTTAAGAAGATGCAAGATTAGATCAGCCCCTTCATGGCTATGTAGGTAAATACACCCTCACATGTTCAACTGAAGAATGGGAGAAAACTCATTCAAATAGTTTTAAAATTCTGATCAGCACCTCATTTTTGACAAAGGAGCCAACCACCCTCACTGGAGGAAAGATAGCCTATTTAATAAATGGTGGTGGAAAAACTGGACTTCAACCTGCCAGAGATTAAAACTAGACCCATATCTATCACCATACACTAAACTAAGGCTGAGGTGGATTAAAGATCTAAATGTTAAGACAGAAACACTAAACTTGCTGGAAGATAAGTTAGGTAGAACTCTTGAAGATATTGGCATAGGAAAAGACTTTATGAACAAAACCTCAATAGCACGGGAACTAGCAGAAATAATCAACAACTGGGATCTCATCTTATTAAAAAGCTTCTGCACTGCAAGAGAAATCACCAACAGAGCTAACAGACAACCTACAACGTGGGAAAAAAATTTTAGCAGCTGTACCTCAAAGGACTACTATCTAGAATATATAAAGAACTGAAAAAAATCGGACTCCCCAAATTCAAAGACCCAATTCAAAAATGGGCATCTGAAATGAACAGACATTTCTTAGACAAAGTAAAAGCAGCAAATAAACATGAAAAAATGTTCAACATCACTGGTCATTCGAGAGATACAGATGAAAACAACAGAGAGTCCACCTCACCTCAGAAAGAATGGCTGCTATCAAGAAATCAACCAATAACAAATGCTGGCAGGGGTGTGGGGAGAAAGGAACCCTTCTCCATTGCTGGTGGGAGTGCAGGCTGGTGCAACCACTGTGGAAATCAGTATGGAGATACCTCAAAGAACTAGGACTAGAGGTCCCATTTGACCCAGCTAGGTATCTTCTCCAAAGAATTAAAAGAATCATACCACAGAAATATATGTGCACCCATGTTCATAGAAGCACAGTTTCTAATAGCTAAAGCTTGGCAACAGCCCAAGTGTCCATCAACTGGAAACTGGATAAAGAAGATGTGGTGTTTTTTTTTTATAAAATGGAGTACTACTCAGCCATAATGAACGAGAAAGTAGAGTCATTTATACTTAAATGGATGCATATCGAGGCCATACTCTTAAGTGAAATAAATATGACACATATGTGTAAATACCAAATAGTTTCTCTAGTGTGAGAAACTGAAAGTGTAAATAAGGGTTAAAATGATTAAAATGAGTAAGTGATAATCTGAAATAGGAAGAAAAGTCCAAAGGGGTAGGGGTGATGGGAGGGGAAGGAGAAAGGAAAGAAGGGAGAGAAAAAATTATGAGAAAAAAAAATCTGATCAGCAGAATTATTGAAATTCATCTAAGAGCTTAAAACTTTCTGAAAAGAAAAGTAGGTTTTGCTTAAAAAATTTCTTACATACTAGATAAATAGAAACCAAATCATGTTGGTGCTCAAAATGTTCTAGATTCTGGAGCAATTTGCTTCTGAAAAATATTTTGGCAATTTGAACTGATCTGGCTCTATGTTGAGCAAATGACTTTCACAGGCTAGACCAATTTTCATAGCAATCATGTGCCAATTCCATGATTACCCAAGTTATTTATTATAATGGCAAATGGGGCTGAGGATTTAGCTCAGTGGTTTGGCTGCCTGCTGTGCAAGCGGCAAGGACCCAAGTTCGATCCCCAGTACTCCCCCCTCCCCCCAAAAATATGGCAAATCTATCTGAACACCATCTAGCTACACACTTTATTGCAGGTAAGAATTAAGCAGTCTAGTAACAGAATTTTCCCATGTTCAAACTTACATGGGGGTTGGGAGGAAATACAAAAAAAATTAAGATGTGTTATGTACATATATCAACTCCTGGTAATGAATCTATTAAGTACTGCAAATATGTATTAAAATAAAAATTTAGGGTCGGAGATTTAGCTCAGTGTCACCGTGCCTGCCCAGCAAGCACAATGTCCTGAGTTTGATTCCTAGCATCAAAAAACTTTTTAAAAAAATAAAAATTTAAAGCATTAAACTGACTTGAATAATAACACTTACATAAGCTCTATTTCACTGATCAACAAAATTAGAAACAAAAATTTATGTAGTCTAATTTCCCCTTCTAAAGAGGGGGAAAAAATGTCTATTTGAAAGTGAAAAAGTTTTCTCCAAACTACATTTTCCCTTTTCATAAAATAAGATGAAGATCTGACTTTTCAAACATGCTATTCTATTCCAAATGTATTGTACATACGCAAAGCAAATACTCTAAGACAGCATTATAGAGACACAAATATGCCCTCCCTCCCCAATGCAGTCTTGGTCTGGAATCTCTTTTAACTGAGATCCACTATTTCTTAGGCTTATTTCCTTATCTCTAAAATAAAAATGTCTATTTTGTACAACGTTTTGAGAAACAGAACGAGACGGAAAACACTCTAGCATACTATCTGGCACATGATGTGCTAGGTACTTAACTAGCAGACCAGCTATACAAAGCCCATGCTGGAGTCAAGGTTTTCTGGGTAAGGGTCTCAGTCCATTTGTTTATGAAACAGGAGCAAATAACCCTAGCTCAATTAAATCTTTGGGTTATGTGATAATCTTTATGCTTAGCAGTCTAAAATGTCTGGTAAGCATTTAAATTCAAATACTATTAAAATTTTATTTACAAAAAGTTGACAACTATATTCAAGCTTCCTATATTGTTCTACCCCTAATTATTTAATAAACACATTAATAAAAAATGTGCTCAAATGTCTGAGGAATATTTACTATTTAAATAAAAATTTGATGCTGAAATTGTTTCATTATAAATACTAAATGTCACAAGACTACAGATGATGTAGAACATACCTTTTCCAAGTTATGCATCTGAATCGTGAACACAAGGAAATTATAATGAAATTTTTCCTGCACACTAATCTTTATGAATAAGCCTTTAAATACTAGCATAGATCACTTCTTTAAAAGCAAAACTTCAAGGAGTTAAAGTAGAATGTCAGCTCTTCATTCCCATCATTTCAGAACTCGTTTCTCTCATTTTTTTTAGATGGGGGTATCACTTTATTGCCCAGGATGGTTTAAACTCAAGATCTTCCTGCTGAAGCATTCCAGATAGTTGAGATTACAGGCATGAGCCACTGGACCCCACAATTACTAAGGTCTAAGTGCCTTCCAAAGTCTGTGACTAAGATGCCTCCAAAGTGGTAACAAATACCTAGAATCAGGCCAATAAACTTTTACACTAAAATCTACTTTAAATTCAATACAGAAAAGTGACTTACATAAAATATTTTAAAAATCAAAGCCTTTTAAAGAAAAAAAAGCAGCACTTAGTTTTCACATTTCTGTGCCCAGAGCAAGCCAACATACAGATATTTTAGCAAGGGAAGTGTGAGAAACAGCAGGGCACTGCAGATGTTACTCTCTGTAACAAGACACTCTCTACTCTGTGGGACTGCTTTTGCCTTTGCTCTAATATGTGATGGTGGTCCGGGGTGACTCAGTTATCACTAACCCATGTAGTCAGACATGCAACCCACACAAATTTGTTCCTTCAGCCTCAGTGATCAGCCTAAAGGGCTGGAAAGTAACCTAAGCCTAGACTTGGCCTCAACCCTGCCCAAGATTTTCTAAATCAAAGCTAGAAAGGACATCTTTTTTAAAAATCAGGAGCTATAGGGCCAGGGATTTAGTTTCTGCCACCTGCCCCACAAGCGCAAGGACCCAACTTCAAGCCCCAGTACCAAAAAAATAAAATAATTTAAAATAAATAAATAAATAAAATCAGGAGCTATAACAATAAACTACTGGCAGCATGTGCTCTGCAGTTACATGGTGAAGCTGAAAGCCAGAGTCCACACTGGGCAAGTGGCACAAGAGCTGACTGGCAGAGGTATGGATGCAAAATTCTCATCCTTGAAGGTGCGGGGACTGGTTCCTTAGCCTGTTAACTACCCTAGTTTCCTTCTACGAAAGTACTACCTGGCAACTTTTACCAAGTACATAGATTTTTATCTGACTTAAACAATGTAATGCTTGACTCTAGCTGGAAAAGTGGAAATACAAATGAAGCAAAATCTCTAAATTAGTAAGAGCAAGAAGTCATTTGTCTCATGTAATAGCTTAACTTTCCATCTTCACCAGAAACTACAGGTTAATGCTATTTCTAATGAAAAGTACAATGTTAAGTTGTTAGCTTAAATCTCACAGCCAAATTATTTATTCATATAACCACAGTCTCTGGTGCCAACCACGATAGGTCTGAAAATACCAACATAAATAAAATATGAACATCTCTCCAAAGGCTTCAGCTAACAGCTAGTAGGCACAACAGGCAGGCACGCACCCCCCCGCATCTATGAATTTGCAAAAGGTATTCAAACACTTTATGAATCCTGAAAAGGTAACCACTAACTTCGCCTGGGTTTAAAACACAGCCATTTGAGTTGAGACTTGGAGAATTAGTAGGCATCTGCCAAAGAAAAAGGAAGAGAAGCATCAAGTATAAACCAGGGGTTTGTACAAAGTCGGGGTGAAAGAACACAGGTTGTAAAAAGTGCTTCAAGTACTGTAGTGGTATATCACAGACAGAGATACAGTAGGGGAGTGGCTAGAAAAGCAGATCAGAGTGTGAGCTTTTAGGACTATCCTGAAAGGCAACAGGAAGCCACTGATATTTCTGATGTACTGACAGTACTTGTACAGAAGTGTCCTGTACTGTCAGAAATGATTCTTCAACTTGTAAGTATATTCCAAAAACACATACACATCAGCTTGGTCCAAAAATTAACAGTTTTCCTACACCTCTTTCACATTTTAAGTAATGTGACAGAAGGCGTGGGGGTGTGGCTCAGTGGCAGAATGCTTGCCTAACACGCATGAGGCATCCTGGGCTTGACTCCCAGCACCGGAGGGCTGGGTAGGGGTGAGGGTGGGGAATGGGACAGAAATAAAGGTCTCAAGTCCTCCTCAGGTTGCCTTCTCCCTCCTCAAAGCAAACAGATTATCCCAATTCTTTTCTTTGATCATTTCCGCATTATTACAGTACATACTGCTTAAGAACATACAGCATTATTTCACACATTTTTAAATCTTATTTTTTTTGGTACCAGGAATCGAACTTGGGTCCTTGCGCTTGTGAAGCAGGGAGTGGAACCACTGAGCTAAATCCCCGGCCCCCACATTTTAAAATCTTAATACAAACCCATTTAAGCACCACTTAAGTATCATTCAGAATAGTGGCTCTTAACATTATTTGTAACAAGAACTGCTAAGAACTTTGTGAACTCCTGACCCCTCTAACGCCCCAAAATACATACGCCTGCACAAAATTTAGCTTGTAGGGTATGCCAGACCTCCCTGACCTGGTACCTGCCTGAGTCCCCCTCTACAGAGGACAGACTGAGTATGGACTGTATGAGGAAGCAACAGTAATAAGGCTCGCAAGAGAATGTGAACTGTGTTCATGGGTACGATGAAATCACCCTCACCAACACCTTGCAGACACATATTAGAGCCCCCTAGAGAGGGGAGGAATGATGAGAAGCTAAAGAATGGAACACCCCTGGTTCTGGGACAGGCAGCAGAACAAAGTAACACATACGACTTGAAAACAGGACTAAGAATGAATTCAAAAGGCTTGTTTTTCCAGGTGGTGTCCATGCATCAAAGATGTATTTCACAGCAAAGAACTTAATACAATATTTGGCAAATTGGAGGAAAAAAACTTCAGCCACACCAACTCAAGTCTGTCAATGAACAAACACTCCAGACTGAACAAGATATGGATCAGGATCAGCTCTCCACAACCACCCAGGGCCAGCCTGCCTCTCACTGTACCTAGTGTGGGTAGGGTTACCCAGCTTTCAGGTCAATGCCAGCTGAGAAACAGTCTTCTGCTCCACTGTAGGAAGAAACTATCTGCTAGACTGCAGATCAATTTCCAATGAAGCACCTACTCTAAGAATTTTCAAAAGTACTTTGCCTAGGATTCTTTTTATCTTATAAATGACTGCAAACCCTACAAATTTCACAGACTCAGGGACAAAAACAACTTATAAAATTTGAAGAACTGAAATTGCCAGCTCATTGCTTTCAGGAAACAGAACAGTAGATGAGAGAGAACAGGTTCACATATGGCAGCTGTTAAATTTTCATCCTCTACAGACAACTCCTCCCAAGTGAGCCCTGGAACAGGAAAATACTGTAGTAGGTGGGGAGACTGACACACTGGAGGAGCTGTGAAGGACTCCAGTTCACCTGAAGGACCAAAGACCAAAACATGCAATCAGGGCACTATGCGACATTTCTTTTGCACAAATATTCTTTTAAGACCACCTTCCTCTGACCTGCTTCTCCTGAAACTTTCTGCACACCTGGATAATGTGAGAATCCAACCCTTCTTCCACTGGGAAAATGGTCTTTCTCTTTAAAAACCTGAAAAAGGGGTAAGATCAAAAGAAGGCAAGGAGACCACACTACGCCTTTCTCTAACTTAGGTAACTGAAGTCCTCAAGCTCTCATGTGGTTTAGCTCACCCTCTTGGGCTAAAATACTACAAAGGAATTTGGGACTTAACATTTCACACACCTGAATCGTCTACTTATGTCCTAAACACCCAGAGGGCAGCACGCCAAAACCAGACTGGACTCAGGGAATTTGTTTGCCAAGTAAACCCCTCTAAGTCAGCCAGGAGATACAGCTTACGCCAGTGAGTATTCTCATCTAAATGTATAAACAGTAATGGGTTTGACTGTCCCACTTTTTATTCTGAAAACACTTTTTTAAGATTCCTAAGGTTGGCCAGGGATTTAGCTCAGTGGTTCCGGCACCTGCCTCGAAAGCGCAAGCACCCAAGTTTAATCCTTGGTACCAAAAAAAAAAGATTCCTAAGATTTATAAACAGTTTAGAGGAAAATCTTTGCTTTATATGATGATACAGGATCTTTGATAGCTGACTGCTGGAAGTGAAATATAAAAGGCTGAGAGATACAAACCTAAAAAGCCTAAAATATATCAGGTTTTTGCTCCTGTAATTCCCTATCTCCCTCATTCAATGATAGGTGGTACTACACCAGTGATGTGACCAACCAGACTACAAGAACAGCAGGCCGATGTATTGAAAACATTAAAGGTCTGATGTTGGGAAAAAAAAAAAAAAAGAAATGGCTTCTGCCTTCAAAGAGCTTAGTAATTAGAAAAATGACAATTTGTGAACCATAAACCTGTAAAGCAACCAAGTTAAACAAACCTCTAGTAAAATTTAATTCCCCTAGTAAGAATTACTGCAGCATTCTATAAACTTTGCACAACACATACTACTTGTATAGCAGAGCAACAAAACCAAAAAGGTAGTATTTATCAAAATATTTCCACTATCCACCCTATTAAAATGTAACTCTAGGGCTGGAGATGTAGCTCCACAGCACAGCACCTCCCTGGCAGGCACAAGGTCTTCAGTTTGACTCCCAGCATCAAAAAAAAAAAAAAGTAACTCCATAAACACACTAGTTTATCACGACATACTGTAGTTTATCAAATTAAAACACTTCCCCCAAAGGCTCGTCAAAAGTGAATCCAGGGTGGGCTAGGGATTTAGCTCAGTGGTTCCGGCTCCTGCCTTGTAAGCGCAAGGTCCCGAGTTCAATCCCCCGTACCAAAAAAAAAAAAAAAAAAAAAAAGTGAATTCAGGAGCCTGGGGATTTAGCTCAGTGGTTCTACCGCCTGCCTTGCAAGCCCTAGGTCCCGAGTTCAATCCCCGTACCAAAAGAAAGAAAAAACCTGAATTCAGGTACTGTGTATGGCCAAGTCCATGGACTCCACCTCTAGCCATTATCACCAGGTTTCTGCAAACACTGACGCCCCATCTCTGTCATCCATCTTGCATTTCATCACAAAAACAGAATGAGGTAGTACAAATTTCCTATCAGCACTTATGCCTATCAGCACTTTCTCCACTAACTGCTGAAAGCTAATTTCTTGTACTTTACCTACAAACCCATTTCTTTCACAGCTAAATTTGACTTGACTTAAAGTATCTGTGACTGTGGAGGAGTACTAGAAAGTCCTTACCATAAACCTACACCAAGCAACAAGGGGCACATCATGGGACAACAGAGTGCCTTTTTAAAGAACTTTTGAGTTGGCCAGGTTAGCCTTCATCTCACCACCTGCCTCATCTTAGTGCCCAAGTGCTAGGTTACATTCAAGTTTCTTTAATCTTAAGGACAAGTAGCTTCTGAACACTGTCTTATTACATCACCGACAAGGCACTAACTTCCTGTTTACCTCTAATTATAGGTGAGACAAGTAAGCTTGTTCATTAGATATTAACAATGGCTTGAATGAATAACAATAATTTTCTTGATTACTCTTGAAGGTAAGTCATTTAAAATCATTCAAATTAGGCAGTGGTGTGTATTTATACTCCCCTTGAGGATCAGAGGCTTTATCTGAAATGGGCTAAGACATAAAGCCCAAACTTAGGTTCTAAACTATGATCCATGTAAACAAAAGGCATTTCATAAATACGAAAAATAAAAACTTAAAAGCAGTCCAATAGCAGAAAATATCCAATTATGCTGGGTGTGGTGGTGCATGCCTGTAATTTCAGCTACTTGGGAGGCTAAGGCAGGAGGATTGAAAATTCCAGGCCAACCTGAGTAACTTTAAGACTCAAAATAAGAAGGGCTGGAGATGTAGTCCAGTGGTAGTCTACTTGCCTGGCACATGCAAGGCCCTGAGTTCAATTCCCACTACCACAGAAGAAAGAGGGAGGGAAGAAAACTTAATTATACATAAGCCATGAAATTATAAAGGTAGGATAATGTGAATAAGCACTCCATTCAGGAACAAGTAACCAAGAAATAGTGGATCACAACCAAGAGATCTCAGGATAAGTAGGACAAATTCAGCTACAAAAATCTGGTTGAAGCTCTCTAAATGACACAAAGCAAGATTAAGATGAAAGTATAGGGCCGGGGATTTAGCTCAGTGGTGCCGCCACCTGAGCTCAAGGTCCCAATTTCAATCCCCGGTAACAAAATAAATAAAAATACTACCCAGGCAGGGTGCTGCTCACCTGTAATCCAAGCTACTGGAGAGAGAAGAATTACGAGGATAGCCTGGTCAAATTTAGGGAGAACCGTCTTAAAATTACACTTAAGGGCTGGGGATTTAGCTTAGTAGTTCCGGCGCCTGCCTCGAAAGCTGAAGGTCCCAAGTTCAATCCCCAGTACCAAAAACAAACAAAAAAAACAACTACATTTAAAGGGGGGAGGTAGGGGGTGTAAGGGGGCTAAGAATTTAGCTCAGTGGCGCCACACCTGCCTCATCAAGTGCAAGGTCCTCAGTTCAATCCCCAGTACTGAAAGAAAAAAAAAGGAAAAGAAAAAAAGGGACTAAGGATGTAGCTCAGCTCCCAGGTTCAATCCAACGCCACAATAAAATATTACTGAACTTTCCCTCTCCTCTTTGCAAGTAAGAAGGCCAAGGATACAGTTTTGAGAATAAATCTTATCTAGTAAGGTAAACTGGCTAGTAAAATGTTAAATGCTTCCATCAAGTACAATTATAAAAAAGTCTAGTTTTGCTAATTTCCAACACTGGTTTTGGCATGTAGTCCAAAAATGTCCTTTAGATAAACCTATCTTTAGTAATAGATAAACCTGCATTATCAATATTCCCCTTAATTTCTTCTAAGTCTTCAAGAACTTAGGGCAGGGGATTTAGCTCAGTGGTTTCGCCGCCTGCTGTGCAAGTGCAAGGACCCGAGTTTGATCCCCGGTACCAAAAAAAAAAAAAGAGTATACCCTGGGCAACAAGCACCCAAACCTAGGAATTAACACACAGAGTTGGATAGAACAATGTGAGTAGGAAGTGTAGCCAACATTGTATCTGTCAATAACAAAAAGTGGAATTAACACAGCAGATGAGCATGAGAGGAAAAGTTAGTGTCACAGCCAGTCCTTCTGCACATACTAAGATCATTATATGATCTATGGTCCCCAAATACACAACTATCCTACATATTAAGTTGGCTAGCTATAAGTATTATCATTAAAAGAAACACACCCAAGACGTAAGCTAGCTAGCCTATAGACAGGTTGGGAATAAGAAGTGTATTTTATTTTGTTCACTCTAAGAGACATCTACCACTGAATAGGCACACAATTAATTTCTGGCCCTTACGGAAATATTCACTCCTTCCAAAACATTTATATTAGCTCACTAATTAGCTATACCTTAAAAATAAAGCTGTATTCCAGTTACTTAAATAGAAGCTAGAAGAGAAATTTTAGGTAATAAATACTAGGATCACATTTACTATAAAATAGAAATTGAAAGGGTCCAGAGCTTGACCTCTTTGAGATATACTATGTGATTTGAATCTCAGCCACTTCCTGTTAAGACAAGTTAACGTAACCTCTCTGCATTACTTCAACCCTAAAATGCAGTCATCTCTCACATGGTTGTCTTAAAGACTGCATACTCACAGGGCTCAGAAAATATGTGGTATACAGTCAAGGCTTTATGTCTTACTTATTGTAATATATGTAAAAGAAAAATCTTTTAAAGTTGGTTCTGTAGTTGAGAGAATATACTCTAGAACCAGATGGCCTGGGTTCTAATCCCACCTGTCACACAAACCTGGATGTTAGTTTTTCTTCCCCTTAACCACTCTGCTCTAGTTTCTGATTTCAAAGTGTAGACCACTGTACTACTTCCTACATTTGTTAGATCAAATTAGTTAATATAAGTTATTGTTCGAAATAGTTGTAATACACTGAAAACCTGAGTTAAACCCCAACCCCATGGCCTTTCACTGAGGGATCCCCAGCCCATTTTTATTTTTTAAACAGGCTGTCTCACTAAATTGCCCAGGCCAAGACTCAACCTTGTGATCCTGCCAAGTGCTGGGATTACAGGAACGTGCCACCAAGCCTGGCCCAAGTTATTTTCAGGCTTGGTTCAGGTCATATTTTAACGTGAAAAAAGCGCTGTATTCAAACCTTCCCCAAACCTATATACTACAGTCACTTAGTTTAATGGAAGTGATAAAATGATCTATGGCACCCAACATCAATCAATTTGTAATTTTATTTTTTTGATTTCTGTTGTCCAACAGCCCTATCTGGGATTATACTACAGGTGGTCCAGAGGAGAGCTACAGTAAAAAACAAGTTACCTGACCTAAGAAACAGTCAAAAGATGTAAGTTGAAGAAAAATTCATAAGCCTTTGTCAAATCGATTACTAAAGATTAACAGTATCTCAATAATAAGCATTTTAATAAAATATGAGAACACAGACGTCTTTTTTAGGGGTTTCACATAAGCATAAATGCAAAACAAATAACTAACAACAACAAAAAATCAACATCCATAGCTACTCTAATCCTTATTTTTAGAGGTAACTTAAAGCATTCCCCTTCAAAGCTGTTTCCGATTAAAAGTGACGTGTGTGGTAATGGAGACAGAACCCAGGGCCTTGTACATGCTTAAGCAAATGATCATCCACTGAGCTACAACTCCAGGTCTTAATTTCTAACTTTTGAGACAAGGTCTCCCAAAGTTGCGTAGGCTGACTTGGAAATGGGTTATACTGTATTTTTTAAAAGCTTGCTCACGTGATCCTGATAGTAACAGCTGAAAAAAAAAAAAATCAAACCACATATGCATGCTTAAATTTTTTTACGGGTTGAATCAACAATATACCAAATAAATACTGGTTTTTCCATTTTGTAAAGTCTTTAAATCTCAGTATTATTTAATTCTGTAAAGTATTTAGCACAGCAACAACCTGGAATCAATGAAGACTAGACTACCAAAATTCTTAAAAAAAAAAAGTTTCTGAGAATTACACTGTGATCTTAAAGCAGCAATAACTATTACAAATGCCATGTGCCAGAAGCCTGTTCAAAACCACACATTACCACATTCAATCTGTACAATTACTAGGAGTGTAACATGTCTTCACTGCTATCCTCTCAGTGTCTACCAGCACACAACTATTTATTGTTCATATGTAACAAATACCTATCTCACAGAAACCCAAAAATAAGCTTGCTCAGAGAGCTAGAACTCTATAACCAAAACGTTTCTGCTTAAAGTTCACTCTTAATCATTGCCATATTGCCTCTCTAGAGCTTCTAAATCATTAAAATGGTGTCACAGCAGCGGCTATCACCTGTAAAAGAAAAACAATCAATGAGACCTTTCTTCAAAGTGTTTTCTGTTCTATATGCATAAAAAGCAAAAGATCTGAGACTATTTTACACTGCAATCGCCTGAACTAAGTTCCCACGGGTAAAAGGTTCTGATATATACTGAAATAGATGTCTCTGTATTAGGCAAGCTATGTTCAATGTGACACTCAAAGTGGTCACAGAAAAGTTATCACTTAGAAATCTTTTACTTTTAAGCTTTCAACTCTAGTGAGTTCTTCCTCCTCTCCTTTGCTAGCATCTCAAAAATAGACTCAAGTTAATACTTTCATAAAGCCACAATGACAGTACAATTATGATCTAAAAGAATTCAATACTTCAGCATCTAATATGAATTAAAATGTAAACATTTATCCTTCATAAAACACCAGTTTTTCCACTTAAACTCCAAAACCACACTTATTAAACAACTCCAAGTTAAGCAGTATCAGGTCTGTTTCAATAAAGCCAATTCCTTCCACATATATCTTTTAAAAAGTATCCTCAAAGTTTCTAACTTATGTCTCCCAATTTCCCGTAAGGCTGAATTTGTTCCCTGACTTTTTTTTCAAGTTAACTGTAAATACTCCACCCTCCTCGATTGTGCAAGAACCAAATACACCACAAATACACAAGACACAGAAAAAGCAAAGACTCTGAGAGTTTGAATTCTGGTGGAGTCTTGGGCAGAGGGTCCCCAAGCAGTGCTCGAAGCGGGATATAAAAGTTACCCCTCGACAAAGAATAGACCCTACACTATTAGAAACGAAGACGCCGGAAAGGGCCTGAGCCGGCGACAGCCGGCGCCATCTTAAGATGCGGGACAGAAGTTGGAGCAGAACAGAGCCTGAACCGGGCGGGGACCCTCGCCGCCGGCGGGGCAGCGCTGGTCCCCGGGCACAGGTGCGCGGCGGGAGCCCTGCTCGGAGCGGCGCGGCCTGGATCCCTGCCGGCCCCCAGCGCTCGGATGGCCCCGGGTGGCAGGCCGCGCACCCTGCAGCCTGGGCTCCGGGGACCCCACCCGCCCCCGGCCACCTGGCCCGAGCCCTCCCGCCGCGCGCCCGCTGGGCCCTACCTTGTTAATCCGCTTCAGCGCCATGGTCCGTGCTGTCCCGGCCCTCGGTGTCCGCGTGTGCTCGGTCCCGCCGCGTCTGGATGGTCCTCGGCTTCCAGCGGCTCAGACACAGCCCTTCGCGAGAACGGACAGAGTAGTCAGCGCTCGCCCGGGGCCCAGCGGCGGCCGGGAGTCGAGGAGTGCGCTGATGGGGTGCGGGGCCGGGATGGGGAGCAGGCCGGGGCCCTGGGGGGAGGGGAGGGGAGGGGAGGGGAGGGCCCGGGAGGGGGGCGCCGGGCGGCGTCACAGGGCCGGGGTGGGCGGGAGAGCGAGGCGGCCACCAGGCAGTGGCCGCTTTCGGTTTCCGCCCAGAGAGAACGCGGCAGGGGCTCGCGGGCCCGTCCCGCACCCGGCCCTCCGAGGGCACGCGCCCGGCCGAGCGGGCACCGTGGCCCGGCCTCCCCGCCGCCCCGCGGGCCTCCCGCGCCCACGCACAGAGGCCGGGGCTCCTCGCCTGGCCTCGCCTCGGCCTCCTCCCGCGCGGCTCCGGCGCCTCCCCGGCCGACGGGGCTCCGCGCGACACCGCCACAAGATGTCCGCCGGACGGAACTACGCCGCGCGCCGCCCGCCGCCCGCCGCCCCCCGCGCCTGCCTCTTCACCGCGCGGATCCGTCCGCCAACGCCGCGGCGCGAGGGAGCGCAGCTCGGCGGCCCAGTCCCTGGCCGGCTCGGCCCGCGCACCGCCGCCTCCCGCTCGGAACAGCACCTTCGACTACGCCGACCGGAGGTCGCGCCGGGCGGGCGGGGGCCGGGGGCGGGTCATGGGCCGAGGGGGGGCGGCGGCGGAAGCCCGGACTCAGAGAAGCATCGAGAACCGGAAGGAGACCCCGGGAGGAAGGGCTTGGAAGCGGCAGCTGCGCGGAGGCGCCCCACGCCCCTCCCAGCGGCGTCCCCCAGTTTCCTCACTTGGTACGGAGGAGGCGAATCTCGCGAGAAACGCGCGGCAGCCTGACCGGAGCTGGAGCTCTGCAATGACTTAAGGGCAGTTTTGTGCGCTCTTCCTGGGGGAGCCCCGCCCCCGGGCCCGCGAACTCTCGCGAGACGCGCCGGGACGCTGACCGGAAGTGGGTGGGGCCACGGCTGGGAAGCCCCGCCCCTCGAGGCGTGCGCTGGTGGGCTGGAAGGAAAGTGGAGTTCCGCGCAAGCCGACGCCTTGGGGAATGTGCAGGTGGGCGGGGCCGCGGCCTGATGACGGTTACCTGTGGTCCAGGTAGATCCTCGAGGGCAGGTGAACGGTATTTATCCCACTCCAGGCCCGCCCCTGGCGGCTGCAGACGCCCCTCGCCAGGGGAGCGGCGGATCCGCAGAGCGCACCCACGTGGCAGGGCCGGGCGCGAGCGGGACCCAGGAGATCGCGTTCCCGCGCAGCTGTGGGCGATCAGAGCTGGGGGCCGCAGGCCGACGCCTTAGAAAACCTTCTCTCGCGTGTCCAGTCTTCGGCCTGAGTAGCTAGATTCCGAGAAATCGGATAGGGTTTGGGGTCAGCGAAACTCAGAACGTGGTGGAACCGGGATGGCGGCATTGATAAGGGTAGGATGCAGCGTGTCCTAACTACTGAGGAGTTTCTAAAACTCGCCAAAGTCGAAGTCTTTAAGGATTATATGGAAAATAAACTTGTTTTTAAAATATGCTTCATTTAGAAAACAAAGTATTACCTAATAAAGTCTTAGGTAGGGCCGGGGATTTAGCTCAGTGGTTTCGCCGCCTGCTGCACAAGCACAAGGACCCGAATTCGATCCCCGGTACCAAAAAAAAAAAAAGCCTTAGGTCAGTGATAGGTGTTCTGATCAGCACTGTTCAAGTGACCATAGAGTGTCACTGGAGTCAACAATACTTCTCAAACTAGTGTCCATAGGGATCACCTGCAGTTTTTTCACAATGCGGGCTTTGATTTAGTAGGCCAGGGTGGAGACTTGAATCCATAGCTCTAACAAGCTCCCAGGTGATGTCGATACTTTTCTGGTCTGAGCCATTCTGATAGCAAATCACAAATGCTCTCACCTCTGGCCTACAGGATACCTGCTCCCTCCTCCTCCCTGAGTAATCTTTCCATAGTCCTTCTTGCTTACCAGGTATAGTAGAGGCATAGGATTAGGCCTGAGGGTGGAGAGAGAAACCCGGGTGTGCATTCTTGCTTATTGCTTCCTATTTGTGAAATGGGACTGGTTACTCATCTGAGACTGTTGTTCCCTACTCAGCTAAATGTAATAATAGCTATCCTCTCACGGAATTGCCATGTGGTTCCCATGTCACAAGGACACTAGACTCCTCGGCATAAGAGGCTGTATAACGTTAGTTCTTCAAGTAACAAGTCAGACGCTAACTGGCCCTATTGTAAAATAAATGTGCAGTAGTAATGATAGGAATAGATCATGCATATGGAAACTTATCACACACTGGATATTGTTTTAATAGCCCTCTTCTACAAATGAAGAAACTCAGGCACAGGTTAAGTTACTGTCCAAGGTGACACACCTACTAAGTGGCAGGAGTAGAATTTGAATTTATACAGTTAACTTCAGAATATGTATGGTGGAGTTTCATAGAGCAAGATGTTTTCTATTTATACTTTAAGTGACATCTGAAACTAACTTGTTTAATCTCTGTTGATCTAATTTATTATTTCTTCCATTTGTTTTGTTTTTCCAGAAGCCAGGGTACAAGGATAGGAGGAAACATTCCCATTTACATAAAGGAAACTGATAATATCCAGAGAGGTCCATCCTTAAAAGCCTCAGAGAAACCAACTTGTATTAGCCTAGTCTCAACAAGCTTCGGTATAAAAGCACAGTGGAATTCACTGCTGTGGGCTGGCACAACGCAGTGGACTGGGACAAACAGGAGGCAGTGGTCCTAACTTTTTTGTGCCACAGATCATTTTGGCAGCCTAATAAAGCCATAGACCCTTCTCCAAATAATATATATGTGAAATGAAATCCATCATATTTTAAAGTAAAACATTTGAAAATATTAACAGAAAAACAAAAATTTTATAAGTATACTTTCTTTTAAAAGGTATAGAAATGTGTAATAGAAAACCAGGCAATAGTTTTATCTTATTTGTTGAACCCCCTCCCCCATGGGTACCAAACTCTGGAAAATTGAATAATCCAAGTTGATCAGAATGATTTATTTCCCAAACGTCCTGGGTAATTTAGGTTTTATTGTATCACATTCATTTATTATATGCCTTTGTAAATAAGATGTGTGGAAGAATTAAGAAATGAAAATAATCAAGGATGAAAGAAATTTAAATATGCAATATTTAAATTTTTAGATAGGTTTTGATAACAGCTCAAGTACTTACTGTGTGCTAAGGCTTTTAAACTCATTATCCCATTGAATCCCTATTATACAGATGAAAAACTTCAGGTTATATAAGTAGTAAGTTGTAGAACCAGGATTTGAAGTAGGCAGACAGTCCTCAAAGACAGACTTTTTTTTTTAAAGGAGATTCTTGCTAAGTTGCCTAGGTGGGACTTTAACTTTTTGTCCTCTTGACTCAGCCTCCCTAAGTCCTAGGATAACAGGTGTGGGCCACCAAGCCTGACCTCAAGGTCAGCACTCCTAACCACTAAGCTGTTTATTTTTAGTCCTTTGACTGTTAGCCAATATTAATTTTCCTGCTAGTGTAACATATACATTTGCTATCAAAATATTTTATGTATTCTGTGTAGAGCTGTACTCAGTGACTGAAAGGGATTTTCCAAAGTCTTGCAGTGATACTAATTATATCCAGTATTATCTTTAAATGGGCTACTAGTTGGGGCTGGAAAATAGTTTTGTTTTACAGAAATTTTTGTTGTAATGGAGTTTGCAGAAAAGATAAAATCCACCCATGTCTACTCCAGCCCTGCAAACATACTTTCACGTTTGAAATCTGAGCTTTTGTTTTGTAAGTGTCACTGTATTTTTTATATTGACCATTATCAAGATCATATACAAAGCAGGCATGATGCTGTGTACTTGTACTGCCAGCTTCTTGGGAGGCTGGGGCTATGGAAGATTTCTTGAGCCCAGGAGTTCAAGGCCAGCCTGGGCAACATACTGAGACTTGGTCTCTTGAAATTAAGATAGCATAAAAAATTCATTTATAAAATAAAGCCTACTATATGAAATTCTAGATTATCCATGTTTAGTGAGGCAAGTAATGGTGTAATCCCAAATTCAGGTTTGTTTGGCACTCTAGAAGTGAATTTTATTGCTCAAGCAGACTTTCTGTTTATTTGCTTGGTTGTATTTGCGACAGTGGACTTAAACGTCTCGTATTTTGCTGAGGTTACAATCAAAAGGAACATAGCCCATAAGCATTTTGAGGCCTTATGATAAAGCAGGCTAGGATTAGCTGAAATTTTTAAACATTTTACATATTTGCATTAGAGTGAGCCCACTTTACAGTTGCAGTTAAAGTTTTCATTTTCATTATTTGATTTAATTTGGTTTACAATGATAATGTCTGTCTACAGAAAGGAAAGTAGATATGTTTTTTTGTTTGTTTGTTTTTTGGTACTGGGGATCAACTCGGATCCTTGTGCTTATGAGGCAGGAGGCAAAACCACTGAGCTAAATCCCCGGCCCCTTGATATGTTTTTTTATCATGGAGGCCAGTCTGGGAGGGGTCCCTCCTGTGTAGGGACCTTCTGTGATACAGCACACCCCCTATTAAAGACTCACTTTGGTATTCCTGTTAAAAAATAGAAGAGCTGGAGCTGGGGATATAGCTCAGCACTCCCTCAATTCAGTACCCAATAACACATGCATTCACTCTCTATGTATATATCGTATTTTCTTGCATGAATGTGTGTAAAGCCTGATAAAAGACTAAGCTGGGTGTGATGCACACACGTGTAATCCCAGCAACTCTGGAGGCTAGGGCAGGAAAATCACAAGTTCAAGGCCAGCTGGGGCAATTTAGAGACCCCGTCTTTAAAAAAGGGCTGGGTATGTATCTCACCCTTCCAAGGTTCGATCCCCAATACTGAAAGAAAAAAAAAATCATGAAAATTACTATGAAATTGGCAAATAACTAATCCACAAAGTAAGTGTCCCAGGGCCCTAATATTATAATAATTTGAATTTAGGGGTTCACTAAAGTATATTTGCAAGTAAATAGAATTAATATAATTTTGAACTGTAAGTGCAAATTATTAATATATCTATTAATTGTTAATGTATCTACATTTTCATGTCTCTTTGTAAATTTGTATTAGAATTTTATAACTTGCCTGGACCATTAGGTCTAATATAATGTATACTATCTTATTAGTTTAATTAAATTGTAAATGCTGTGTTCAAGATTTTACATTCAGAGTGCATTTTACATACTCTGCTTGGAATAGATAATATGGTGCCCAAGACAACCAAGTATTACTGCATTTGTTTGCATAAAAATCAAGTGAATTTTTATACTTCCCAGTTTGGAATCTCATTTTTGTTAATGTAGTTTAAGAAAACTACTTTCATGTTAAGAACTTCATTTTGACCATAAGTCAATACGGTTTTTGGCATGTTAATGAACCATGAAAAATATTCCCAATAAAAATAAATTAGCACATTTTCCCACACAAAAACATACACAGTTGTTCAGAGTAGGTACCAGTTGTAATATCCAAAAAGTAGAGGAACCCAAATGTGCATCAGCTGATGAGTGGATAAAAGGTGACATGCCCATAGAATGGGATAGCTCTGGTAAAAAGGAGTGAAATACCCGTGTTACGTGTGTCTTGAAAACATTTTGCTAAGTGAAAAAAGCCAGACACACAGGCCATACGTGCTACATGATTCCACTTGTCAGGTGTCAGCAGCAGCCAATCTATGGGGTAGAAGGCGCCTGTCTCAGCGCCAGGAGCCAGGGTAGGAGGAACGACTGTGCTGGCCAGGGTAGGGTTCTTTGGGAGGCTGTGACATTTTCAGGTCACTTACGGTAAATGAGATACAACATGTTTGTAACTGAAAATGTGAAAAATCAACAGGTTTTTCCTTCTGTGTAAACAATGTAATTTATACTTGATTTTAATGTACTAAGCACTGGCTGTTGGTCTTCAATTTGCAGGTATATTTATCGGTATTATTTGCTTAATAAAACATAATGACTTAGTTAACTTTTTGGCAGTGTTGGGGAGCAAATCCAAGAGAAGCTGGGAAGCGCCCTGCCACTAACCCACACCCCCCTGGCAAAATTAACTTTCAAACAGTATTGTATTTCATTGAATATAATTGTTCATAGTTATGGCCAGGAATGCAGCATATTGATTTTGGTATGCTCTACATACATAAAGAAAAAAATCTTTAAAATTTTAAATGAAATTAGATTAAAAATTGAGAAAATCATCAAAAATTTGGAATAAATATTTAAACATAAGCAATTCAAATTAAAATTACTTCCAAACCACAATTAAGATCTATCTTGTTTAATAATGACACAGAAACCCCAAAGTAAAGATAGATAGGTGGCAATTTATACCAGAAGTGATAACTCTTTTACTAGTATTGGGTTTGATTATTTAGATGCCTATATAAGAATTCTTCAGTAAAAGTGATGATAAGTTTAAAATTTCTTCTCTTAACACCTTCAGAGTGATTGTGATGATGCAGTACATACTGGTTCCTGAGGATCAGAGGGCCATGGGATCTGAGTGATACAGGAGCCATTGTGATGTTTTGGGTTCTAATGCACCATCCCTTTTGGGTTCTAATGAGCCATCCCTTGTCCTAAGGGGGACAGTTCCAGGACACCCGTACAAATGGGTACCACACACCATAGTGCTCAAGGCCCTCATATGAAATATAGGGTTTGCATTTAGTCCACCTGTAAATCATACCTAAGACCCTAGATGCTACAGACAGTTCTGTATTTAGAGATTACTGTCAAGAAAAACCTTTGGCTCAGTGGTTCCACCACCTGCCTCGAAAGCACAAGGTCCTGAGTTCAATCCCTGGTACCAAAAAAACCCCCAAAATTGCGTCTCACATGTTCAGTACAGATCAGAGGTTTTAAAAACTATTTTGATCTGGAGTGGGTTGAATCTAGATGCAGCAGGTTGACTACTGTCTGGCACCTGTTAAAGATTCTTTGACTCCATACAAGCACATGGCCCAAAAGAATGTACGAAACTTTGAGAAATCCTCCACTACAGCTAAAATAGTGTTTATTTACTCCAAGGATTTGGCTCATTTGATGGTAAAGAAGTATGACCATTTCAGAGATACTCCATCATCAAAGTATTAAATTTCAAGTATCAAACAATGATTAAGTAGAAATGAAATTGGGCTTTTCCATACATACCTGGTAAGATAGTAGAATGACAGATTTTCCATGTATCCAAATACCCATTAAAATACAACTCGGCTGGGAATATAGCTAGCTCAGTGGTGCAGCATCTGCCTGGCAAGCTGGAGTCCCTGAGTTCAATACCTGGTACCAAAAAAGAAAACTCAGCCTCAGAATGCTTGAAATTTAATGTTTTAGACACAGGTTATGGAGAGACTAGCTTCTCCTTGTTTTCCACCTTTCTGTGTGCACTAAGAGGGAAGATTACTCTGGAGCATGTTAGGGGTAGGGCACAATGCCTACCCTTGGCTTGAATGCGGTTATAATTAAGGAAAACAGGCAAGGTAGGGACACTGGAGGCTAGATGGAGAGATACACAGAAAGAAGCAGGAAGGGCACCCAGGTGTGGTGGTGCATGCCTATTGTCCCAGCACTCAGGAGGCTGAGGCAGGAGGATCACCATGAGTTCCAAGCCAGGGTAGACTACATAGTTCAAGACCAGCTTGAACTACGGAGCGAGATCCTACCAAAAAAAAAAAAAAAAAGGCCAGGGATTTAGCTCAGTGTTTCCACTGCCTGTCTCACAAGTGGAAGGCCCTGAGTTCGATCCCTGGTACAAAAAACAAGAAAACCACAAAAAAACAGGAAGGGAAATGTTAGAGAAACTTAACATGTATTTGGGGTGAGCCCTGTGAGCTGAGTTGAGGAGGAAAGCTTTTTTCTTTTTCCTTATTTTGTTCATACATTTGTGTGTGTAATGTATATTAAGCAAATATTTTTGATTTCCCATTCCCTTATTATGTAGCATAAGATGTATTAACTTTGTATTAATATTTACATACTGTTTACATCATACTGTTAGAGTTACATCAGAAGATAAGGAAGTATAAAGGACTTTGTCATCTTTGGGAGAGGGGATTAGAATCTAATTTGAGAAACACTGATGTGAATAGAGGTTATAAATTTATTAGGCTTGACCCTGTAACTTGGGTAGGACAGATAAATGTGATTCTAGAGTCAAAGGAGAAAGGAACGCTTAGATGCATTTTAAAGTTGACTCCTATTCTGAACTCAGGACATAATTTCTTAGGGAAAATTAGTATCTGCAGGTCAACCCACAAAAAGTGTCTCTAGGGCCGGGATTTAGCTCAGTGGTTTTGCTGCCTGCTGTGAAAGTGCAAGGACCCGAGTTCAATTCCTGGTACCCCCCCAAAAAAGTGTCTCTAAATCCAGCCTCCCTGTGGGTGTTGCCTTCCCGTGAGAAAATGCTCCATAGTTTCCACACAGGCTTAGCAGGGTGCATCAACCCTGCTCCCAGGCAGAATGAGGCCTTCCTTTCTAATCTAGCAGATACTAGTTTAAAATGACCACCAGAGTGACTTCCTGTGGTTTGTAGTAAGTACTGAAGGACATCGGGAACAGCTGACTAGGGTAAAATCAGTTGAATGATTGGGTGAAAGCTTTAGGAAGCTGGAAATTGCTGGCCAAGGAATTCTGTAGATTTTTTTTTTTTTTTTGGAGTACTGGGGTTCAAACTCAGGACCTTGTACTTGTGAGGAAGGTGCGGTGCCACTGAGCTAAATCCTCCGCCCTGGAATTCTGTAGATTTCATCTTCAGTGTTACTGTATGTTTGGGGTTTCCTCTGGGCTCCCTTTTGTTTTTCAGTCCGAGGTGGGTTCACTGTCATTATCAATTGATTATCACCAGGAACCAATGAGCTTTCTTTGTTTACCCTACTAACTACAGAAAGGGACAATTTCACAGGATTATTATTTTCCTTACACCTCCGTTCCTAAAACAAGTACAATATGCACTTTGTCAGGTTCTCATAGGGTATTTTTTTACGATACTAGGAATTCAGCATTTATGTATAATTGTAAGCAAACAGCTGGCATTGTGAAGTTCAGTGACAAAGTAGGGAAAGGGTTAAAAAACTCATGTGGGGGGAAGGGAGAGAAGGGCAAGAGGAAGTAACAAAGAATCAAGAGGTGTTATGTACTCCTACCAACTTCCTGCAATGTGTGTAATCATGTACTGCAAATGTACTAAATCTTGGTTTCCTTCCTATCACTGCCACCAAGCCAGGACCCTCATCCAACTAAGACCTGATTGAAAAAGTTGCAAGATTCAACTACAGCCATGTGCCATATAAGACATGTCCATCAATAGCAGATCACATGGAGGATGATTGTCCTAGAAAATCGAAGTAGGCCTGGTGAGGCAGCCACCCTAACATAGCACGCCATATTGCATGTTTGTGGTCATGCTGGTGTGAGCAAATTACTCTGCTGCCGGCGGTGTAGAAGTAAAGCCCAGGGCTGGGGATAGAACACTTGCATGTGCGAGGCTCTGGGCTCCATCCCCAGCACAGGAAAAACAATCCAGCATGGGCTGGGGATTTATCTCAGTGGTTCCAGAGCCTGCCTCGCAAGAGCAATGTTCCGAGTTCGATCTCCGGTACCAAAAAAAAAAAAATCCAGCATGTTCAGTTACGCACAGTACATAGTAACTTGAGGATGATAATAAATGACTGTTTACTAGTTTATATGTTTACAACGCTGTACTTTTACTGTTTGAGTGTATTATAAAAATGGTATTCCAGGCTGGGGATTTAGCTCAGCGGCACTGTGCCTGCCTGGCAAGCGCAAGGTCCTCAGTTTGATCCCTGGTACCAGAAAAATAAAAATAAATAAAGGTATTCCATGTTACACCAGCAGCAGCTTCATACATCTCAGGTTTACGCATCTCAAACGCATTGCGAAGCCACACAGTGACTGCCCTGTACCATTTATGTTTATGGTAGATACTCAGGATGTTCACTAAGAGGAAACTACCTAACAGTGCCTTTCTCAGAATGTATCCCCATTGTTAAGCAATGAATGACTGTACATTTTAAAGACAAAATCAGACCCTGGAGGCCATACATCAGAAATGAGTTTCTGGGATAAAATCAAGTTGTTAGCAGGGCTGCGTTCCTTTCTAGATGCTTTAAGGCAAAATGTGTTTTCTTACCCTTTCCCGCCTCTAGAGGTTGTTTCATTCCTTGTCCCATGAAGCCTTTCTGTCTTCAAAGCCAGCGATGGCTGGCTGAGTCTTCCTCCCATTTTAGCATTCTGATGTGCTCCTCGACAGTCAGGGACTGTCGGACACATTGTCACCTTCAGCCTACCTAGATACTCCGGAGTAATCTCCCCAGCTCCAGGGTAGATGGCTGGCAGCCTTCCTTCCTCTTTTCTGATTACATATATTCATAGGTTCCAGGGACTGGGATGTGGATAGACACCTTGGGCATCATTCTGGCTAGAACAGCTGTTTGTAATTCATTGTGTTCTCTTGAGTCTAAGTGACTTCCATCCTAACTTCACATTTTTTATTGTCCAAAAAGTATTTGACTACTCAAAACTATCAAATGTCAAATGGCAAGAAAATTCAAATGTACTGAGGGTTAGACAGAAATCTTGGTTTTCTCAACTCAATTTGGTTGCTTATGACTCAAGAACCCTGGTGAGGTAGTACAGCATCTCTTACTCAAAATGCTTGGACCCAGAAATGTTTAGAGTTTCATTCAGATTTTTTATTTTTAGATTTTGAAATATTTATGTATATATAGCAAGACCTTGAGAATGGGACCCCAGTGTAGACATGGGATTTGTTTAGGTTTCGTATATATCTTACACACAGAACTTGTCAGTGATTTCGTACATTTATTAGTATGCCTGTGGCCCTTCCTCCCCCTACCCTTTTGATACAGGAGCTTGAACCCAGGGCCTCCCTCATCCATGATAGGCAAGCACTCTACCACTAAGCTACATACCAACCCTTTACCATTTTGATAGAGTCTCCCTAATGGCCCTAATGGCTTTGAGATCATGATCCTCCTGCCTCAGCCTCCAAAGTAGCTGGTATTACAGGCATGCACAACCACGCCCAGCTGTGTCTTGTGCTGTGACTATGATCTGTCACATGAAGTTGAGAGTCCACTTGTGGCATCGTGCTAGTGACCAAGTATTGAGTATTCGGTGCTTCAGCTTGTCCCCATAGGCACACTCAGCCTGTGCTGCCATATGCTAAGTTGGAGAGGGGTTGGGTGTACATGAAAGATGGAAATCAGGGAGCTTGGCCATGATGAGAACCTAGAATCTTAAGAGTATTAGCTTCATGGAATATAGGGTAAAGAAGGACAGTTTCTTTAAGCATGGAACAGATTTGAATACGTTTATAATCCAGTAACATGAGAAGAGATACGGGACAGAGAGACCAACAGATGGACCCGATTTTTCAGGCGATGTAGGCTCTAGATAAAAAATACAAGTAGATTACTTGGTTTTCAACAAGAGGGAAGGGAAGCCCATCAGAGACTAGAGGCAAAGATGAGATGGAAAATGGAGATAAAGTTTAGGTGGAGGAAGGCAGAAAGTTGATGTTCTTAGTATAATAGGAAGGAGGGCTGTGTGGTGATACTGAGTCAGGTTTAAGAGAGATAGTTTGAGATTGCTGCAGAGGTGAAATGAACTAACCAAAGAGAAGAAAGACAGGTCCTGTTAGGGGCCTAAGGTAGGAGATCATGAATTTGTAGTGTGATTTCCTTGTGGTTTCATGATTTTTTTCCCCTCTAAGCATGAGAGGCCTTAGGTGTGTGGGCACATGATTCATACCCACATGAGTATTAAGATACTTGTCTGGTTAGCAGCAGATAAATATGCATGTAAACAGTCCCTTAAAAATGGTATACTTAGTATGGTGGTTCTTTCATTAGTGTAAAATTGACAGCTCTTCTGAAAAATTTATGTTCCCATTTCAGGAAACTCAGGGGCAAGAAAATGAGAAAACATTTATATGCCAATTAAGAGAGATGGAGTGAAGAAAGAAATGAGGGGATGAGAGAGGCATTTAAAATTTAATCAAGAGGGCTGAGGATTTAGCTCAGTGGTTCCACCGCCTGTCTCACAAGTGCAAGGACCTGAGTTCGATCCCCGGTACCAAAAATAAATACATTTAATCAAGATTTCATCCTCAGATGTTCATTGAGCACTGTGTATCAGCTCTGAGTTTTTCATTGTGGATAAAACTTAGGTAATTTTCATGCTTGTCGCTTCTCGGCCTTTTGGCTAAGATCAAGTGTAGATAATTTTCATGCTTTGTCATCCCCCACCCTGCCCTTATTCATGTAATAAAATTAAGAAGCTCTCTGGGTTGGAGCCGAATTCTTGCCCACTCAGCTTCTTTTCCTCCTTCCTTCCATCTCCAGTCCCCACTGTGACTCAAGGTAGCCAGATAGCTCAGTGGGTATCTGTGGTATTCACTCGGCATGTCTGAAAAACCAACAGTCTACTGGATATTAATGTAAGTTTAAATTATGATGAAGAGGCCTCATTACAGGAGTAATGGTCATGTGTACAACAAGTAATATGAAATATATTGGGGTAATTGTAAGGATGGGCACTCAGATGAAGAGCATCGGCCTAAGCAGACATGTGAAAAAGCCACGAGAATGTCAGCTGCTGCTATTTATAGCTGCCCAAAGAACCCATATCCCCATGAAACTATCACCAAAATCAAGATAATGAACTTCACCGCAAGGTTCCTTGTGTTTTTTTCTACATCCTTTCTCTTGTTCCTTCCCACCTGTCTCTCTCTCTTTCTCCTTTTTCCACAGGAAACCACTAATCTGTTGTCATTGTAAATTAAATTTGCATTTTCTAGAATTTTATTTAAGCAGAATTATACAGTATGTCCTCTTTCCTTGTCTGGCTTTTTTCACTTAGCGTAATTATTTTGAGATTTACCTGCTTTGCTGTGTCACTCAATAATTTTTTATTTTTATTGCTGGATAGTATTCTATTATATGAATAAACCCATCTTTGTTCACCTATCAGTGGACATTTGGATTGTTTCATTTCTTTGTCCTATTGCAAACAGCTATTTTGAATATTTTTGTGCAAGTGTTTATATAAAATATGCTTTCATTTTTGAGGGGTAAATGCCTGGCAGTGGAATGGATGGATCATATGGTAGATTTGTATTTAACTTTCTAAGAAACTGAAGAGGATCAGAGATAGAGAGAGGAAGAAGGGGAAAGGGAGGAAAGTAAAAAGAATGAAGATGTGTATGCCCATGTACCAGCTCCCCATGATGGATGTAATCACTATGCACTGCAAACGTGTGCTAACAAAGATTAAAAGTAAAAAGATAAATGTCATGTAATTTTTGATGGGGAAGGGGCTTTTTAAGCAAGTGCCAAGCTGTAATCCCAGTGGCATACCATGTCCATTCCCACCGGTTGTATATGAGAGACCTAACTCTTCCTGACCTGTTAGGGTTCATCTCTGCAGTTTAAGCCACTCAAATCAGTGTGTGTGGCATCCCATTGCCATCCTCTTTGTATTTCCTTAGTGATGAAAGATACTGAGGACATTTTTGTGTGCATCTTTGTGGGCCATGTATGTTTGATACATTCATATTGGTCTTCCTATTTTTGTCCACTGCTTATTGGATTTCTTTTATTTATTTAAGGTGATACAGACTAAACAGTTTTTTCTTTTGGTACCAGGGATCAAACTCCAGACCTTGCACTTGTGAGGCAGGTGGTGGAACCACTGAGCTAAATCCCTGGCCCCAGATTAAACATTTTGAGCAGCCTTAAAAGATTTTAAAAAGTGGAGTCATAATGAAGTGATGTACAAATGGAGGAATATGAAAAACACATAAAGATGACATTTTGACAGCATAATTTAAGGGTCGACTGTGTGAATCTTAGTGCTTAATCTCTCTCTTTTATTGTTATTAGCTAGCAGAATCTTCTCAACTGACGTTTACTAACCTTAAACTCAGAGTATAGGCTGTTGTTTTCTACAGCTGCCTCGCAAGAATCAATTTTAAGATTTTTAGAAATGCAGGCTGATTGTTAAACAGCCATTATTAAAATTAATTATATAAGCAGACAGTTATTTAAAATCTAGTAGGCAAGACTCAATAAATACTAAAAACTGATACACATAAAGAATAATAGTTCAGTATAAAACTGGAGGAACCTAACATTTCATCTTTAATCATTGCCCTATGAAATGATGAATAAATTTCACAAAATTGATGGAACTTTGCCAAGAACAGTGGCTTTTTGTGGTTACTTATTCATTTATTGGAAACATGGTCTTGCTCTGTAGTTCAGGCCATTCTTGAGCTCATTACGTAGATGACTTTTTTTTTTTTTTTGGTACCAGGGATCAAACTCCGGTCCTTGTGCTTGCAAGGTAGGCTGCGGAACCACTGAGCTAAATCCCCGGCCCTTGAGCTCATTATGTAACCCAGGCTGGCCTCGAACTCCAGGCAATCCTCCTGCCTCAGCCTCCCGAGTGCTGGAATTACAGGCATGTGCCACCACGCCCGCCCGGCTTTTTGTGGTTTTTGTTTTAAATGAGGAGGGAATGCAGATTCCTCAGGAGAGACTTTTCCTCTCTTTAGGAATTTAAAAATCTTATGAAGAAGGCTGAATAACTAGAAGAATGCCCAAGAATATATGAAACTAATGTTTGTAATAGAGAACTGCCTAACAGTTTCCACAGTAGAAGTTAAGTAAATTGCTCTTTCTTTGTTAACCCTTGTCTTGGATACAAACATCAGTTCTTCTCGGGACTGACCTATGTAGGTGAGTACATTTTTCCAGTTACTAAGAGTCAGTAGATTGATCTTTGTTTCTTCCTTTTTTTTTCCTATCAGTCTCCATTTCTACTTTTTTAGATCTTTGTTATGGCTGTGTCTAGATGTCCCCCCAAAGCCTCAAGCAGTCTTAGGTGGGGCTTCTGCAGAGGTGGCTGGATCTAGAGTGTGTGACTGATTCATGGTGCAGTGCTAGGATTAAGGGTGTGTGATTACTAAATCAGCCCACAGATTGGTTTGGCACTGCAGTAATCTCAATACCCTAGATACAATATAAGGGGCAGAAAGAGGCTGCTCTTCTCTCTTGCTTGCTTTGTTACCTTCTGCCCACCATGAACTGTTTCTCCTCTGCCCTGCCACCCTGCCTTGGAGCCAGCTGATTATGGACTGAAACCTCCACAAACTATGACCTAATAAACCTTTCCCCATTTAACTTTGGGTGTCAGATATTTTGTCTCAGCATGAGAAAAGTAACTAAGACAGTCTTCAATGCATATACTTTTTTTTTTTTTTTTTGAGACAAGGTCTTGCTATGTACTTCAGGGTGACCTGAAGTACACTGGCCTCGAACTTGCAGCGATCCTGCTGGCTCAGCCTCCTGAGTGCTGGGATTACAGGTGTGTGCCACCACACCTGGCATACATGTTAAATTTTATCACATATTTAAGGGCTGGGGATTTAGCTCAGTGTTTCCAGCGCCTACCTCAAAAGCGCAAGGTCCCGAGTTGGATCCCCAGTACCAAAAAAACAAAAACGCATATTTAAAATGTTTTCATTCTATTTATGTAACCACTGTGTGAGTTAAGCAGAAGTTACTAACATTTCATCCAAACATTCATCACCAGCCTGCAAGGTGATTAGTAGATAAACACGGAACCAGCATCAGGTGAACTGACTGCCCTCAGTGACAGGATGAGTCATGTCACCGACCCGTGATCCTCATGTCCACATTCTTTTCATTGTGCTCTCATGGCTCTCAGCTCACAGTTGGTTTTTTACTGTACAGGCCTCTGCTTCTATCCTTCCTTTTCATATCTATCTTGTATATCACATCAGATAAAACACAGTAATGCAGTACAGTGAGGTCTAAATGGTTTCCCATCATACAGAAGATCAAAATCAGAACTTTATCTCTGCTTCTAGACATGAAATCTCTTCTTTCCTTAAACCAGGCAAACACACCACTTGACTTTGTGAGACTATGCTTTTACCCATGTTTCCCTTGAGCTATTGACTCTTGAGGAATAGTTATTACGGTGGACCTGGACATCCATGTCCTTGGCCTAATCTATAGACTAAGTCTGTACATAACAACTGCCTCATGTGCTTTGAGTCAGAGGTGGGCAGGGAGCTTCTAGTACAATTTCTGACATTAAAAGTCATCAGGCTGGGGTGATAGCTTAGTGGGAGGCCTTCCTTTCGATCCCCAGTACCAAAAACAACAATGACAACAGAAAAACTCCTCTATGCTGGACATGGTGGTGCACACCAACAATCCCAACCCTCCGGAAGCTGAGACAGGAGGACTTCGAGTTTGAGGCCAGCCTGGGCTGCAGGCACGATACTGTCTAAAAACAAAACCAAAAATACTCTAGACTTTTACTTCCGGTAATAAAGAACTAAGTTTGCTTCTGCTGTGAACCACTGGACCAAAACAAAACAAATTACCCCTGCTCGAAGGCATTGAAAAGCTACTGAATCAGTATCTCAGGGCCAACACCTAAGAAAGGAAAAGGCATGGGAGAGATGCCCATAGCATGTGGCCCTCCTTTCCCTTGGAGACATCTGGCTCTTCCAAAAGCAAATGAGACTGAGAATAGAGCTTTTTGTAAGTTCGCAGCACTATGTGGGAGTCGGAAGGCAAACAAACTAAGTTTAGCATTCAGTGAGGGAGAGAGAAACCTGTCAGGCTTTTTCTGTTGCCATCCTGAAGGGCTGTTCCCTGCAAATCAGTGAGCTGAAACAGATCAGGACTTGCGTGGAGTGAATCACGTTAGCCCTGACTGGGAGATGGGGAGTCTGCTCTCGGCCTTAGTCTGCTGCCTAACAGAATCAAGTCTTCACAGAAGAAAGCAGTGTCGTCCAGAGCCTCAGACTGCTCTGCAGTGCTCTATGCACAACGTCTCGCTCAGAGCAATGTCCAGCTGCATGGGACGACTCCAGCCAAAAAGACCACAGACACAGGCCCACGGGGACTCTGAGACAGTCACTTTGTGTGATTATGAACTTACAGAATCTAAGAGTAGGAATGCTGAGCTGGGGATTCAGCTCAGTGACCCTGTGCCTGCCCCATAACCGTGAGGGCCTGAGTTTGATCCCTGGTACAGGAAAAAAAAAAAAAAAAAGAGTAGGAATGTTTTCAGAGACCAGATACAGAACCAAACAATTCTACTGGAAGATGCAACAGAAACCTAATGGGTACATTTAACAGCCCATTATGCAGAGCTGAGGGCCTGAGATTTAGCTCAGTGGTTCCGGTGCCTGCCTCTCAAGCACAAGGTCTGAGTTCGATCCCCGGTACCAAAAAAAAAAAACAAAGAGAAAAACATACAGAGCTGAGGACAAGATGAGGGGATTGGAAGAAAGTTCAGAAGATACACAGATTTATAGAGAGACAAAGGGGTAGGAAATTGGGGTGGTGGCAGAGAAGGTGTGAGCTAAAAGAGGTAAAATACAGGTTTAGTTGAAAACCGGGACAGGAGTGACAGAATGGAACAAAGTGATATTGGAAGAGATGTCTAAAATAAACAAAAGGTATAAGACCAGGCCTTAAACCTTAAGGAAGAAAAAGGCAAAGAACCACGCCCAGTCACATCATAGTAAAACTGAAAAAAATTGAGGCATACAGAGAAGAAAAAAATTATCAAACGACTAAAACACCAGCTGCTTTGCAATTCAAATGACACTATCTTCAAGGTGTGGAAAGAAAATATTGCCAATCTAGAATTCTTTATTAAAACTATATAACTTAAATTTTTTTGGGAGGGTACCAGGGATCAAACTTGGGACTTTGTGCTTTCGAGGTAGGTAGTGGCACCACTGAGCTAAATCCCCTGGCTCTATAACTTAAAATTTAAGTCAAAGATATTTTCAAGCAAACAGACCTTAAGAATACATCAATATCGGGACATGGTGGTGCACACCTGTAATCCCAGCCCTCAGGAGGCTGAGGCAGGATCACTGCCACAAGTTAGAGGCCAGCCGGGGCTACATAGTGAGTCTAAAGCTAGCCTGAATTACATAGTGAAACCCAGTCCCAAAAAAACAAACAAATTAATCCGAGCACTTGGGAGGCTGAGGCAGGAGGATCGCTGCTAGTTCGAGGCCAGCCTGGGCTACATAGTGAGTTCAGGGCCAGCCTGAACTACAAAGGGAGACCTTGCCTCAAAAAAAACCAAACCAAGAGGCTGGGGATTTAGCTCAGTGGCACTGCGCCTGCCTTACAAACACAAGGTCCTGAGTTCGATTCCTGGTACCAAAACAACAACAACAACAAAAAACCCAAACCAAACAAAAAAGAATTCATCACTAGCATACCTGTCCTAGAATAAAGAAGCCATTGGGAAGATAAAAAAGATTTCTGGTAAAAGGGAAATATGTAGAGGCCCTTGCAGGTCACTCCACCTTTTCACTGGACCATGGGCAAAGTGAGTACAGGGGGGCATCTGACTGGTGCCATCCCACATTCCACATGTAGTTCCTCTGATGCCATGGTGTAGCAGCAATACAATTTCCCCTGTTAAATGGGAACCCTCACCCTACAGGGATAGTGATCTATTTTTGGTTTAGTGTCATAAGAAGTCCATACTTGAGCCCACTGTGGTGGTGCACACCTGCAAGCCCAGCACTTGGGAGGCAGAGGCAGGAGAATCACTGTGAGTTCGAGGTCAGCTGGGGCTACACGGTGAGTTCAAGGCCAGCCTGAACTGCATAGCGAGACCCTGTCTCAAACACATAGGCATACAAAAAGAAGCCCACACTTGCTAGTGAGCAGTGTTTATGCCTGATTCATTGAAGCTCATGTTTCCTGTTAAGCATTCTTCTCTTGTACACTTGCACCTGCAAAACCACTAGTTTCCGGGACCAAAAATTTCTTCAAGCAGGTTGTTGGGTATAAAAGAACAGCCAACACAAATGCATAAAAAAGTACACCAAAATATGTATGCAGGGATGTTCATAGCAGCATGCTGCTTAACAGCCAAAAAATGCAAACACCTCCAACATCCATTAACAGTAAAATGGACAAATTGTGGTATATTTGTAAAGCAGAATACTATTGGGCCAGGGATTTAGCTCAGTGGTTTCATTGCCTCCTGCGCAAGTGCAAGGACCCAAGTTCGATCCCCGGTACCAAAAAAAAAGAATACTATATAGCAGTGAAAAACTAATGTACAGCTGCTACAAGCAGGCATGGTGTCACACACCTGTACTCCTAGCTGCTTGAGAGTCTGAGGCAGGAGGATTGCAAATTCAAAGTCAGCCTGGGAAACTTAGCAAGATGCTATCTCAAAATAAGATAAAAAGGACAGGGATGTAGCTCTGCAGTAGAATATTTGCCTAGCATGTGTGAGACCATAGGTTCAATACTAGTATCACACACACAGAAAAATCATATAATTGCCTCTGGTGTATGAGATACAATTTCTCTGGCTGGTTTTAAGATGTTTATCTTCATTTTATCAAATTGACTGTAATGTGCATAGATGTGATTTCCTTTGTAGTTTTCCTCCTTGTAGCTTGCTTAGCTTTGTGGATGTGTAATTTTATGCTTTTCATCAAATTTGGAAAATATTTGGCTAGCATTTTCTGAGAAAATTAAATATAGACGTATAACAAAGAGAGGACTGCCAGGTGTGGTGGAGCATGCCTGTCATCCCAGCACTTAGGAGGCTGAGGCAGGAGGATTGCCATGATTTCAGTGCCAGCGTGGGCTACATAGTGAGTACAAGGCCAGCCTGAACTACATAGTGAGACCCTGCCAAAAAAAAAAAAAAAGGGGGGACTATTCTCATCTCTACTCTTTTCATACCTTCAGGGGAAGAGGCACCATACACCATACAAGGAGTGATCAAAGAATACAGTAAATGTTTATATTTTTAAAAACTTATTACAGTAAAATACACATTGCCAAGAATAATCGATGAGTGTGTTTGAAGCAAAGGGGAGGATAATGAGGGGAATTAATGCCAATGTGTCTTTTAGTGTAATACATTAAAAAAAAAATTTTTTTTGAGGTAGGGTCTCACTATGTAGTTCAGGCTGAACTTGAACTCATTATGTAGCCCAGGTTGGCCTCAAACTCTCAGGAATCCTCCTGCCTCAGCCTCCTGAGTGCTGGGATTACAAGTGTGTGCCATGCTACCTGGCTCATTTTTAAATTTAAACACTTTGATCGCCCCTCGTACCGCATTCTATCAGCACCCCGAATTTGCAGTTGCTGTCTCCCAGCTGGTCCCATAAGTGGTTTTCTAATTTATTCTCTCAGGCCCTAGCCATGAATCAGTGTAGAGTAAGCCTGGGCCATGAGTCCTTGGGCCTCAGCGGAAGGGCCATGGGTGGTAGTGGTGGGGCAGCGCCTACTCACCTCCTTCCAGCCACTGTCAGCTGACCTAGATTTTCTCTTCCCCAAGCTGAGGCGGGAGCTCCGGGGAGGTCAATTTGTACGGGCTCAGGGGAAGTGCTGAAGGGGTGAGGCGGGATGGGAGGAGCCCCGCTCCTGCTCAGTGGCTGCGGTCCTTGTCCCAGTCCACACAGTGGCTGCTGCGGCACCCAGCCAGGTGCGCTCTGGCTGACCACACAGCACTGGGTCCTAACGGGCCACGACAGGGCCCACGGCCAGGTGTGCCATCGCTTCCAGGTACCCGGAGGAAATGAGAAGCTGTTGCACCGAAAAAAATCTAACGAAATGTTAGCTGAGGAAAACACAGCCTTACTTCAAAGCCCTGAGAGGTGTGTGCTGGAATTTCCCCTGGAGCATAAGACTTTGCTCGCCTTCTGGACGAGATGCACCAAGCACCTGCTTCGTTCTGTGGTTACTGCGCCAGCTTCGGAACTCTCGAGGGGATCGTAACGCCCTGTCTTGTCTTAGGACTCACTAACGCCTCCTAAGACCATAACGCCCTGTCTTGTCTTAGGATCCACTCCTTCGCAGCAGTGTTCAACCTTACTGTATGAAACTAGACCATGTGAGTTTTTAATTGGAGCTACGAAACTACCATGTCTGTCCAGTGATTACGTAAGATGAGGCTCCTTTGAAGCTGCAAGGAGGAATTCTGAGTTCTCTCCTCTCCTCTCCTCCTTCCTTTCTTCCTTCCTTTTGCAGTGCTGGAGACTGAACCCAGAGCCTTGCACCTGTTAGGCGCATGCTCTATCACTGAGCTGCAACCCTGGTCCTTTTTATTTTGCTACAAGGTCTCCCTAAACTGCCCAAGCTGGCTTTGAACTGGGGAAAATACCTGTCTGTCTGTGTCTATGACCACAGGGGCAGCCAGGTGGCTCCCCAACCCTCACATACCATGGTCACCTGGAGATAATCTGCTTCCCTCCACCCCTTGCTCCGGCTGGTGCTGTGCTTGGAGGTGTGTGCCCCCAAGGGCCTGCAGTGTGGCCACGTTCAGAGGTGGTGGACCTGGTGGGCAGCGTTGCCCTCGGAAGGGATTGCTGTGGCTCCTGAGGTAGTCTGGTCGGTTCCCAACGTTAGGAAAGATCAAGGCTGGCCCCTCCCTGTCCCTGACTTGGAGCCTGGCTGCAGGAGAGGAGAGGCTTCTGGCACTGGTTGGCCTGTCTCTGGTCAGAGGTCAGGGTCTCTCGGACCTTTCATGGGTGTGCCTGCTCCACTCCGTCCCTTCCTGGTGGGACACTGTGGGACAGGGCACCTCCTCCCACTCCCACAGAGCTTGGCCAGATGCTAAGGGCCCAGACTACTTTTCCTAGGCCAGGGGCCCTCAGCGTTCAAGGTCATGGGCCCTTGTCCAAACTGGCAGTAGGCTAGCTGGTGACACCTTCATGCTGCCTTTAGGGCCTGTACAGGCCACCTGGGGAGAAATGGCCTGGGGCCTCCTGGTGGAGTCTGAAGCCTGGCAAGCCCTGTGGCCCACGGTGAGCAGTTTGTGGCCAGCCTCAGCCCCTGCTCCCCCAGACCAGCCACCCTGAAGATGCCCTCAGTGTCTGCAGGGTAGGATGTGTCCTTGGCCAGCATCTTCCGAGGCTGGTACTCTTGCGCCAGGGCCTCTCCTTGCCCCAGCGGGGCTGCCTGTGGGAGGTGATGTGAACTGAAACTCTTGTTCTGCCAGGCTGCTGGAAACTCTTAGCTCAGCTGGTCTTCTGGGCTTGACAAAGGTCTTCTTGTCTGTGGGTGGTTGGGAGGCGGAGTCTGTGGCCCTGCAAAGGCCGTGCTCTGTCGCACCTCCCGCCAGTGTCAGTGAGGTGCCTGTCATCTGAACAGCGGGATGCCACAAAAGATGCAGCTCAAGGTGATTACTTCTCAAAGGCAAAATATAAACAAGGGGGTTAGGACTAGGGATTTAGCCCAGTGGTTTTGCTGCCTGCTGTGGAGGCGCAAGGACCTGAGTTTGATCCCGGTACCCAAAAAATAAACAAATAAACAAGGTTAAATAAGGCACCATCCTTATGTTAATACTTATGCACATCACAGTGTTAGTCAGATTCCCGTTTTCTTTGTTTGTTTGCTTTTTGGTATTGGGGATCAAACTTGGGTCCTTGCGCTTGGGAGGCAGGCGGCGGAACCACTGAGCTAAATCCCCGGCCCTCCTGTTTTCTTTGATATTTAGTTCATTAGCACTTGGACTAAGCTAGTTCCATAAACTTCTGAAGTAAATAAAAATCTGGCCTATTATTTAAACAATTACTTTATTAAGTTATGATTACATATGCAGATTACAGTAAGCATGGAATTTTTAAGGCAGAAAAAATTCCAAAAAACAAACTTCAAAGATCTATAGAATTAAACTTTTAAATGTGTGTGTATAAGGGCCAGGGATTTAGCTCAGTGGTGTTGCCGACTGCCTCGCAAGCACAAGGTGCCAAGTTCGATCCCCAGTAACAACAAAAAAAAGTGTGTGTGTATATATGTGTGTGCTTTTATACTACAACCTTTTTTCTAGTCAATGACTGCAGAAGTGTTGTGTCAGTACACACATACACAGAATCATAGGATAGAAAGGTTTTTCAAAGCTCAGGCTACAGTATCATGTGTCTCTAAGAATTTTATATAGGTAATTCTGTATACTGCTTGTTGTTAGTACCACACAGTGTTATGGAAAATTATTCTAAAATGGTTTTACCACGTAATTGATGCCTTCTGTTTCTCTAATTTAGTTTTTATTTTTAGCTGGCTATGCTTCCTCTGAAAGCTGTAGGTAAAGCAAAGCAGTTCAAATGTAGTTCCTGATAAAGGGGAAGTCTAATGTGAGACCATCACACACCAAAATCAGAATTTTTTTTAGCAGATTATTCTTTTTAATAGGTTTATCCCTTAAAAATGTTTGAATAAATACATTTTTTTCATTTGCTTAGTTTCTCATTTCATGATCATTGACTCCCAATCATTAATTTAGTCTAGGGTGGGTCTCCTCTAAGTTTGTGCAAATGCATTAGATGCCCATTAATTTCACTTACTGTTCCAATCCATCAATCTGTGATTCTGTTCACCTCTCTTATTGTGGATTCCTTGATCGCGTCCTGCTTTTCTTGGTTTATTTCTCACTTAGGAAGAACACATCCTCCATTAACTTCTGGAGAAAAAAAATGCATGGAATGTGTATTTGTTGAGACATTTTGGGGTTGAAAATTACTGTTAGTTTTATAATTGGTTGCTATGTCACAAGTTTGAAGTACTGCTTCATCATCCTGTAATTTCGAGCTCCTCTTGAGGAGTCCAGTCCATTCATCTTTGTATGCATATGAAACCTTCTCTCTCTAAACTCGTATGACTTATTATTTGTAGGGTTGAGTAAAACAGAAGATGATACACAAAGAGCTCCTAAAATCTGTGTGTGTTCCATTAAGCATTTTATGATTCTCACGATCTCAATCAGGTACTCAATAACCACACATGATCAGTATTGACATACCCTGCTACTGGAGACCTCTGCAGTAGGTTCCAGTCTCCTGCCCAGTATACAACGCAGGGTTAAAGAAAACTCGAAGACAGAAACAGAAATAAGGAACCAGGATGGCCAGTGCTTAGCATCCAGCAAAGCCCCTGGTCAGTCCAAGCCATTGAATTTTATTGGTAATCAAATTGGGTTAAAGGGGAACTGCGTGCTAAAGGGGAACTATGCATGAGGATATGCAGTCATGCAGTTGCTATGGATACTACACAGGCAAGAACTGTAAAGGGAAAAGACAAAACATTCTCAAATTAGGAACAGAATAGACAAAATACAGGGTTGTAATTAGAACCTTGTCGTTCTAGGTAAGGTTTTAGTCCTGGGAATGGAATTTGGGTGTGAGCTATTCTGACTTCAGCTGCTACGTTATCTTCTTTAAGCTCCACAGCTTCACGGGCCATTTCTCTGGTCTCTGCTGTGGCACTTAGCAGGAAGGTCATGTTAGTGTCTGTGCACCATGGTGCTTCCGTAAGTTACGTAAGCTTCACAGACTCGCTTCTTAAAATGAGCCAGTTTGAGGGGTTTAACTCTTTACAGCCTGCTTTTGGCATAATCAATATTGCAGTCCCCTGCACCATGCCATCCCATGGGCCATGCAGCCCCAGGTGGACCGCTGTGGTGACAAAACCAGCTTCTTCATGTCTTTCAAAGATGGGAGTTTAAATACAAGTAAACACTCATAAAACCAGAAGTTGTTGAACACAGTCATAAGGTAGTCATGTAACATGTCACTTCTTTTTAGAACACCATTATTTTCAAGCTCTAGTTTCATGTACTGCCAAGAAGGCAGGGTTGTGGAAATGGAAAACAAATTTAAATATATGCCTGGGACAGGATTTAAATTTAAAATAAAGGAAATCTAAGAATAGATCACCTTCAAATGTACAATGAGTTTTTTTGTTAGCGGGGTTAGGAACTATCTCTTTTTGGCATAGCTCATGTCATGCAACAGAAATAGCTCATGTATAACCCACATTTTTTTTCTTGGTACTGGGGATCGAACTCAGGACTTTGTGGTTGTGAGGCAGGCGCAGTGCCAATGAGCTAAATCCCCAGACTCCCCTCCATTTATTTTTTAAAATTTAAGGCAAAAAAGTTTTCTCCATATAGATGTTCACTTCTATTTCTTCTAATTGAAAATGTCAAACTATCCACACATACTGCTAAGGGGAAGTTGGTCACACACAGAAAACATCTATCCTATATAATTCCTTTTATATGAAATTTGAAAACATGCACAAACAGAATTGTAGAGGTGGTGCTGGAGAGCAGGGCTCAGGGGCACAAGGAAGCCCTCTGATGTGCACAAGTATTCTATGTGTTGGTACAGGTGGTGGAGAGGTTGAACTGAAGCATTTTACATTGTTATACAAACTGAGGGATCCATTTTTAAATTTCTTAGAGAAAAACTGCTTAGTGGCCCTCACATTACTGAACACAGGCAGCATGTTTTGCCCTGGTCAAGATGACAAAGCCGCTCATTAAGAAAGGAATTTTTGGGCTAGGGATTTAGCTCAGTGGTTCTGATGCTTGTCTCGAAAGCACAAGGACCCGAGTTCAATCCCCGGTGCCAAAAAAAAAAGAGAAAGGAATATTTGGGCTGGGGATTTAGCTCAGTGGTTTCGCTGCCTGCTGCACAAGTGCAAGGATCAGAGTTCGATCCCCGGAACCAAAAAAAAAAAAAACAAACAAAACACCAAAAAGAAAGGAATATTTAATGGCGTTTTCCAAACCTTTCTTCCCGAAGTGCATCCCACTTCCCACCTCCCCAAGGTCGCCCTTACATCTAGCTTACAGCCAGTTCAACAGTGAGGGGTGAGGGGTCAGGACACAACAGCTTCAAGTCCCTGCCTCCCACAAGCCAGGGCAAGCTCTCAAAAGGAAATGGCAAGGAGCCCTATGCAAACTCTACCTTTTCAGTGGTCCATTTATTATCTCCTATCTTGCCTCAGCTCATGGACGAATCTGGACTCGGTGGTATTTGCAGCGTAATTTTACCGTGACAATGATGGTAAAGCGGTTTATCGCAATATTCAGTAACTCTTACTTTTTTATCTTTCCGGTACTATGTATTGGACGCAGGCCCTTCCTACTGAGCTACACCCCTCAGCCTTTATAAATATTTTTGAGTCCGGTCTTCTGGTCGCCCAGCCTGGGCTCGAACTCGCAGAGCACTGTAGATCTGGCCGAAGCGTCCGACTCGAAAGTGGACGCTTCCGTCCTTCACTCTTCTCCGGGGTGTGCGGAGGACCCGGGAAACGCTGGGGACGCAGCACCCCGGGTCCGCAGCTCCCGGGCCAAGGTTCCCGCCGGCCTCGCGTCCGCAGCCCAGCGCGCGCACGTCACGCGACGTGGCCAATCGGCGCCGGCGTCTCCCCCGCACCCCACTTCTGCTTTCGGCGCAGGCGCGGCAGCGGGCCGAGGGTGGTGGGGTCGCCCAGGCGCGGACGCTACCATCCGCCATGGTTCTGGAGAGCGTGGCCCGCATCGTGAAAGTGCAACTCCCTGCCTATTTGAAGCAGCTCCCGGTCCCGGAAAGCATCACCGGCTTCGCGCACCTCACAGGTAGTGCTCGCCTTCCTGGCGCGCCCTGGGGGAGGGGCGAAGATCCCTGGGCGAGGGCTGGGGCGCGGCCAGGCGTGCCGCCCCGTGACCCTCCGTGACCCTGCGTGCGCCTGCGCAGAGGCTCCGGAGGCGTCCCCGTGGCCGTCTGCTTGCTACGCAAGGACGCCGGGATTTGATTCCCCCGGGACCGCCTGAGGAGTGGGCCAGTCCTTTGTTCTGTCTGCGCGGCTGGCGTGTTTTAGAGCCGGTTCCAGCCGGCTCGGCCCCCGCGCGTGGGGTGGCAAGGGATAGGGCGTGGGCAGGAGGTGCGGACGCGCAGGACCGTGACGGAGTTAGAAGACGGCCCCACCCCGGGGGACAAGCGCGGTCCCCCCGACACTGCCATCACCGGGAGAGAGGCCGGACCCGGAAAGCGGGTCGCGTCTTGGCCAGGGGCATTAACGAGTAGCTGTGACGCGTGCTTAAGTTGAGCTCCCTCCTTACCCACGGGCCGAGCGGTGACGCTCCAGAGGCGGTGCGTCCTTGGCGGGGTGGGGAGGAAGTGGCCCGCGCTGGCCGCTGCTTCCAACGGACCCGCAGCCGCCGACCGAGGGAGGAGCGCGAGACCCGTCTTGCCTAGACTAGAAACGGTTCGTGCCGAACTAGTGAGCGAAGGTTTCTGCTTTTTTATTACTGGAAATTCGTCATACAGGAAGTGCCCGACTTAGGAACAAATTCAGTTCTGGGAAAACGTTCATAAGTCAGACTTGTTCGTTAAGTCCGACAAAGTCTTCTACACCTTGGACACAGATACACTGTGTAAATCAGAAAAAAGCCAAACGCGCACACACAAATACAGTAAGTCCCCGATTGGACCGTGGGAGTGCCCACTCGCGCTGTACAGCAGCACATCTGACAACGTCCGGCACACACGTGAGCTACTTCTGTGCCTTGTTTGCATCTGTGAGTGTTTGCAGTGGGAGATCCGTTGTAATGGGCTACTGGGTGAGTTCAAGACCAGCCTGTGAAAAGTTAGCAACTCAGAGGTTCCTAGTCAGGAATTTATTGGATAGTAGTAGTTCGGTGGTAAATAGCCACATATGTTTCCTCCATTTGAATTATACTCATGTATGTCCAGTATTCACTACATTGGTAACACCAAGATAAAAGGGTCTTATTATTTGGTGACATTTATTGCCCTTTGTAATTTACTTTAATAATCTGAACAGATTAGCAGTCCAGTGCAACCTCAGTTGCATTTGTTAATTCTTCTTTTTTTTTCTGGTAACGGGGTTGAACTCAGGAACTTCCCTCAGAATCACTGCGCTAAATCCGTGGCCCTGCATGTGTTAATAAGGCTGCATTTATAGCAGTTTCAGTTTTCTATAAATGGAGTGAAATTGAAACAGGTTAGAAAGTGTGATGCTAGCTTTAGAGGCTAGGAAGCATGTTTTCTTAAAGATCTCTACTGTCAACAAATACAAAATTTCTATCAAAGGCATTAATAGCTGGGTACGGTGGCACATCCCTTTAATCCCAGCATTCAGGAGGCTGAAGCTGGAGGAGCACAGTGAATTGGAGGCCAGCTTGGGCTACATAGTTCAAGACCAGCCTGAACTGCATAGAGAGTCCTTATCTCAAAACCCTCTTAAATCAGTAAGTTCAGTTCCATTACAGTGCCCACAATTTAGTCCTCATTGCTTATTCCAGAAACTTGTAGTTGTAATAACTGCTTTATGGAAAAATGAGGTAGTCTGTTCTGAATTAGTAACAGTTGCAGGGTCTGTTTTGAAGTAATATAGATGAAAACTTCAGTGGCCATTTCTACTCTGAATCTCCCCTTCAAAGTAGATTGTCATAGCTCATGACATTTGGCTTTCTTGAATGAGCTACTTGTGGAATTTATTGTAGACTTTTGTTGAAGTAAAACCCAGGGAAACTACTTTTCACCATTTAAGTGTCTAGGAGAGCAAAAAAATATTCTCCATTTCTTTTATGAAAACTAGATCCAAAGAATTTACAGTTCATTCCCCACAATAAATGTAATCGTTATTTACTGTAGACATTAATAAAAATGAAAAAAGTTTCAGCTTCCATTATTATTGCCTATATTTCCTTCCCTATTTAGGTCTGGCAGTTTTTCAAAGCAACTCGCTCTTTCATGACTCCACTTTCTTAGAAAACACATGGAGAGCCTTAATTGCCTTAACCATACACGATTTAAATACAGTTCTTTTTGTTTGTTTGTTTGTTTGTTTTTGGTACCGGGGATTGAACTCAGGACCTTGTGCTTGTGAGGCAGGTGCCGGAACCACTGAGCTAAACCCCCTGGCCCTAAATACAGTTCTTATCTATCAGAAACAGCCTATTTTTTATTTCTTAAATGTAGAGGAAGGCCTTTAAGATAAGTTAGTGTAATTCTGTATCAGAAATATAGTGCCTTCTAATACTTTGACTTAAAAATCTAGTATAAACTTTATTTTCTTTTTTTTTTCCTCTCTTTTTTTTAATGGCACCAGGGATTGAACCAGGGTCTGTGGATTGCGCTATATCCCCCACCCGTTTTTTTTTTTTTTTTTTTTTGGGTACAGGGCCTGGCCCTCACCCACCCTTTTTAAATTTTAGTTTGAGGGCCAGGGATTTAGCTCAGTGGTTCTGCTGCCTGTCTTGCAAAAAAAAAAAAAGAAATTTTAGTTTGAGACACGGTCTCACTAAATTGCCCAGGCGGGGCTACTTTCTGGGGTAATGGAAGTATTTACATATTGGAAGCTACAGGGGTATATTTACTTGTGACAACACAAAGGCTATCATTTAAGATCTATTAGTTTTACTATATATTATAACTCAAGATTTTTGGGTTTTTTTTGGTACCGGGGATTGAACTCGGGACCTTGCGCTTGGAAGGCAGGCTAAATACCTGGCTCAACTCAAGATTTTTTAGGAGAAAAAAATGGAACAAAAGGTAAGTTTTCTCAATAAGATAGCATAGAAATCATTAAAATTCAAACCAAAGAAAGATGCATTTATTAACATGTAAATAATAAAGATTATTTCTGAAATAATTTTTTTTTTTTTGGTACTGGGGATCGAACTCGGGTCCTTGCGTTTGTGCAGCAGGCGGTGAAACCACTGAGCTAAATCCCCAGCCCATAAGAATTTTATTTTAGAAATCGTTTAATTTGGGAAAATTTTATTACTGTTAAATTAAAAAAGTTTTGTTTCTTCCTAGGTAGTCCACCCACATTTAAAAGTGTAATTGAGGATCATTTGACATTTGTGGCTCTCATTTAACCATTTTGTAGGTCTCTAAAACATTTTCCTCCACATAGATCTTCAGCAATTTAAAGCTCCTCAAGTTGCCAAGTATTTATTGAGCACCTGCTGTCTGTAGGCTAGGCAGTGTTCTGCACACTAGGACACTGCTTTCTTTATTCATGATGGAATCGAAAAAGACTTTTGAATTGGTCATTAATTTTATTTTATTGGCCCTTTAATCTTGACACAATTTATATTTTAAGTAGTAAAGCCATTCAGTGATGCTTTATTTCTATCTTTCCTACAGTTGAGAAATAAAAATCATGTTTGTCTTGGCTGTAAATAATACATAAAAGATTCAAAGTTAATGGCAACCAAGTTGTCCATACTATTTTTATGGTTTTGTTATATGTAACTTTTTGCAAATTTGTAAACAAAAATAAACTGTTGTAGTTTCTTAGAATTTCTCATTGAGATGCAATGTGTCTGGTCAGGGATTTAGCTCAGTGGTTCTGGTGCCTGCTGCGCAAGCGCAAGGTCCAGAGTTCAATCCCCGATACCAAAAAAAAAAAAGCGAGATACAATGTGTCTGTGTACTTAAACGTTTTTTGGCAGTTCTGGGCCTGAACCCCAGGACTTTGATGTATGCTAGACAAGTGCTCTACTCCTGAGGCCCAAATATTCCTATTATAAAAACAAAGTGCCCCCTCCCCTGGGGTGTAGCACAGTGGCAGAGTCTGTGTTTAGCATGTGTGAGGCCCTGGGCTCAATCCTCAGCTCCACCCCCATTGTTTGTTTATATACCGGATCAGGAATGGATGTCATAGCCTGTGTCACTGTATGAGACATCAAATCTATCCCCTCTTAAATTTAATTCTGTTTCCTTAAGAGGATCCTTTCTTTTTATTTTTTAAAACTTTTTTGGTGTTTTGAGAAAGGGTCTTGTTTTGTATTTCAGGCTGACCTTAAACTCACTACATAGCCTAGGCTGTGTCCACTCTCTTAAATCTTCTCTCAACTCTCATCGATCCTCCTGTCTCAGCCTCTGGAGTTCTGAGATTACAGGTCTGCACCACCAAATCTGACAACTATATATTTTCTTTTCAGTGTTTAAACTTTCAGGAAATTTGTTGACTCATACTCTAAGTTGCTTTGAAATGTTCTTTTTTTTGTCTTGATTTTATTTCTGTCATGGTACCGGTTCTTTCCCTTTCCATTCATAGTTGCTTATCTTAATAGTGGGATATGACATCAGTATAAATATTAAGACCGTTCTTAGATTTATTAATATGAATGTGGTCTGATTTTTTAATTAGAATCGGGTGATATTTTTCCCTTAAAATTAAAACAGGAAGTCATCACAGAGGAAGAAAGTGTATAAGAAGTGAAAGATTTTAATTAAGGGGAATGATTTAAGGAAATTCAACCCTTTTACATTCTAGGGAGTAAACAGAATGCCGCCTCATTGGGTACTTTGTAGATGGACTGAATGATGAGATCAGCCAGTTCGCCTGTCTGACTTAATTATGGTCAGAAGTGCGGCTCTGTCCAACCTCTAATCTCCTTCTTCTCTCCAGTGTTCACCGCCTAATACTGGCTTGGGTTCCACAAAGCCTTGGTGCTTCTTGTAGTGGGACCTTCTTACCAGGAATAGTGCTCGCCCGAGGGAGCCACTTCCCCTGCAATACTCTGTGTGTGTCTTTTTTGTTCCTCCTGCCTTTCTCGGATGGAAGGAGCAGGGAGTTGGTACCCTTCTGGTCTGCTCACTCCTTTGCAGAATTTGTTGCACCCTTCCAAGGAAGGCTCTTGTCTCCTGTGCAGCCTCTGCCGTCCCTCAGGACAGTATTTCCCACCCTTCCCTTTGCGTTATCTGTGGAGCTGCAGTGTCACCCCTGCATCCCTTAAGAATGTCAGCACTGCTTTCTTCTCCCTCTTTTCTCTATGCTTCGGGGGGGATCGTTTTGTTTTTATTAGAGATTCCTTCCATTCATAAAATGAAGTTAGAAACTAGGAATTATGAAAGAACCGTGCTTCATTTATATCATGTCCTATAATTAATTAATCAGCCACCAAAGTCTATAGGTTTTACTGCTCGGGTTGGGTTGGTGGTTCTTAGCTATGGAGGGAAGGGAGTTGGTAGAAGACCTCTGAGATCTTGCTGAAAGATCTTGACTTTTCTCGGAACATGCACTTTTAGGGAAGCTCAACAGAGACAGTTGTCTCACATTTGCCCTTTCCTCTGACTTAGTGGCTGCTGCTTTAGTTTCAGCGGGAATTATTTTCTTCTGGTGTGTTGAGCTGAATTTCCACTAGGCTGTTCCACTCTTCTCCCCTCACCATCTCTCTGCTCCTCTGTGTGACCTTCTGATCTGTCTTCCATCAGATACCAGTTTGCTTTAGTGAGAGAGTAGTTTTCTAGAGAGATCAGTGTTCAGCTCTTTCAGTGGTTTGCTGTGATATGCAGGGTGGATTCCTTCCTACCTGTTGCATATTGGAGCTTTTCATCATGGGGCACCTGCTTGCTTACGAAGTCCCCTTGCATTTCCTATTACATTCCAGCAATGCCCTGGCACTTAGTTTGCTAAGCCTTTCATGGTGGTCATCTCTGTGTGGGATGTGGCCCCGCCTTCCCTGTGGCTGACTCACCCTGGAGGAGCCTCTCGGGTCAGAGGTGAAGCTGCTTCTCCTCTGCCTTGCGCTGTGGATTGCATGTTCCGAAGTCCCATAGGCCTTCCTTACAGGCTGTGTCTGTACGTCTGGAGGGGTCCTTGGGGTAGGGACAGCGTCTTGCAGTTGTGGTGTCCTGTGTTATATCACCTGACGTGTTTGAGGTTTGATAGTTTTAGAGGGTACTGAAAGTTCTTCTATTAAAGATTTTTAAACAGTCTTCCTGGATTTTAATTGACAGTCAGAAGCGCTGAAGGTAAACAGGCTCAGACCTTACTGAATTATCTCAGCTTAATGGCCACAAACTCAATTCCAGTAGATTCATGGCCATCTTGTTTTGAGAAGGTCTGTTGGAAGCAGGAGCTTCTGTTTGGTGGGAGAGTAGGCATTTACAGAGCTGTAGTCAGGGTGGAATGAGTGCTGGCTCTCTGGAAAATAGGGTGTAGTTTTCACTGAGTGCTGTCCCATTTCATTTATTCCTCACACTTTCTAGGAAGTTGGCTGTTTTCCACACTTCTCTGTGTCTTCAAAGTTCTTTTGGCTTTGAGTCCTTGACTTTTCCTCATGTTTAGACTTAAAGGTCCTTTTTATAGGAAACTTTTCCCGGCAGCCCCTTACCTGAAGTTGCTGTCAGCTTGGCTGCCCTGCCCCTGAGTTGGTTTATGTTTTGATATATATATATTTTTTTGTACCGGGGATCGAACTTGGGACCTTGTGGTTGTGAGGCAGGTGGCGGAACCACTGAGCTAAATCCCCGGCCCAGTGTTTTGATTTTTTGAGACAGGGTCTTGCTATATAGCTCAGGTTGGCTCCTTATTCTCGGTCCTCCTGCCTCAGCTTCCCCAGGGCTGGGATTACAGGCAGTGCCACCAGCCCAGCTGGTCTTTTCTTCTTTTCTATCATCCTATTTATTTTCTTTCCAGCTCTTAGTACAGCCTGTGGTGACCTCGTTTATTGGTTTGCTTGTTTATTGTCTGTCCCCTCTTCCTTTAGGGCAGGGACCTTATCTCTGCTGGCCTGTGTCACTGGAATGTAGATACTGTTGGACAAAGCAGTGGGGAATTGGACCCCATGCAGGCATATGAAAATTTGGCCTCATACCATTCTGGAGCTTAGGTGTTTACTGGTGGCCTGCTCAGGACAGACCCTGTGCTGAGCCCCAGGCACAGAGACAGCCAGGCCCCAGCTGCACCACACTGCACAGGGTATCAGATGGCGAGCACTAGGTTACGTAGAAGGACGGAGAGACATCCTCTGATAGTAGGAATGGGATTGGTGATAAAAATCACAATGGCGGTTTGACTAGAATTGTATCAGAACACTTTCTGGGGTGACGGAAATGACATACTCATGTAGATATATGGATAGTTATTTTTAAAATAACTTACATTTTGCTGAGTTTATAGTAGTGCATGCTCATAATCCCTGCACTCTGGGAGGCTGAGGCAGGAGACCTCCCATGTGTGGGGGAGCACAGCCCAGGCGACTTAGGGATCTAGAGAGACCTTGTCTTAAAAAATAAATCAGAGGCCGGGGATTTAGCTCAGTGGTTCTGCCACCTGCCTCGAAAGTGCAAGGTCCTGAGTTCAATCCCAGGTACCAAAAAAATAAAATAAAACAGGAGGCTGGGGATTTAGCTCAGTGGCACCGCACCTGCCTGGCAGGTGAAAGGTCCTGAGTTTGATCCCCATACCAAAACAACAACAACAACAACAAAATAATTAAAACAGGGATGTATGTAGCTCAGTGCAAAGGTCTTGGGTTCAATCCACACTTCTGCCAAAACAAACAAAGCCTTGTGTTTTGTTTTAGGTGGTGTTTACAGGTCATTTCAAAACTCATCAAACTGAACACTTAACACATAGCAGATGAACCGTGAATAACGCGTGCCTCAGTAAGCGGCAAATGAGAGGGGCTGGGCACCATGAGCAGGCACAGTGGAGACCGGCCTGAGGTCCTGCTCTTGGCCCTTCGGGGCCTGTGCCTTGACCCGGGCGAGGAGGCAGCCACTGCAGCTGGTGTTTTCAGATGTCACTAATGGGATCGGGAATGACAGGATAGTCTGATGTATATTATGTAAAAAGTGGGATGGAGACTGTTTACAGTGTGGTTTCAGGTTTGGTGTTTTTTTTGGTACCAGGGATCGAACTCTGGACCTTGCACTTGCAAGGCAGGAGGCGGAACCTCTGAGCTAATCCCCGGCCTGGTTTCAGTTTTAAAAAGCATTTATAATATATATGTTTACACTCCCCCAAAAAGACAAACTAGAAATGTACAAAATTGTTACCAATTCTTGCGAGTAGGATTGTGGTTTACTTTTCTAAGTTTTTCAAATTTTATTTACATTTTTAAATAATTAAAAATAAACATATGCCGAATAAAATATATGTTGTTTTACATTATTTTATACACTGTTTACAGTTAGTAGGTAATATTTTTCCCTCCAAAGTAGCTAATGGCCCAATATTCATCAAATAAAAGTTTTAAAATTCTTATTTAATTCTTCTGTATTTGACAGTTTTCACTAAAAATCATCATAAATACACCTAAAATGACTTGAATTGACCTTTTTAGGGCCCAATTCCATTTTATGGAGCCGTGGGTTTAAACCACATCAGGAAATAGGCTGCAGTCTTACCTTGTTGCAGGTGGTAACAGTACCTCTCATTTTCACATTGTTTTAGAGCAGTGTTTTACCAAGGAATCAAGTGTTTAAAAGAACATTTTCTGAAGTAGATTTAAAAACTCTGTTAATACCATTTGTTTCCTGAGTTTAGTAAATTAAGATAGGCAGACTCTGTGAAGAGTTGAAAGTTAAGGTCTTCACCCTTATGTTCTTACTCATATGCTTTTTGGCAATTTACCCTCCTGTGGGTTTTTAATTATTGCAATAAATAGAATAATTTTATATTAAATCCTTTGAAATTCTTGTATTAGTATATGCTTGCAGTACAGGGCGATTACATTGGTCGTGAGGAGTATTAATGCATACCTAACACATCTTAATTCTTTTTACTCCCCTGCCCTCTCCTCCCTCCCCTGGCCTAACTGAATGTTATTCCAGGACCCTGCTTCAGCATATGTGCCTTGGTTGCCTGATCTAGAAGGTGGTGTGAACAGAAGGGAGGGACGGGACAGGTGGCCATGTCCTGTGTGGCTGCAGAGAGGCGGGCCGGGTGGCGGCACTGCAGGGGCACCAGTCCTGTGCTGTGAGCTTACACACGCGGCAAACCAGAGGCGGGAAAGCCCCATAGGTGGAGGGGGACGCCGTGTGCAGGGAGCCGAGGGAGGCTGCTGGTGGGCGGCGACTGTGGCCGGGCGCAGGGACCGAGGGGAGAGATGTGGTGACAGAGCCTGGGAAGGAAGCCTCCAGGAACCCACACTCTGCGCTGTGCTGTCCTCAGTTTGTGGCCGTGGGAATGTCCTCTGTGCTGTTGGATGCGTTGCCATTGACTGCAGGTGGCTGCTGAGCCTGGGAAAGGTGGCCAGCGTGAGCCAGAGTTTTACTTTACCGGTGAATAGTAATCATGTATTTCATTTTCTGCATTCTGTGATGCTTTGACAATGTGGGCTGACTGAGGAGACGGCTCCTCCCAGGACAAGCTAATTTAATTCTTGGAGATAGGAAATAGCTGGCGGGAGCTTGCCTCTCGTTTGCAGATGAGCCGAGGCCTGAGCCTGCAGAGCCTCCTCCTTGGACTCCTCCACACCAGGCCAGTGTCCCCTGGACTCTCGTCAGAGAGGTACCATTCTGTGGGGCCCTGGGCTCCCATTGCCCGCTTTCAGATGATTCCCTTGGCCGCTGGAGACAGCCACCCACCCTGCCTCGCTTTTCCACAGAAGCCATGGAAAGGCTGTGTGCCTGTGGTCTCGCCTTTATCTTGGCCAATCCTGGTGCTTCCCCATGTCGCCGCTGCCTCCACCAAGCAATACGTTCTTCTTCCCAGGCAGTGTTTTTCAGGCTTTTGTCCTGCTGTGTGTGATGAAAAGAAAGTCCTAGGGACATATCCAGGCAGTGGCTAGCGGCTTGGTCATGTTGACAGCAGCTCGTTTCCTGTAAGGAATTGTTTTTTTTTTGGTACCGGGTATCGAACTCAGGACCTTGCACTTGTGAGGCAGGCGCTGGAACCACTGAGCTTAAATCCCCGGCTAGGAACTTTTTTAACACATCACGGCAGGGCCAGAATTTGTCTCACTGACATGCATGACTGTCCATCATGGGGCATTTGTATGTCCTGCTGAGTGGTACAGGCCGCCGGATGGGATAGCCATGAATGTACCACAGCGGGTGTAAGTAAGCCTGTGGAAACGTGTCAGTTCATTCAGAGAATCTTTCTGGAGACTCCACTTATTTATAAGGACGTAACGGATGCAGAGGGCAAAGTCCTGTCCCCTACAGAGCTTCATTCCACTGACTAAAGGCTTACATCTCCAAAGATTTCTATCATGCAGCAGTGTCAGGTTGGTCTGGAAAATACCCTTGCAGAGGACTGGTCGTGCTTCCTCCAGCTCCATCACCTCAGCCCATGCCACCATGTGCTGGGCATTCTGACGGCCATGTGTATACGTAGGTCTGTTTGGCATTGGTGGTGTCAGAAATCATCTATTTTGGAAGAGTCAGACTTAAGCCAGTGTTTCTTTGAGTAGTTAAGTAGAAGAATCATTATGTTTTGAGGGTTTTACCGAGAGAGGAACAGGTTTAATTTTAGATCTGTTGGATTAAAAAAAAATTTTTTTTAGACAGGGACTCAATACATGGTCCAGGCTGGCCTGGAACTCAAAATTCTCCTGCATCAGCCTTCCAGGTGCTGGGATTACAAGTATGTGCCACCACACTGGTTCATGGTTATTTACATTATGCTTCAGCTGCAGTTTATCCACCTGTAAAATGAAAACAATAATGTTACAGTAGAACAGTTTAACCTAATAGAGTATTAAAAGACTTAACAGAGTTGTTCTCATAGCATAGTCTGTTCATTTATTGGTTTTTCGGCTTTTTTGAGGCAGGGTCTCCCTCTGTAGTTCAGGGTGGCCCTGAACTCACTATGTAGCTCTCAGTGATCCTCCTGCCTCAGCCTCCCAAGTGCTGGGATTACAGGCATGTGCCACCATGCCCGGCTGTTCATTTATTGTTAACATTAACATTTTTTTTCTTATATGATACTTCTCTACTTTGTGGGTTTATTTTTGTTTGGTTTTGTTTTTGTGCTGGAATTGAAGCCTAGACAAACGCTGTACTGCTGACCCACATCCTCAGCCATATTTATTAGCCACACCTTGGTGCATAATTTCCTGTTTTTTCTTACCTTGGCTATTTCTGCATAGCACCTAGCAAGGTGCTGATGGGCACTCAGTGAAGAAAGGTCAACAGGACTTTTGTACAATTAATATGTGCTAGTACTTTTGATTTTAAACAAAGGATCCTCACAGAGACTTGATACGCATGTGGGGATGTGTTTTTCTTAAGCAGTGATGGCGAACCTTTTAGAGACCAGGTGCCTAAACTGCAACCCCAAACCTACTTATTTACCACAAAGTAAATAATTACGCACTGCAATTAAACCTGATTACTGAGGTTTTAGCTCAGAAAAAACAACTCACACAACTGTGACATCATGGCGGAGAGGGCTCTGTGTGACCGCTGTGGCACAGGTGCCATGGGTTCGCCACCACTGTGTCCACAGGCAGAGTGCATCGTTCCACAAACCATTTATGTGCCGTCTTCATGGGACAGGCTGGGGACTCCTAAAGGCATTAATGAATGTTTATGGAACGAGGTTTATTCTACAAAGAGAACATCTTCAGTATATAAAAGTTTCAGTTCATTAAAATAGCTTTAATACATTTTGTTATTTAGGAACATTTACTAAAAAGTAAACTGAAGCTGAGGCAGGAGGATTGCTATGAGTTTGAGGCCAGCCTGGGCTACATAGTGAGATCCTGTCTCAACCCCTGCTTCCCCCAAAAGAAATTCTAAATCAGTTGTAAAAAATGTCATGGATATTCTTCGGTATGATTTTAGATGTGTTATTAAGGAGAAAAGTTGCAGCTGGCCAGGATGATGGCACATACCTATACTCTTACTACTCTGGAAGCTGAGGCAGAAGGGTCACAAGTTCAAGCCCAGCCAGGGCAGCTTATTGAGACCCTGTCTCAAATGAGAAAAAAAGAAAACAACAACAACAACAAAAAACCAAGGCTATGGATGTAGCTCAATGTGAAGGCCCTGGTTTAATCTCCAGTATGGCCCAAAGAAAAAAAAGTGAAAATGTCTAAACATATAAAATGTATCACAATTGAATTGTTTGTGGTGGCTGCAATTGCTGATAAAAGTAGAGATACACAGTGTCTTACTTGTTGCTGAGATAAAATACCCAACTCCCACAAGGTAAAGGAGGACAGGTTTATTTTGGCTCACAGTTTGTAGAGGTTTCAGTGCATAGTTGGCTGCTCCAAGGCAAGGTGGCAGAAGAAACAGTCCAGAGCAGGCAGAAGACAGCAAAGCAGAGATGTGGCCGAGCAGCAGCAGCTGCCGCCTGTCTCTCTCTCTTATCCCTTCCAGGCCACCCACATCCAGGTGGGCCTTCCCATTATCCACACCCAGAACTATGCCAGGCCAGTCAGGGACTAGTTTAGAAATCAGTACCCTTAGTCCTAGGGTCACATGCCCTAGATCCAGCCCCACCCATGATCCGCATGAGGCTGTGGGGGACACCTAGATGCAGCCTTCATATACAGATGGACTTACGGGCTCAGTGAGATACAGTATTTGAAATGGGATTTCTTTCTGAAAGTTGGCTGGTAAATAAGGTGGCCCTAGGTAGAGCAGGGTCTGTTGTGAAGTTCAGTCACAGTTTCACAGGTAAGTCAGAACCAGACCTGAGAAGTACCAGATTGGATCTGGAGCAGCTGGGTGCGGCCCAGCCTGGGAAGCAGCTCTGACTGCAGCTCTGACTGTGCACGTTCAGTTGCAGAATGGCTCCGGCTGCTGCCTTTCCTGGGTGTGCTCGCTCTTCTCGGCTACCTCGCGGTCCGCCCGTTCTTCCCAAAGAAGAAACAACAGAAGGACAGCTTGATAAACCTTAAGATCCAGAAGGAAAACCCCAAGGTGGTGAATGAAATCAACATCGAAGACTTGTGTCTTACCAAAGCCGCCTACTGTCGGTGTTGGCGCTCAAAGACGGTAAGAGAAGGTGTCATTCCTGGTGCACACAGTCAGGTGGCGTGAGAGCAGTTTTGCTTCTCAGATCCCCAGGTTTGGGGTTTTCTGAGATAGTTTTCCACAGTGTTCAGTACCAGGAGTTCATATTCCTGAGCTCACTTTGCTTTCTGTGATTGCTGCCACATGTCAGTATTGCAGATATTTTTGAGGACTTGGTGAAATGACATGAAAAATGCTTTACACAGTATGAGCTTGTGACTAGTGGCTCTCATACGGATGATTTTATTTTATTTTATTGTTAACAGTGGCAAAGTTTATTTGAAAAAGTAAAAGTGAGTGGGGGAGGGCCAGGGATTTAGCTCAGTGGTTCCGCTGCCTGCTGCACAAGCGCAAGGACCCGAGTTCAATCCCTGGAACAACAACAACAAAAAAGTGAGTGCAGCTGGGTGTGGTGGTGTAGGCCTGAGGTCACAGCACTTGGAGGCTGAGGCCCACAGTGAGTTAGCTGAGGGCCAGCCCAGCTGACTGCATCCCCCCTCCAAGAGAGCAGACAGCAGATGCAGAGCCAGACGTATGTCAGATGTCATTTACACCTATATCTGGATGGGTTATGAGTAAAGTTGTCAGAATTCATCTTTTAAAATTTTTCAAAAAACTATGAGTTTTACAGTAAGAAAACATTATAATTGATTTTGAATTTATATTCTACTCTTTTAAAATGAATTAAGAGGTACCTTCAAATTTAGAGCTCCATAGAGACCAAGAGCTTATTTTGATTCTTATTTATTTATTTATTTCGGTATTGGGAATTGAACTCAGGACCTTGCATGTGCCTGGCAGGCACAGTGCCACTTTTTAAAAGTATGTAGTTACTCATGGAGTCAGCCCAAGGTTTTTATTTAAAATCTACTCCTGATAGTGAATTAACAGTTTACATTGTTAAATTTGCTCTGGTATCAGGATGTGGTCAGTTTAGATATAAAATAAATCTATTACTTAATCTTTTTAACCAAGTAATGTGCTTTGTGACAACATTTAAGAAGTATTTCTACTTAATCATATTTTTCAAAATAAGGTTTGTAATTCTTTTTTTCTTTTTAGTTTCCGGCCTGTGATGGCTCTCATAATAAACATAATGAGCTGACCGGAGATAATGTGGGTCCACTCATCCTGAAGAAGAAAGAAGTATAACAGTAATGACGTAGGATCGATTCAGTGTGTGTTGTAAAATCTTTCAGTATTTTCTCATTGTGTATAGAAAATCTTTGAAATGGTGGTCTTAATTATTATCAGGTGAATAATTATTTCTGCCAGTTTATTTTCTTGCTACACTACTGTTTATATTTGATATTTTGTATATTCAAACATTTGTGTAGAAATTAAATTGTCAAGCCTCAGTCTGTCTTCAGAGAATTAATGTATCTTCCAGCAATAAAATCAGTTCCTCTCTCTCTTTTTTTTTTTTTTGGTACTGGGGATCGAACTCGGGTCCTTGCATTTGCGCAGCAGGCGGCAAAACCACTGAGCTAAATCCCTGGCCCTTTTTTTTTTTTTTGATACTGGGGATTGAACTCAAGACCTCGAGACCAGGCAGGTGCTATGCTGCTGAGCTACATCCCTGGGCCTCTCTCATTTTAACTGACTGAGAAACCTGAATTTTGGCAATGGATCCAGAACTGTTTGGATATTAGTATTTCAGCAGAATCTGTACTTTAAAAATGTCCCCTACATTGCTGTTTTTTGTACAGCTCTTGTTTGATCACTTGTGTGGCTTGCTCCCTTTGACCTTCCATGTGCCTTTTTTGGGGGGAGGAATGGTACTGGAGCTCAGACTCAGGGCCTACCAAGTGCTAGGCAAGTGATCTACCAGTGAACTCCATCTCCAGTCCTCTTTTTAGGGGAACTAAGAAAAATGTTGACATCAAGAATTACTTGAGGTCACAGATAGCAATTTTGGTTTATAGAGATTTTTCCTCATGAATATGAATACCACACTTTCAGAAGTAAACTGGACATAAGTTCTAATGAGGAATAGTTATTTAAAATTATAAAAGGTCTGCTTACAAAAGGTGTGCATGTGTGTGACTCTTGACACTGGGGTGGGGTGGCAGGAACACTTGTAGCTAAAGTCATGGGCTTCTGTAGTTTGAAATGGAATTAAAAATAAAACACACCTGAGTTCTTATTAAAACCAAATTGTGTTTATATAAACACTTTAGTAGTTTAAGTACAAAAAAGTTTTCAAAATAAATTTACTGGAGAGTTAAAAATGTTTGTAATTTTAGGGCCTGGGATTTAGCTCAGTGGTTCTGCCACCTGCCTCGCAAGCGCAAGGTCCTGAGTTTTGATCCCTGGTACCAAAAAAAAAATGTTTGTAATTTTAGCCCACAATTAAGAGACTTTAAGTTGCGATTCTCATATTACTAGCTCCCCTTAAGTCTATTAAAGGTAAATCTGTTCCCTTTGGGCATTTAATCCTTCACCCAGTAAGAAGTGATGGTAGCCATGTGTGAGACTACACTCGGTGCTAAAACTTGGAACTTAATCCGTGTCATGGCAGCGGGCTCTGCTGTTGACCTTACCTTTCTTGTGACCAACAGCAAGGATTTTCGAGTTACAAATGCAGTCTGTGGTTTTTGAGGTTTACAAGGATTTTTGTCGAGTTGTTGCTCTTTCTTCTCCCACCCGTCAGTGGGAGAAGTGACATAACATTGCTGTCACGTCTTTGGCTCTGAGTATTTTTTCAGAGACCTTTTATTCAACATCTTTAAGGCTCGAGTATTGTAGTAATGGGTTATTTTTCCACAGGTGGTTGCCGGACTCTGAGGAAAGTCCTCACCACAAGTTGGGATATGCTTGTCTGTGGTTATAAAGCTTTTCTGTTTTGTAAAATCATTCACAACTCACAGCAGTATATTTTTAAACATTCTAGCAGTGTGTGGTGGTGCAGGCCTATAATCCCAGTGCTCAGGAGGCAGAGGCAGGAGGATCACAAGTTTGAAGCCACCCTGGGCTGCATAGTGAGGCCCTGTCTTTAAAAAAAAATCAAAACCAAAACATGTTCCATAATTAGATTTCACAGGAGGTAAACTTACTAAAAATGTGTACTCTAAAGTGAAACAGTCACCTTTTAATTTTGTCAAATAAGAATACTTAGAAATTGAAAATGAATTCCTCATAAAAGGTTAATTTTAATATACAGAAAAGAAAATGGAGCTGGGGTGGTGACACCCACTTGTAATCCCAGCACTTTGGGAGACGGAGGCTGGAGGACTCCAAGTTCAAGTCCAGCCTGGGCACTCTAGTGATTTAGTGAGACCGTGTCAGAAATAAAAAGTAAACAGAGGTGTGAGGATGTGGCTCTGTGTGAAGGGCCTGGCTTCAGTCTCCAGTCATGCAACAAACCAAAGGAGGCCTGGTAGTGCCTGCCTGTAATCCCAGCCCTTGGAGGCTGAGGCAGGCAGATAGCAAGTTTGAGCCTAGTTTGGGCAACTTAGCGATTTAGCAAGATCTCTCAAAAGCAAAATGACCTGACCGAAGGCAAGAGGTTTCTGCCTCACATTTCTATTGCTAAAGTACGGAAAAGCTGTGGCGCATAGTTTCCTTCATGTGCAGATTCTCCCGGAGCCTGGGGCCACCAGAAGCTGCCCTCCCTCAGCGGCTTTAATAAGCCTGGGACCTGTGCCGCCTGGGATTCTGTCACTCAGACCGCAGAGAGAAGACGAGGCAGCCCAGAGCGCCGGCGGACACGAAGGGCGCAGCTCCCCCAGGCCCCACGGGAACGCGGTCCTGGGGCTGCCTCTTCTGCTCCCGGGGGTCAGCCTCCCGGTGTGCGTGGGCTTGAGGTGCCGGGAGCCTCCGCGTGCACCATGAAGTGATGTGCGGTGCATGTGCTGAGCACTTGTGATTCAGCTCTGGGTTCAGCGCCTCCTGTGAGTCAAGGTAGGGCTTTTGTATTTTGTAGCCTAATTTGTTAGTAAGTTTACGGGAAGCCAGTTAAGACAGCTGGTGCTCTGTGGCCCTTCCCTTCCCCATGCGATCCTGCAGTCGCCCATGAGCTTAACAAGGTTCTTAAGAGATCATGGTAGAAATTTTATTTTGTGGTACTGGGGACCAAACCCAGGGACTTAAGCCTGCCAGGTAAGCGAGCGCTCTACACTCATCTGTAGCCCCAGGATTTTTAAAACGATTTGAGACAGGGTCTCACTAAGTTGTCCAGGCTGGCCTTGGACTTGGGATCCTCCTGCCTCAGCCTTCCAGGTATCTGATGTTACAGGTATGAGTGACAACACCCAGCTGGGTATGTTGTTTGATCGTAGTAGTAGACACACGAGTGACTGCACTGCATTCTTTTCCAGTGCATTTGGAGCAGCACCACACTCTAGAAACCCCAATTCCTAATGTTCCTACTTTTGAAAGCCAGTGCCTCAGCTCCCCATCTTCAGAGCCTGCTTTTTATTTGTTTTTTTTTTTTTTTGGTTTTTTTTTGAGACACAGTCTCGCTATGTAGTTCAGGCTGGCCTTGAACTCACTATATAGCCCAAGCCTGCGATTTGTGGCAATTGTCCTGCCTCAGCTTCCCAAGTGCTGGGCAGTCTGCATATTTTTACTTCACACCCAATTCTAACAAGTTCAGTTATCTGATTTCTGCTCCTGAACAAATCAACAGGTGTGGAAAGGATTTGGCTAGAGATGGGTAAATAATAAAATGTGACAGCCATAGGGAAGACAACTAAAAATAAATTCAAAGTGAACACTAAAGACGTAGCAGCTTGAGACAGTCTGGTGCAAGATCCTGAGGGACGTCACTGTGAACTCCTCCCATGGGGTGTGGTGTGTGCAGTAGTTAAGGCAGGGCATGTTGCACCCAGTGACACCATCTCCACTTTAAACAGTTAAAAGGTCAGCGCTTTGCCAACATTCCTTGACTAATCTTGACTTACTCCTTGCTATGTGGAGGCTTTAATCACAGGAAGTTTTTCCGTGTTCAGTCAAAACATTTTTCAAGCTGATGACTGTAATTTACTACATAATTTAATTGTTAAAATACAGGAAAAACTAAGCAACAGCAGTTTAAGCCACATAAATCATGCCAAATGACCTCCTCCACTTAAGGGAGGATTGAAAGTCATGTTTAAAATCCATGTGATGACCTCACCGCCGTTGTCCCACCAGGTTGGAATAAGGAGACCTGTAGCTGGTTGACTTGGGGCTCACTTTACCATGTTGAGCAGATGAACTAGTTTTTTTGGTTTGGTTTTGTTTTTTGAGACTGGGTCTTGCTACATGGTTTAGGCTGGCCTTGAACTCACTACATAGTCCAGGATGGCTTCAAACTCAAGATTCTTCTGCCTCAGCCTCCAGATTCTGTGATTACAGACATGCACCACCATGTCCGGCTTAGCAAATCAACTAATTTTATCTTTTGCTGAAATCCATTTAGAAAAGTCCTGTAGCAAACATCACTTTAAGACAGAGTACAAACTAGACCCTCAGGCAATTTCCTATTAATTTGGGCTTGAAAAACAGTGAAAATCTGTTCAGAAAGATAGAACTGTATCTTTTAGCTAGAGATGACACCGCTCTAACTTGGCTGTGGTGTAAGTGATTCATTGCTCAGTTAAAAATCTGTTTTCAGCAGTTCTGGTGAGCAAGTATATTTGTGACTTTTCTTAGAACGCTGTGGCCAAGTAGATCAGCCACAATGCTAACAAATTTATAACTCTGTTATGAGTATAAAAAATACTAAATTCTATGGATGACATCCCCTTTTGAAATTATCAAAATTAAATGTGTAAGCCGGGCATGGTGGTGCACGCCTGTAATCCCACAACTCAGGAGACTGAGGGAGGAGGATTGCCATGAGTTCAAGGCCAGCCTGAACTATATAGCAAGATCTTGCCTCAAAAAGAAAGTATAAATACAATAGAAACTTAAATACAGTATTTGATGCATATAGATTATTTATTGCTATTGGGGATGAAACACAGGACCTTCACACTGAGCTACATCCCCAGGCCTTTTAAGTATTTTTTTATTTGAGACAGGTTCCTCCTGTCTCACCCTCCCAGAATGGTGGGATTGTAGGCATACATCACCATAAGTTGTGTGGAAGTGGCTTGAATAGTGTTATAAAATAGTAGACTCTAGTAAACTGAAATCTTGACCACCAAGTAATATCAGCAAATAAACCATAAAAATGAGTAAAATATAATAAATGATGGTATGGCCAAAGGTAAAGAGAATCACTGAGTGTTCCATAGGGAGGCAAGGATACCTTCATTCATTGGCCCTCCTCTGCTTCTTCCTTCACAGCAGGCTGAGACCCTATAGCTCAGAAGCCCGCCAACAGCCATTTTTCTACTTTCAGATGGGCATTTTTAGCTTCCACGTGGAAGAAGGAACATGCAGTATTTGTTTTTCTTATTTTACCTACTGTTCTCCAGTTTCATTCATTGTTCTGCAAACAACAGGATTTCATTCTTTATTGAATGGATTAATAGTATAACATTGTGCATACATAGCACATTGTCTTTAATCATCCATGGATGGGCAGCCAGGTTGATTTCATAGCTATTATGAATAGTGCTACAGTAACTGTAGGTTGCAAGGACTCTTTGATATGCTGCTTTCATTTCCTTTGGATGCCAGAATAGGGAGAGCCAGATCCTATGGTAGATCTGGTTTTAGGTTTTCAGGAACCTCACACTTTTCTTTATCATGACTGAACAATTTACATTCTCACCAACAATGTGTAAGAGTCCTCCCACTCTACATCCCCGCCAGCATTTCTGTTTTGTCTTCTTGATAACAGCCGTCCTGACTGGGGTGAGATGACATCTCGTTGTGGTTTTGACTTGCTACAGGCTGGGAAGGGAGAGGAGTAGAAATGAGGTTGGATAACAGGCTCCAGAACACAGTTGTATGGAACAAGTGGATTCTGGACTTCTGTAGCTGTGAAATTCATTGCTGTGATGCTACCTGACCAGCCATTTGGTTCAGAAGCCTTTGGAACTGATTCATGAGAGGGAGGAGTTTGGAAAGGTTTGTAGATGCAGGCTAGAGAAGCTCTAGAATTCTGTAACCCAAACTTGATGGGGGAGTCTGGACAGAGCTTAGAAAACCAGAATGCTGACAGTAATGCATCCAGTAAAGAACAAGCTCAAGAGATTTCAGTTGAGAAATAGGACTCAACTGGCAGTTGTACTTCAGGCTAGGTATGTTATGGTTTGGCAGAAAATTTGTCTACATTTTGCTTATGTCCTGAGACTCGGGGGGAAGCTGAGATTAAGGGCAGTAGACTAATGAATCTGGTGGAGGAAATTTCAGGACAGCCTAATGTTGAGGCTGTAGCATGGATATTGTTGGAGGCTTTTATTCAGATCTGTGTTGAGAATCAAGAGCAAATGGCACAGCTGAATGATTTAAAGTTTGAGTTTCAACAGAAAGGAAGCTCCTATGAAATTGAGGCTTGTAAAGTTGGAACAGAGGAGAGCTTGTTTGCTGAAAGGATGAAAGAGAAGCTAAGTACTTTGGAGTAGAACAATAGGAAGAATGACTGGAGGGCATGTCAGAAGTCTGCACGGCCCTACCTTTTGGAAGGGTTAAAATTGCAAGGATGAAAGACACTGCTTTGAGAAGAGAGCCCCTGGGCAGTGTTCTCCAGAATGGGCCACCTAGCAAATTTGTTCTCTGGGACTCTGCTCACAGTGCTGAGCCAGCTAGGCACTGAGAGGCCTCTCTAGCTGGTTCCAAGGGGCCTGGCTACTGCCAAGATGGTGGCAGACCTTGGTGTTATCTACATAGTGCTGGCTTTACTGCCATACAAAATAGAAGAGTTGTGGCGTCAGGAAGGCTTCCACCCAGATTTTAGAAGAAGGCCTAGGAGGCCCTGCAGTGTGCCCCTGAGAAGGTAGTGTGTGAAGCTGTGAGAATACAGTGAAAAGTGCAGTGGAGACCCCAGAGAGTTGGAAAAGCCACAAGGAGTGAGCAGAGCTGGTACAAGAGAGAAACCCATGAGGACTATAACCACCGGCAGTGCTGTGAGGACGGGGCCACATCAGCCCCATGGAATTCACATCCTGCCACAGCTTGCCCTATGTGCTGGACATGGAGCCACAGGCTTAACATTTACCCTGCTGGGTTCCAGTCCTGGTGTAGTCCCATTGGTTTCTGACTTCCTGTTTCTTCCTTTTGGATTGGGAGTGTTTACCCTGTGCCCTTATATGTTGGCAGTGTTGGACTTTTTGATATTTACAGGGGCTCACTGCTGAGAGTTTGCCGTGAGTCTCAGAGGAGACTTAGGACTTGGGACTGTTCAGCAGTGCTGAACTTCGGCAATTCAGGGATGGACTAAATGCATTTTGCACAAAGAGCTGCATGTGAATCTTTTGGGGTCCAGGGGGTGTTACGGGTAGATGTCCCTCAGGAGTCTTCCGTGCTCGTGCTCGTGGGGAAGCTTTCCTAAGGCGATCAGATTATGGGGGCTCCTAGCTGACTTGCTCTTAGGAGGTGGGGCGTGGCCTGGAACGGTTTATCTTCTTCCTTGGCTTTCCTGTCTCTGCTTCGGGTCTGTCAGGCCCCTCTGCCATGCAGAGTGAGACTACTGAAATGCGAGCCCCAGTAAATCTCCGCTCTTTAAGTCGCAGGTGTTGGGAATTGTGTGTCGGCACTGACAGAGTAAGACATCCGACAAGACTAAATTAAAAATTTTACATACGCAGTTGCTTTAAATATCTCCAGCAAGCAGGTTATTAGTCATTTAGAGCTTGCTTGCTTCACATAGGCTGTGTGACTGTCCAAAATCTGCTTGGCACAGGTAAAATGAGCCCTGGGCTGTAAACCCTGAGCTGCTGCTGCCCTTGGAGTTCCGTGACCTGGAGACCCCAGACCATGCTGCTGAGTGACCTCCGCGGAGACCTCCATCACTGAGCCTCCTCCCTGCGGGTGCTGGCTCCCAGGCCTCGGGCCTCTTTTACTTTATTATTAGTATATGTTTGTGACACATAATAATTACATTCATTTTGGGGAATGAGTACATACATTGTAACTTGACCATTTCTGGGGTTTTTTTTTGGTACCGGGGATTGAACTTGGGACCTTGCAATTGTGAGGCAGGTGCTGGAACCACTGAGCTAAATCCCCAGCCCATTTGACCATTTCTCATCCCCTTTCCCCGTCTCAGCTCCAGAAATTCCGACCTCGCTGTTCGGGCCTTATCCTCAAAGCAGACAGGTCAGAAGATCCCCAAATAAAGCTTGCATGGGTGATCTACTGCCCCCTCCTGGTCATATCTTTCCTTGATCAGAGCTGAAATCCTCAAACTCACCCCCGCACACTGGCACATAATTTCCTCTAGTAAAATTTCACCAAGAAGATACCAGTCCTAAAATTGTAAGTACCTACTAATATATCCTCAAACCCAGAGTTAACAGAATTGCAAAGAGCAATTAACAAATCTACAAATACAGCAAGAGATTTTTTAGCACATCATTCTTAGCACAGAAACCAACTAGATAAAACTAGTAAGTTTCTCTAGATGACACAGAACCCTGATTAAAGAGTTCATATTCTTTCCAGGAACACTTGATATACTTATAAAAGTTTATGAGACATTAGGCCTAAACATAAATATCAGATTTTTGACTTGGTTGCAAAATATAGACACTATTACTAAAAATTAATAACAAAGTTATCCAAAATAAATCTACAAATTTTAGAAATTAAAAGTATCTTTCCAAATAATCTGTGGAACCATGAAGAAATTATAATAAGGATGAGAACACATTTAAAATTGAATGAAAATAAAAAGATTACAGACAGATGTGTAAAACAGCTAAAGCAGGACTTGGGGAAATTTACCAGAAGCGGTTTACATTCACAGGAAGGTCAACAGCATATGTTTAGAGATCTGCGTTTATTTTACCCTTTGTCACAGTATATCCAGAGACTGGGGACTATCTAGATACTCTAAAGAAAACCATATTTGGGTTTCACTGCCTGCTGCGCAAGTGCAAGGACCTGAGTTCGATCCCCAGTACCAAAAAAAAAAAAAAAAAAGAAAACCATATTTGTTCACTATATCAATTAAAATAGGAAGTGGCAAGCATGTTGGGTATCCCAGTGAGACACGTGCATCCCTGAGAGTGGGAGAAAACCCTGTAGATGAAGGGGCCTTCCACATCCACAGTGATTTTAGCAAGTCCACTGGCCTGGGTGTGTCTAAATTGGAGGACAAATTATTATTGCAGTCCACATTCTCACCACCATGGGAGGATCTTTATAGGCCTCTTTGAATTTTTGGAAGCAGCATAATACGGCATACTTAGGAACACTGCTCTGACACATGTGCTGAGTGACACAGAAAGCTGCCAGCTTTGATAGGAAAGGGCTCTGCAGCAGGTCCAGGCTAGAGTGGAACCAGGCCTAACATTTGGGCCATATGACCTAGTAAACTCTGCGGTATTAAGAGTTGCATGCAGTGGGAATGACACCGTGGGGAGATGTGGCAAACACAGCAGGAGAATCATGAGAGTTCTGTGGAGTTCTCCACAGCTAAGTCTACACCTTATACTTCTATGGCACCCCTGTGCACCTTAATAGCTCCTGGCATACTACTGGACTCAAGTGGAGAAGGAGTACCTACCTACATGGGGCATTCAGTGACCATGTGGCTAGACGGTCCCTCATGGGCTTGATTTTGTTAGAGCTATGACGGCCCAGCAGCAGTCCATAATGAAAGGGAAGGAGCACGTGGAAGGCATGAATGGGGCTAGAGGGCAAAAGCAAGTAGTTTGGGCAGGTGGCCCAAGTCCCCATGCCAGCAAGAATGGTGGCACTAGAGTCTCTCCCTCAGCTTGCAATCATGTGGAAGTTCCCACCAATGCTAAGCTCCCATCAATGCTAAACTAGGGTCATCGGAAGGCCTGCTCAGGATGAGGACACAAACTAAAAAGGCAGCTGCCTACTTCAGCTCTGGAAGGATAGCAATAGATCAAATCCCCCCAGGGATGGTTCAGCATGTTCAGTCAATCAGTGTGACCTAATCCATTAACAGAATGAAGGACAGAAATTATGTAAACATTTCCATACATGTATAAAAATATCTGACCAAAGTCAGTATCCTTTCATGGTAAAGTTGGAAAGGAGCATGCCTTATACAGTAAAGCCATAGGCAACACCAAGACTCCATGGGGAGAAGCCGAAAGTTTCTTCTCAGGAACAAAACAAGGATGCCCACTCTCACCATTCATTCAGCAGGGTACTGAATGTTCTAGCAGAGCAGTTAGGCAAAAGAAAGAAATGGAAGGCGTCCGAATCAGGAAGGAAGGAGTGATGTTGTATCTGTTTGCAGATGATGCAATCGTATACAGATGCTCCTCATTTAATGACCTACCTGCTTAATGACTGTTCGGGCTTACAGCCCACCACTCGGACTTATGACCCGTCATTTTGGGTTTTTTGTATAGTTCTGTACATTTTGTTTATAGAGCTTCAATTTCTTGTTTTGTACAGAACACCTTGTATATATAGTACTGTAATATTTGCTGATTGTATTGTACAGTACTGTAGTTTTATGTTATAAATTACTGCATATAAGAGTTATGCAGATAAAAGCAAAGTCATCACACTGGAGTTTTCTTTGACTATTTCTTTGTTCTGAACATTGGAATGTGCATACTAAATACTACTACTCATTTAGCGACCAATTCATTTAGTGACCTGTTAGCAGGACCGGAACCCCGTTGTTAAACAGGGAATGTCTGTAAACGGAGAGTACTGGGAAGTATATTCAACCGTTTGGTGATATATATATATTTTTTTGGTACTGGGGATTGAACTTGGGTCCTTGTGCTTGCGCAGCAGGCGGCAAAACCACTGAGCTAAATCCCCAGCTATTTGCTGATATTGAAGTGGCTCTGTTTTTATTCCACACTGCCTGGCATTTGTAAGTCTAAATTCATGATTCTTCAAACATTTCTTAGCAATATGTAATGAAGGGGCCTAGAAGTAAGAGAAGCAGTGGCAAGGAACATGTCTGGCACTAAAATAATTGTTCCTAAATATTCTTCCTCACTGAAAGGATCCTGGCATCTTTGAATGTGACTGATTGTAGGTGTGGTAAAGAGAAGTGAGTTTGAGACATCTGAGTGTCAGAAAGCAAAGAAGTATTTAAAGATTAATGAAATCATGTCCAAAAGGTACAGAAGCCAGCATAAAGAGGCCTTCAGTGGGCCGGGGATGTGGCTCAGTGGCTGGCAAGTGCTTGTCCTGAGTTCAATTCCCAGTACTGAAAAAAACAAGAAAAGGGCCAGGGATTTACCTCAGTGGCACCTGAGGTCCTGAGTTTGATCCCTGGTACTGCAGAAAAAAAAACAAAACCAAAAAAAAAAAAAAAAGGCCTTCAGTGTCCAATTTGGAATATTAGAAGACACACAAAATGAAATGCTGGCCTGACACATGCAGTGGAACATGGGTGGGTCTCAAAAACAGAACATTAAGTGAAAAACATCCATCACAAAAAAATCACATATGGTTCCATTCATACCAAATGTCCAGAAAGGCAAAGCTACAGAGACAAAAAGATTAGTGGGTGCTAGGAGTTGAGGGGCTTGGCTGGAAGTGGTGAGTTACTCCTAGTAAATTTAGGATTCTTTGTGGGGTGATGAAAATTTTATTGGTGATGGTTGTTAACCCTGTAAAAGTGTCAGTCAGCTTTGCATCACTGTGACCAAATACCTGACAAGAACAGGTCAAGGGAGGAAAGGTTTAGGCTCATGTTTTCAGAGGGTTCAGTCCATGGTTGGCTAGCACCATTGCTCTAGGCCTCTGATGAGATTGAAGCATCTAAGGGGCAGAGGAAAGCTGTTCACCCCATGGCTGGGAGAAAGGGAAAGTCGGAGGTGAGGACAGGATACACCCTACAAAGGCCTCTTCCCAGGGACTGACTTCCTGCAGCTAGGCCCTGCCTCCTAACTGCCCACTCAGCTAATAGGCTTCCGGTCCAGGAATACGAGATATATTTATTTAGCTATTACTTGATTTTTTTCATTAGCACCGTCATGATCCTCTCACTTCTCTAGGCCCTGCTTCTAAACATGGCTGCATTTGGCATCAAGCCTTCAATAGACGAGTCTTTGGGGGATGCTTCCTCCTCAAACCGTAACAGTAAATACAGAAGTATCACTTAATTGTATGCTTTAAGTGGGCAAATTGTATACCATGGAACATACATATCTCAGTAAAACTAAAAACACAGTGGCCTGCCTGAATATGGCCCCCCAATTTACTACTCTCTGTTGGAAAACAAATATTTTTAAATGATTGAAGTCTATATTTATATTCTGAAAAGCAGTCCAAGAAAATATTTATTTGTATAAACAAGAAAAAAAATCTCTTTGGGCACCGAGGTAGCTCTAGCGCATCAGCCCTGAAAACTGGTTTTTAAAGAGCAAGAATATCCGCTGGGCATGGTGGCGCACACCTGTAATCCCAGCACTTGGGAGGCTGAGACAGGAGGATTGCTTTGAGTTTGAGGCCAGCCTGGGCACATAGTTCATTCAGGGCCAGCCTGAACTACAAAGAGAGACCCTGCCTCCAAAAAAAAAAAAAAAAAAAAAAGAGAAAGAACTTTGCATTTCTCCTGTCTTTTAAAAAATATCCTGTCTTAGGGGTGGGGATTTGGCTCAGTGGTTCCAGGGACTGCGTTGCAAGTACAAGGTCCCGAGTTTAATCCCCGGTACCAAAAAAAAAATCCTGTCTTATATAGGAAATGTAGTTTGTAAAAACCAAAGGAAAGCTATTCTGTTTTTTTTTTTTTCTTTTTGGTACCTGGGATCGCACTCGGGTCCTTGCGCTTACGCAGCAGGTGGCGAAACCACTGAGCTAAATCCCAGGCCCCAAGGAAAGCTATTCTTGACAGAAGACTGATAGGTAATAACTGTTGAAAGAACAAAAGAATTCTCATTCTTCAACTCTTGGGGCCACTTATTTTATTTATTTATTTATTTGGTACAGGGGATCGAACCCTTGACCTAGTGCTTGTGAGGCAGGCAGTGGAAACACTGAGCTAAATCCTCGGGCCTGTTCTTCAACTCTTAATGAAATAACTGATTTGAAGTGAAATTTTTATGGTGAAACTTGGTATGTTGAACACAATTGGAAGTCCTAGGGAACACAAAAGGAAACAGAAATGAAGAGATACACAGATCCGGGAAGGAAGAAATAAAACTGTTTGCAAAAGACATACATTTCTATGTACAAAATCTCAAATTATCAGCAAAGAATAATAGAATGCATAAGTGATTATTGCAGGCTGTACGATATGAAATTAATGTATAAGTCAATTGTCTATATACAATAAAAACACTATATTAGCACTGGTATAACTCCTAGAATATGTACATGATCTATATTAAAAAAACTGTAAATGAATCAAAAAGCCAGATAATATCTAAATAAAAAAGATACTATATGTTCATGAACTGGAAGACTAAGCATTAAAATATAATTTCTTTCCAACTTGATCTGTAGATTTACTGAAGTCATAACTGGAATCCCTGCAAGTTATTTGGTTAATATAGACGAACTAATTCTAAAGTTTCTATGGAAAGGTAAAAGATCCAGAAGAGCCAACAAATTCACGGAGAAAAAGGGCAGAGTTGAAGGACTGACCCCACCCAGCTCCCAGACTGACTAAGAAGCCACAGTCATCAGGAAGCTGTGAAGTTCGTGACAGCACTGTCCTTTTCAGTTTATTAGTAAAAGCGCTAAGGCTGTCAGTATTTCTGCGAGCACAGCTTTGGCCGCGTGCCTTATGTCTGAAATAGGCAATTTTATTGTCACACTTTTCTAAATCGGTGTTTCCAATTTCATTTTCTTTGACCCAGTAATATTGTAAATAGTGTTATATGTGACTAATTTATTTCATGACGTTGTAGTCAAAAGCCTTTGTAATTTCTGCATTTTAGAGTATATTGAAATCTTGTTTTTAATTTCATAATTACTTTTTTGAGCTCTTTGAACCTTAAAAAATTATATAGAGCTGGGCGTGGTGGGGCATGCCTGTAGTCCCAGCACCTGGGAGGCTGAGGCAGGAGGGTGACTGCAAGTTTGAGGCCAGCCTGGGGTACATAGTGACTGGCCTATACATTAAAACTGGCCTGAACTACATAGTGAGACCCTGCCTCAAAAACAAAACAAACAAACAAAAAGAAAAATCAATTAATTGAACAGAATAGAAAGCCCAGAAATAGTGACACAAATGCATTAAACGGAGTTTTGACCAAAGAGCAGTGGCAGTCGTAGACGTAAATGTACAATGCAAAGCTACAACGCTCAGCAAAGAAAATCTGGGCGACTTTAGGTTTGGTGGTGGCCTTTCAGATACCCCGCAACAGGCGAGGCCCCTGGGGGTAGGAACCCTTCTGTTCTGTGAAGCTGTCAGAGAAAAGACAGTGCGGCTGGAAGGACCCTGCGAAGCACACACCGGAGAAGCCTGGTGTCCAAAACATGTACAGAGCAGTCACAAATCTAAACAAGAAAATGAACAGGCAAATAAGAGACAAAGGATGTGGACAGACAGACACCTCGTGCACTGTAACAACACATCCGCGGCAACTGACTTACGAGGGGAGAGGGTTGTGCAGCTCAGGATCGGCCCCATCACGAACGTGGATGGAGACCGGAGCTCCGGTTGGGGCGCGGGAGAGGAGGAGGGGAAAGGGAGGGAAGAGAAAGAAGGCGGAGGAGAGAGGAGGAGAGAGGAGAAGGAGGGCGAGAGGAAAGAAGGCGGAGACAGGCCCGCCGGGCGGACCTCCCGGAGGACCTGGGACCCGGCCGGGCCGCCCCAGGGGCCGGGCATCTGCAGCGGGCACAGGTCCGGGTCGTGCACCCCGAACCCTGGGCCTCACCGAAGCAGCCGTGCAGCAACCCTGGCTGGCGAGGCTCTGTCCTGTCTCCGAGCAGATGGCAGATCCCGCCACTGAAGCGGGGCGTCTGACTGCAGAGCGAGCGTGCGCCAGAGCCGGGCCGGGCCCGCCCGCTTCGGGAAAGGCTCCGGCCCCCGACCGCCCGCCGCCGGGGCGGGACGTGCGCGCCCAGGGCCCGGGAGGGGCGGGGGACCCAGCGTCCTCCCGCCAGGCGGCGGGCTCACCCCGAGCCTGCCCGGCTGCCTGGGCGCCCGACCTCAGCCGCGGCGGCGCTGCTCCCGCCACCCGGACGCCAGCTCCAGACCTAGGAGCCCCGCGCCGGCCGTCAGTGAGCGGTGCCGCGAGTGGCTGTTCAAAGTGGGAAGGAACCAAATACCTAAACAGTACGGGGAACTCTGTCAAGTGTAAAATAAACTTTAAAATAGAAAGGAAATGTTGAACTTTATGTATTAAGCAAATGTCATCTAGCAAATAGAATGTTTCCGGGTTATTTATTTATTTAAAAACAAAGAATCTACCCGAGTAGCAAAATATAAAAATACACCAATGTTTTATAGATTCTGGGAGAAAGAATTTTCAGCAGAATACAAAAACGTACAGCATTCTTGAAACTTGACTGTAGCACTTTAGAGTGCTATAACAATGTCTAGAAGGAATCACTGAGCAAGAGGTGTAAGTTAGTCCCCAAGATGAATGCAACTATTATGCACCATAAACATATACTAATAAAAAAGAAAGTATAATTTAGATTATAATTTTTTTTGAGACAAGGTCTTGCTGTGTAGCCCAGACTGGCCTTGAACTATGTAGCCCACATTGGCTTCAAACCCGCAGCGACCCGCCTGCCTCAGCCTCCCAAGTGCTGGGATTACAGACTATAATATTTTTGCTTTAATAAAAATTCCTTAAGTAGTGAAAAAAGGGTAAAGACACACTTGATAGCTTTATGCTGGCACGCAGATTTCCTTGGCCAGAATTGAGGAAAAATCCTGTATTGCCAAGAAAAAGAAACTCTCATAGTCATCTATTAATCTTTCACGTCTGCAGGCTGCCTTTAATGCCTACATTTAAAAAATACCAATAAAAAATATACAGTATTTTCCATTTGTGACTTTATTTCTGTAAATAAAAACTACAGATAATTTTTCATCTAAAAACTGTTCAACCAGATTTCCTTTTAAGTGTACCACATTTAATAGTGTAAGGATAACGTTGGTTCTTTTCCTTAACATCATTTAATCAGGTAGTCGCTAAAACCAGAATTAAAATTCTACTTAGCCGACCCACTTAAAGCTGATGTGTTTTATTCCTGTCACTGTTTCTCTTTTCCGGATCAGTTTTGAAGTGAACTAACGGGATGAGAGTCCTCCTCCTCCTGTCTGGAAACGCAGGCTTCTCCCCAGGTTCAACATGCAGGTGCGTCTGTGTATTTCGGCTCATTTGATTTTTATTCTGCTTGGTTTGTATTATGACATCCAGTTCAGCCTTACTGGGCCAAGTTTCCTAGTGTATTTACAGATCAGCTTTGGCCTTGAAATACAGACACTGAGCATTCCATGTAACGCTGTATTATCAAGTGTAGTTGGAAGCAATAAATCTGAGGAAGCCCTGCAGAGAGGTCAGGTATGCAGTGGACTCTGGGTCCTGTGTACAAGCTGCACCTACCTGTACTTTAACCATGTCCTGCGCCGAGCGAATTCACTGAGACATCAGTTGCGAGGCAGCGATGACATTAGTGGCCCGGAGTCCTGGCAGGTGCAGTCTCACTGCGCTCGGGTTTGAGCGGCGCGAGAGCATCCTGGGCCCCAGGATGCTGATGAGCAGTGCCCCGTTTGGGGCTGTGATCAGGATGGCTAAAAACGCCACAGTCATCACGTCCTTCGAGTACGGCTCCAAGTGGGGTGCCGTGAGCCGTGCTGTCTCCAGAGCCAGGGGACCCAGGACAGCCTGTGTTTAGGGGGAAAGGAAGCAAAGGGAAATGCTAATTAGAGGTAAGGTGTAATCAAAGTAAACACTCCTGTTACTAGAAACAGAGTCTAGGACTAAACTGTCAGACAGAAACGAAAGGTGCTGAGCAGTTTGTGCAGATTGCTCATCAATTCCGTTTCTTCTCGGAAGACAGACCTGAGGAGGGGACTGGTCATGGCACAACGGCGCGGGACCAGGGCTGGTTTGTACACGGTACTCTGGCCTCTGAGCTGGAGGTGAACAGGCAGTGCCCGGCTGCTCTGCGGGACACCACAGGCCGCTGCCCAAGGCCCTGCACAGCCCTCGGGTTCTTGGGGACATGAGGCTTTGTTGCTCAGCTCACTGTTCTTGGGTGTGTGTGTGTGTGTGTGTGTGTGTGTGTGTGTGTGATACAGCACCAAGCACAAGAGGATCGGAAGCCAGAGGGCTGAGTTTGAATTCTGTTTCTGCCACAGCCGGGTGAATGAGCTCTTCAAGGTGACTGGCACTCTCTAACCTAATTACTGTGGAACCAACGTGATAGTTACCTCAGCGGCTCTGTGTGAGGATTAAATGTGAGCATGCAAAGGATACCTGGCACACAGTAGGTATTCAGAGAGGTTTGTGTTTCTCTTTCTCCTCACTCATTCCTCACCCCCTGCCGAAGGACGAATGCCCTTGAATTCTTTGTTTTAGAGTGACCACCCTCAGTTGTCACATTTATTCCTAAGGTATCTTCTATTATATTTATTTTTAATGACACAAAACAAATTTCTTGCTAATTCTATTTCTTCATATTAACCAATCTAGGGCCGGGGATTTAGCTCAGTGGTTCTGTCGCCTGCCTCGCAAGCACAAGGTCCCGAGTTTGATCCCCAGTACAAAAAACCCCACAAAAACACACACATATTAACTAATGTAGGCAAAAAATTGCCTTAAAATTTTTAGGGATTAAATACAAATTAGAGTTGCAAACTACAGCAGCAGCAACATGTGACAAAATACCTGAGAAATAACATGAATGAGAGACCTGGAGGGGAAGGGGCTGGGGACAAGATACAGTCCCCAAGCCACAGCCTTGTCACCCACTCCTCCAGTCAGGCCTCACCTCCTACGGGTCCACTATTTCCCAGTGATGCCATCGTGTCATCAATCCCACAGTGGGTTAATACATTGATGGGGTTCGGCCCCACAACCCGGTTACCTCCCAGGAGCCTCGCTTTTGAGCCTTTCATGAGCCTTTGAGGGACCTTTCAGATCCGGAGGTAACAGCCTGGTGATAGAAATATCACCTTTGATATGGGACACTAAGGCAAGAGAGCCCTTCCTGTTAGGACCACTTCCACATCCCAAATCAGTGACTGCAGACACGGCAGCCAGCCAGAGTCCTGGATGCTAGGGAAAAAGATAAACCAAACAGAACACAAACTCTGAAGAATCTAACCATTTAGAAAAGGTTTTAAACATGAAAGTGGCAAAAACTGCTCTTCAGGGTGACAATGGTGATAACAGTGACACTAATAATATTTAAGCAAATACATGACACTTGTCACCGGCAGGTACCGTTCTCCAAGCTTTACATTCGTAACCCACTCTGGGAACTACGATCAGAGCCCCATGTAATGGCTGAGATTTAGTGTTATTTCTTTAGCAGGATGCAACCAGAAAACTCATCTTAACATTTATGAGCTGAATTCTTTACCCTCTTGCTATCTTCCATTTGTCTACTCTAATTTTCATTGGTATTTCTAAATGGAGGACTTAAGAGAAAGGAGAGGAGTCTGGCCCATTCTATTTCAGGAGCAGAAAATGGAGGAAGAGGATAAAGATGAGAAAAACTGTAAATTTTGAATTTAAAATATTTGTTGATTCAATTCATAGGTGGGATACTATCATTATCTCTTGTGTTGTTTGACTTTACCATATAAATAATTAATTCGGGGCTGTAGTTACAGCTCAGTGGTAGTTTACCTAGCATACACAGGGCCCTGACTTCACTCCCCAGCATTGAAAGGAAAGGAAAAAAAAAAGAAAGCCTTTGCCAGTCCCCAGAACCAGCTTGGTATTCTTTTCGCTGACAGCAGCAGAGCCTGGACCCAGCAGAAAGAAGCAGGCAGAAGGGGATAATACTGCAGGACTCGTGAGTATGTGGTCTCTTTCCTGTTGTTTCTTTTTTCCTGCTTAAGGAGATCTGAATAATAAAACTGCAAGTGTATGTTGGAAGGAGGGAGAATAGCAGGTATTCCCTTTGTAGATTTATTATTCCCTGCAGCAGAGGTTAAAAACAAAGTCATGATTTATATCCTCTCAAAGGTAAGATGAAATAACAACCCTGTGAACTGAGCTCCCCCACGAGGCAGCGGTTCTTCTAAGCTCTTCACATAGATTATTTCATTTAATCCCCACCACACTGTGCTGCAGTAGATACAGTTACAGATCTCGCTGTAAAATGAGAAAAACGAGGCTCTAAGAGATGAAGAAGTAATTTGCCTAAGGTGGGAGGCAAGTGACATGGTTCTCAAAACAGTGAGCCCCCATCAGTTTGCTTTCTTAACCTGATAATGGAGAATTTGGTTGCACAGGAACTTAGAAGCTTCTGTTTTGCAATGTGATGAAGTAGGAATTCCAGGAAATGAAGTTGTGATGCTGCCAGGGGTTAGTTTAACAGTCAGTAGCAATATCTTTCAGTGGGAGAAGTCTCACTGAGAAGGAGGAAAAAACTACATCTCCCTTTTCATCCATCCATCCACCCACCCATCCATCCACCCAATTCACCCACCCATCCATCAACTTTTGTAGGCTTTCAATGCATATTTACCTCCTGCCTGCCAGGCATTGTGTTAAATGCTAGGGAAAAGTAATGAAACAAAAACAAAATAACAAAAAACACTGTGTCCCTTTTTTCCTATGTAGTATCTTGGGGGATGTAGTCACTAATCAAACAGTCATAAAAATAAATGTATAGAGCCAGGTATGGTGGCGCACACCTGTAATCCCAGCACTCAGGAAGCTGAGGTAGGAGATCACTGTGAGTTTGAGGCCAGCCTGGGCTACACAGTGAGCTTGAGGGCAGCCTGAACTGCATACTGAGACTGTGGCTCAAAAAAAAAAAAAAGTATAATTAAAGACATTTACATATTCATGTGGTGAAGTGAGTGGCAGAGTTAGGAAATGTATAGCTTAAAAATAAACGTGTCGGGGGCTGGGGATTTAGCTCAGTGGTTCTGGCACCTGCTGTGCAAGTGTGAGGTCCTGAGTTGGATCCCTGGTACCAAAAAAAATAAAAAAATAAAAATAAATAAACTTGTCGGGCCAGGGATTTAGCTCAGTGGTACTGCACAGCACCTGCCTCGAAAGCACAAGTTCCTGAGTTTGATCCCCAGTACCAAAAAAAAAAGTGTCTTTACTTTAAAATCCTAACATCTAGCTCTGTAATGTTTACCAAAATAAAAAATTCCATTTTCCAGATACATTATCATTTTATATTTTAGGAAAATAGACACTATTTGCACTAAAGAAGTACAGTTTTGATTTTTAGAATAATTACTTTTAAAGTTGAGATTCTTAAAAATTATAATACTTTCAATAAATAGTTACAATCAATCCAAGATTTTAAATGTAAGGTTAATTAAACAAACATTTTGTGACTGGAGTAATATTTTTCACTAAGAATTTTAAAAAATGCCAAAACTGAAATTATTACAGTGATTTAATGTATTCTTACCTGAACTGTAGCTTTGGGCATCCATGATAAAGCAATAAATATTTTCTCCTTAAAATTAAAACCAGCAAAACACATCAGTACAAATGTGCTTAAAATTCGGACAAATACTGCCAAACACAGGGTAATGACACAAGTGCCTACAACAGATTAAAATAAATATAAGCAACAAATATTTAGGAAGAAGTAGTTCTTTATGCTTAGAGATATGATTTTTTTTTTTTTGGTACTGGGGATCGAACTCGGGTCCTTAAGAGAGATGATTTTTTTTGGGGGGGGGCCAGGAAACGGGGGATCGAACTCGGGTCCTTGCGCTTGTGCAGCAGGTGGCAAAACCACTGAGCTAAATCCCCAGCTAGAGATATGATTTTTAAAACATGCAAAAGCATTTAAAAGCTGTTGCCTCTGTGTTTTTATTTTTATTTTTTTTTGGTACCGGGATCGAACTTGGATCCTTGCGCTTGCGAAGCAGGCAGCAAAACCACTGAGCTAAATCCCCCGCCACCTCTGTGTTTTTAAAGTAAACAACAATGATAAAGAATACAAATATGACTAAGGCTGGCACATGAGGTGCCGAAGATGACTCGGTGGGACGGCTGTGAAGAATGACAGATGACAGACGCACAGTTCTGAACTGATGACTTCGGAATTGAATTTACTCAATTCTGAACTAAGAGACTTTTGGAGAAACACTTAAAGGAAAGTGATAGCATCTGACCCTGTCTGGTATTTCCCCTCAGAAAAGAATCTTAATCTCTTTCCTCAGATCACTCAGGGAAGATATTCAGGGCTATCTCTGGTCAAACAAACAAGTAAACAAACACAGGAAGAGCAGAGTGTTTCTTTTTTTATACTGGAGATCAAACTCGGGACCTTCTGCTTTTGAGGCAGGCAACAGAAGCACTGAACTAAATCCCCAGCCCCTTAACATGGGATTTTTGAAGATTCTTACAGATACTTAAATACTATAAATAAAAATAATAGGTATTCATAGTTTTCCTAAGTATTTTTGAATCTTATACCTTCTGTGCCCTAATTATTCTTACCAATAGAATTTCTTTCAAGAGATGAAATAGATATTTCTGATCCAACTAAGCCAAAAAGAAGAGGTTCAAAAATATTCCATGCATTTAAAATAAGTTTTTGGACTCTAGTCTGAGGAAAAGAGAAACATATTAATAGTTATTGTGGCTATACAAAGAGAGGTGCATTTCAAAAATTTAAAGTCACGTTTAACATTTTTTTTTTGGTACCGGGGATCGAACTTGGGTCCTTGCGCTTGCAAGGCAGGCGGCAGAACCACTGAGCTAAATCACCGGTGTGTTTAACATTTTATAGATTTAAGATTTATTTCCTTGTGGGGCTGGGGATTTAGCTCAGCAGTTTTGCCGCCTGCTGCGCAAGCGCAAGGACCCAAGTTCGATCCCCGATACCAAAAAAAAAAAGATTTATTTCCATGAGAAAAATTAATAATTAATAAACCTAGTTAATAAAAATTGAGGTTAACCTTTTATTCAAACATTTATGTAGAATTTCATTAAAAGAAACTCACAAAGCTATTAAACAATTACTAGTATTATGTCATTATGTCACAGAATCCAGAGGTCTTTGGCGTTCAAGCAGTGTCCAGAAAGAGTTCCAGCTGTGTTTGTGAGGTAACTGAACAGAGACAGAATCACGTCCTGCCTGCTGAGAACACACCAGGTCAGAGACACACTGGCTCCTGAAGGCAGCTGGGAAGAACTCCACACTAAATTATCCGGGAACCCAGTGCCAGGAAAGTGAACTCTGAAATGTCATAGGTTACTATGAGAACGACAACAACATTCTGGTGGTCTGTTGGGCCTGCTTCCAAAGGACTCATGTTGATTACTTTAAATTATTTTTCCTTGACTCTGAACTAAAAACTGTATATTAGATTCTTCTGTGGTTGCCCGCCTAGCTCCCCTTCCTGGGAATGCGTCTCCCTGAGTGTCACTTCACAGTTCAAAGGGAAATGACAGGAAAACCCCTATGGCCTAACAGTACTCTGGCTTTTCTCCAGGAATTTGCACGAAGAGCTTTTAGTCTCCGTCTGGGCTTGTCATTCATTGTACATACATTAAAAACTTTCATGTCCATTGCTTGGGGCATAAACTGCTTTCATAATTATTCCCTTTATGACTGGATTTACTGATAGCCATTTTGAAAAGTTTTAAAAGGGGCAAAAAAGGAAAACAATATTATTGCTTCTTTATAGCATATTGTCCTATTTGTTAGTTTGAATCTTTAAAATTCATTTATTTTTATTTCTCTTATACTAGTTTTTATTTTATTTTTAATTGAATTTAGTGACTTATTAACCATTCAATTCGTTTCATAATCATGATTATACTGGAATACTAAACAAAATGGGTAGGGAATTTGGGAAGGGAATTTCTCAAGCAGATTATAAAATTAATCTAAGAAAGAATATGGATCAAGAAGTAAAATGAGGGGGCAGCTTCTATTGGATTTTGAGATACAAAACTGCACTGATTTAAAGCAGAGTAGTATTGGCACAGAAATGGAATAGATAAGTAAAATTAATAGGATAAGTGGGATATATAGGAATCTATGTGTAAGAATTTAGCTTATGTTAAAAGGAGTATCCAAAATAACTATAATATATAATAAATACATAATTATATAATAATCTACTGAAAATTATTCAATTTATATGGACATATATATGAATGTACATTATTATAAGTATGTACATGTGTATGAATACACATACACGTGTGCATATATCCTTACTTCACAACATTCATAGAGAGAAATTCCAAATGAATTTAGTTTTTTAGAATTAAATCCCAAAACAATATAAACAAAAAATACTAAAATTACTATATCCTGGAATTACCCTTCAAAACTGACAGAGAAATAAAAACATTCCATGACAAAAAGAATCTAAAGAAACTCATGACTAAGCCAACATTGGAGAAAATACTTGAGGGAATTCTAAACAGAGAGAGTGAGGCTAACAGCAACAAAAAGCCCTAAGGAAAGGATATATCTAACTGCAGGGCAAATGAAAGTAAATTAGAAAGCAATCAACACTGGAAAAATAATATGATAGGAACCAGCAAATACCTTGCGATAATAGTATTCAAATACATGGACACAACTTCCCAATCAAAAGACACAGATGAGCAGATTAGGTCAAAAACCCAAACCCAACTACAGTACACGGCACCTACAAGAGATGCCGCCTCATCCACAAAGAAACACATGCAGCAAAAGTGAAAGGATGGAAAACAGTACCCCAGGCAACTAGCCCAGAAGCAAGCAGGAGTAGCTATCTTAATTCAAAGTGAACTTCATGCCACAATTGATCAGAAGAAACAAAGTTACTACATAATGGTAAAGGGAACAATTCAACAGGAAGTGATGACAATTATAAATATATATGCACTGTGAGCTGGGGATGTAGCTCAGGGGCACTGTGGCTGCCTGGCAAGCACAAGGTCCTGGAAAAAAAAATATGCACTGAATATCAGTGCACCAGATTTCATAAAACACAAAAATCACTTGACATAAAATTAAAGCTAGACACCAATACAGTCATATGGGGAGACTTTAATACCCCACTCTCACAAATAGGTCAGCCAAACAAAAATTCAACAAAGAAATATCAGAGTAGAACCATAGGACTGAACAAATGGGAATTATCTACACTGTTTCATCCAACAACCTCAGAATACACGTTCTTGATAGAAGTTATGGAACTGTCTCCATAATACACTATACCTTATGCCATAAAGCACATTTGAATAAAAACAAAAATGATTTGAAATAATCTCTTGCATTCTGTCAGCTCACCAGGGAAGCAAACTAGAAATCAACAGCAAAAGAATCCACAGAATCTGTGGAAAGACATGGAGGATAAATTATATACACTGGATAAATCAATGATCAAAGAAGAAATCAGGCAAGAAATTAAAACATTCTTAGTATCAAATGGCAATGGCAATACAACATACCAAAACCTGTGGGACACAATGAAAGCCGTTCTAAAGCCAGGAATGGCCATGGATGCCTACATTAGAAAACAAAGAGTGATTGCCAAGTAAAGAACCGAATGATACATCTCAAGGTCCTAGAAAACCAAGGGCAATTCAAACCCAAAATTTGTAGAAGGAAAGAAATCATAAAGATTAGAGCTGAGGGCCAGGGATTTAGCTCAGTATTTTCACCACCTGCTGCGCAAGCGCAAGGACCCAAGTTCAATTAGCGGTACCAAAAAAAAAAAAAAAAAGATTAGAGCTGAAATCAATGAAACTGAGACAACATCAACCACTACCACACAGGATCAATGGATCGAAGAGTTAGTTCTTTGTTTTTGATTTTGTTTTTTTTTTTTAAGTTGATTCTTTGAAAGGGTAAATGAGAGCAATATACCTTTAGCCAGCCTTACCAAAAGAAGGAAACAAAAGACACATATCAACACAATTGGAGATGAAAAAGGTGAAATCAGCAGACACCACTGAAATCCAGAGAAACTATTTTGAAAACTGTTATTCCAACAAACTGGAGAATCTAGAAGAAATGGAGAAATTCCTGGACACGTAAGATTTTTTACCAAATTTTAACCTAGAAGATATAAAAATCCTGAATAAAATAATAACAGGCCATGGTGCTGAGGCAGTAATTAAAAAACCTATCAACTAAGAAAAGCCCAGCACCCAATGGATTCACTGCCGAATTTTACCAGAATTACAGCACAGAATTAAAGCCAATATTCCTTAAACTCTTAATGAAATTGGAAGAGCCAAACACTGTCACACTTATTCTACGAAGCCAGCATTATCCTGATGCCAAAACCAGTCAAGGACTCAACAACAACAACAACAGCACTACTACAGGCCAATATCCTTGATGACCATAGATAGATGGAAAGCTTTTCAACAAGATACTTACAAAGAGAATTCAACAAATCATTAAAAAGATCATATATCATGACCAAGGTTAGCTTTATCCTAGGGCTGCAAGGATGGTACAACATATGTAAATTAATAAATGTAATGTGGCACATAAATAGAAGTAAGGATAAAATGATGTAGTCTCAATAGATGCCGAAAGACCCTTTGACAAAACCAACATCCATTCAGGATAAAAACACTGATAAAAGTAGGTAAAAACAACCTTAAGGCTAACTGATAAAAGCCATTTATGACAAATCCATAGCCATCATCACACTAAATGAGGAAAAACTGAAAACATTCCCTCGAAAATGAGGAACCAGACGAGGGCGTACAATCTCACTTCTGTTCAGTTGTACTTGAAATTTTAACCAGAACAATCAGGCAAGAGAAAGAAAAGGGACATGACTAGAAAAGGAAGAAGTTAAACTGTCTTTATTTGCAGATGATACGAACCTTTACGCAGAGGACACCAAAACTCCACCTGAAGAATCTTAGAGCTAATAAACTAATTCAGCAAAGCAGCAGGATACAAAATCAACACATGAAAATGAAGAGCATTCCTTTACACCAGTAATAAACCTACCAAGAAAAAAGACAGGAAAGCAATCTCATTCATGGTAGATTGAAAAATTAAATACCCAGGAATCAACTTAAGCGAGAGGTAAAAGACCTCTATAATGAAAACTATTGTACTCTGAACAAAGAGACTGAAGAAGGCATTAGAAATGCAGGCATTGTCCTGCTCCTGGGTAGGCAGAATCAGTTTTGCCAAAATGGCCATACTACAAAGAATGACACATAGATTTAACACAAGCCAATCAAAATACCAACAGCATTCCTCAGAGAACTAGAAAAATCTTAAAATTTACATGGAACCAGGAGACACCAAGAACATCAAAGCAATTCTTAGCAAAAAGAGCAAAGCAGGAGGCATTATAGTTCTAGAGTTCAAGTTATACTATACAGCTACAGTAATAGAAACAGCATGATACTGACATGAAAATAGACATGTTGACCAATGGAATGGAATAGAAGACACAGAAACAGCCTTATACATCTCTAACCATCTAGTTAAAACGGCTGAAAAACAGCCTTTCCAACAAATTCTGCTGAAAAACAGGTTATCCACATGCAGAAGAATGAAACTAGAGAGATCTCTGTCACTCTGTACTAAAATAAGATGAAAATGGAACAAGGACCTAGACATAAAAGCAGAAACACTTAATTTCCTGAAAGATAAAAATAAGAAAAACAGGCCGCTGCCCCTGCGCCTCGCTTGTGTTCACGTTCACACCGCCTCCCGTAACTACCCCGCCCCCTTCCCGCCTTTTCCGCCCTCCTGTCCCTCTCCCTCGGCTGGGCTGCCAGATGAGGTGATGGCAGCAGCCAACTTCGGCAAGATCCAGGTTGGGATTTACGTGGAGATCAAGCGGAGGGATGTTTCTCACACCAGAGAGAAAGAATCAACAACTGGGACCGCATCTTATTAAAAAGAAATCACCAACAGGGTGAAGAGATGAGCCACAACGTGGGAAAAAATTTTAGCCAGTGGTTCCTCAGACAAAGGTCTACTATCTAGAATCTATAAAGAACGGAAAAAAAATCAGACCTCCCAAATTTAAAGACTCAATCCAAAAATGGACATCTGAAATGAACAGACATTTCTCAAAGTAGAAATAGCAAATAAACATTTGAAAAATGTTCAACATCACTGATCATTCGAGAGATGCAAATGAAAACAACACTGATATTCCATTTCACTCCAGAAAGAACAGCTGCTATCAAGAAATCAACAACAAATGCTGGTGCGCTGTGAGGAAAAGGAAACCCTTCTTCACTGCTGGTGGGAGTGCAGACTGGTGCAACCACTGTGTAAATCAGTGTGGAGATTCCTCAAAAAACTAGAATTAGGGGCCGGGGATTTAGCTCAGTGGTTTCGCCGCCTGCTGCGCAAGCGCAAGGACCCGAGTCGATCCCCGGTACCCCCTCCCCCCCAAAACAAAACAAAACTAGAATTAGCCGGGGATTTAGCTCAGTGGTTCCAGCGCTTGCCTTGCAAGTACAAGGTCCCAAGTTTGGTCCCCGGTACCAAAAAACCCCCCAAAAACAAAAAAACAAAAAACTAGAATTAGAGGTCCCATTTGACCCAGCTATTCCCCTGCTGGATATCTTCCTGAAAGAATTAAAAGCATCATACATCACAGTGATATATGTGCACCCATGTTTATAGGGGCACAGTTTGTAATAGCTAAAGCTTGGAAACAACCCAAATGCCCCTCAAGTGACGAATGGTTAAAAAAGACGTGCTTTTTTTTTAATAAATAGCGTACTACTCAGCCATAAAGATAAACTAGAGACACAGGTAAATGGATGCATATTGAAGCCATACTCAGGTGAAATAAATCAAACGTGTAAATACCGCCAAAAAACCCCACAAACCACTTGAAGAAACAGCCATAGGCAAGGATTTCCTGAACAGAACTCCAATTGTTCAAGAAATAATAGCATGGATCAACATATGGAATCATATTAAATTAAAGACCAGCACAGCAAAGGGAACAATCAACATAGAGACAACCTTCAGAGTGGGAAAAATTTTTTGCCAGCTACTCCTCTGATAGAGAACTAGTATCTAGATATATAGAGAACAACAAAAAAATCAATCCCTGAAATTAAAAAATGAGGAACTGAAATGAATAGACACTTCTCAAAAGAAGAATTACAAATGGCCAGTAGGTACATTAAAAAATGTTCATCATCTATGGCTATTAAGGAAATGCAAATCAAAACAACACTGGATTCTGTCTTACTCCTGTTAGAATGTCTATCATTAAGGATTCAAATGCAATAAATGCTAGTGAGGATATGGGGGGAAAGAAACCCTTCTATATTGTTCGTGAGAAAGTAAATTAGTACAACCACTATGGAAATCAGTGTGGGGATTCCTCAAAAAACTAAAATTAGAAATTCCATTTGACCCAGCTATATCTCTCCTGGGTATCTTCCTGAAAGAGTTAAAGACATATATTTCAGTGATATGTGCATATCCAAGTTTATAACAGCATTACTCACAATAGCTAAATTTTGGAAACAGCCTATATATTATCAACAGATTAATGGATAAGAGAAAATGTGGTATAAATGCACAATGAAGTATTACTCAGCCATAAAGATAAATCTGAATAATTTGTAGGAAAATGGATGGATCTTGACCCCATAATATTAAGTGAAATTAATCAGACACAGGAGTTTAAATATCACATGATTTATCTCCTATGAGAAACCCAAAATATAAATAATTTAAAGAGCAAAATAAAAGAGAGGTGGTAGGAAACAGAGAAGTAGTTTTTTTTTTTGAAAATGGGTAAAGGGATCTGGGGAAGGGGAAAGCAGAGTAGGGCAGTGGTGGCAAACCTGTGGTCTGTGTGCCGCAGCAAGCTATTTGTACCATCGAATGCTCTGAAAGTTTGCCACCACTGGGATAGAGGATCAGAAATGTTTAAGACACAACAAATATTTATCTATCAATCGATCATCTATAGTCATGTATATATTCCCCACAATAAATGTTATTTTTCTATATCACAAACATATACTAATAAAAAACTATTAACGTTTTAGATGGTGTCTTCATAATGTTCATAATGTTAAAATCTTGGATGAGGAAGACTTCCTCAAAAAAGATGCAGAGGGCCGGGGATTTAGCTTAGTGGTTTCACCGCCTGCTGTGCAAGCCCAAGGACCCGAGTTCGATTCCCGGTACCAAAAAAAAAAGATGCAGAGTGGGCCAGGAATTTAGCTCAGTGGCACTGTGCCTGCCATGTGGGCTCAAGGTCCTGAGTTTGATCACCAGTACCAAAGAAAAAAAAAAAAGATGCAGAGTCCAGAATCAAAAAGGAAAATCTGATAGGTTTGGCTGTAGAAAATTTTACTTCGTACAAAACTTCATACAAGTAACCTCATACACAAAGTTGAAAATAAGCAAAAATTATTTGCAATATACATGTTATAATATACACATATATAGATATATATAATACACACATACATGTATATGTATATCAGTAGCCCTAACATAAAAAGAAACTATAAATTAGAAACAAAAAGGCATATACACCAACAGGAACGGACAAAGAATATCAATTTAAAAAGAATATGTGAGGAGAAGCTTGGTCCACTACTAATCAGAAAAATATAAAAAAGAAAAACAGTGTCATAGAGTGTCTTACCCAGCTGACTGGAAAAAAAAAATAGAACTACTTGAGATATTAGACATTCTCCTATACTCTTGGCAGAAGTAAATAATGAAAATCTTTTTTTTTTTTTGGTAC